>PVKB01000397.1:413954-781397 GCA_004027205.1 Ctenodactylus gundi
CCCCCCCCCCCCCCCCCCAAGGCGCTAGATAAACAAGCCCGAGTAACCTAACATTTTGTTACTAGAAAGGGCTTTGTCCTCAGGCCTCAGAAACCCATGTTGGGGAGCTAAATTGTGGACCACAGAGGTGTCTTTAGTACCCCTGGCCTGAGGCCAGCCATTTGAGCAGCCTGGGCAGCTTCTCAGGTCTCTTTTCCTGAGACCTATATTTTCCAAGCTTGTTCTGGGACTCATCAGTCCCTTGAGACGGTCCTTAAAAGAAGGGCCCTCATGGTCATAGACATTTACGGAAGCTTGCCTCCTGGCTTTCCTCCTTAGAAGTTCACCAAGCATATTTGTATAGGTTAAAGATTAACAGGGTAAATGTGTTTCACGTTATTTAAGAGAGTTTTCTAAACTTGTTGGAACATGGATTCTAAAAGAACCTAAGAAATCTGGAACCCGATAGAGTAAGTTTTAAAAAATATTTGTTCTAACCCATATACTAATCATCCACCAAAGATAGTAGTGGTCCATGGACTACATTGTTGTTTGTTTGCTTTTAGATGTAACTTGCTATCTAGAAATTGAGATTTTCACATACGTTTAAGTTTGAGTTTTACCTTTCTATTTGGTGTGAATTAGCCAGAACTGCAAGTTGTCTGCTCAGTTTAAATGGAAGTAATATCCTACAGTGTGCCCAGATCCTCACTGTTCCCTTTTATCTTATGACCTATGCTTCTTATTATATGCTATCCTTTGATTTTTCACTCTATGTGAAATATTGTTCTGTTAGCAGTGGAGATAAAGAAAGATAGGCTTGGAGGGGTTGTTCAAAACGAACAGAGAAGCAGATATCTTACTTTTCTTATATCTTGTTAATGCTTTGGATCTGGAACGTCTCCCAAAGCCTCTCGTATTTGGATATTGTGAAATACTGATGGAACCATGTGCTGTTAAGGGGCAGAGCCTGACTGGAAAGGGCTTGGCCCAGAAGGGGTGGATCCCTGGGACATGACCCGGAAAGGAAATGCTAGCTCCTCCCCCTTGCTTTCTAGGCTTCCTGTCTGCCATGCTGTGGACAGCTTTCCTCCAGCTGCACCTCTACCAGGTACTTTCGCCATTGCCACCACCCGTGAAGGACTGAAATCTCAAACTATGAGATAAAATGAATCTTTACTCCTTTAAGTTAAATTGGGTATTCTGTCCCAGCAACCAAAAAGTAACTAAGACAGAAATTAGTACCAGACATGGAATCACGGAGGTTTCCACCCTGATTTTGGAAGAAGGCCTTGGAGGCCAGGAAATGTGCCTGTTGGAGGGCAGCTGTGAAGCCATGAAGGAGAATCCTAAGGTGTAGTGCATATCTGAGGAATTTGGATGTTCTAGAAATACGAATCACTTGTTGAGGAAGGCCACAGGCCATGAGCAGAATCAGTCCAGAGGAGGAGCTGCATCAAATGCCAGCAGAGGCCATGCTGAGGGGGCGGGGCTACCAAGCCCTCTGGAGTTCCCATCTTGCCGTAGTTTGCTTCAAGTGCTGGACACTGAACCACAGGATTTGCCAGAGCTACAGGATGTAACCCTTGCCTTTCTAGGCTTAGAACTTGCTGTGGTCTGACTACTTTATATCCTTCTATTCCTCCCTTGGGCATGGGAATATTTACTCTGTGCCCTTGCATGTTGGAAGTGTTTAATTTTTTTCCTGTTAATTTTCTCAGGAAGCCCACAGCTAAGAGTTAGCTTTGAGTCTTGGAGGAAACATTGGACTTGGGCTTATTTATGTATTTATGTATTTATTTATTTATTTTTGTAGCGCTGGAACTGTGGAGACTTTGACAAATCTTAGAGAAGGAATAAATGCATTTTCCATAAGGTGGTGGTGGGCACGAGTCCTCTGAGGGCCAGAGGCAAAATGTTACAGTTTGGATGTGGAGTGTCCCCCGAATTTGGATGATGTGGAATACTGACGGAACGATGCACGTTTAATTTGGGGGGCCTGTCAGGAGAGGCAGAACGCTGGAGCGCAACCTGGAAGGATGTATGCCAGGTCTGCCGTTTCGTGCTTATTTGGCTTCCTGTCTGCATGCTGTGAACCACTGTCCTCCGGCCATGCCTCCCTCTTGTACTTCAGTCACTGCCTGCCACCCGTGGATAGAACGAGGCCTTCTGAAACTATGAGCTGAATATTGTATTTCTCCCTTTAAATTGTGGACGTTGGGTATTCTGTCCCCACAACAGAAAGTAACTCAGGCACTCAGACTTTGTCATCTCTTCTGTTGGAACTTGTCTACTTCCAATACAGAAAATGGGCAAAAAAAGAAAGAAAGAAAGAAAGAAAGAAAGAAAGAAAGAAAGAAAACAAAAAAAGAAAATTCTGGTGAAAACTTGCCAGAGCAATCAAAATTTCTCCTTTTATGATCTGGGTTCCTACCAGAGGTGGGCCCTACCCACATCATTCCTTACATGGGTTCCCCATGAATGTGAGGAATCTTTGGGGACGATAGAATTGGGTGGTGAAATGGTGAGTAGGCCTTCCTCCTGCTGGGCAGAGTGGTACAGGCGCATGTGACACGACTGGAGAGCATAGGGTATGTCTACTGTATCTATGGCAAGACTCACCGAGGATTTGTGATGGATATGCGAATTTGTTTGCCTGTGGTCAGCCTTTCACTAAGTATCTGTACACAGAAAATCATATCATGCATATTGTCCATGCAATGAGAAGGAGACCTGATTCCAGAATAGGCACTTCTCAAAAGAAACGACCCGTGTGCACATGAAAATATATTCAGCTTCCTGACCGTTAGAGAAATGCAAATCTAAATAATGCTGAGATTCCATCTTACTCCAATAAGAATGGCAACTATGGAGAACTCAAAAAACAAAAAAAGTCCAACAAACGTTGGTGAGGTTGTGTGGAATAAGGAACAGTTCTGCATTGTTGGTGGGAATGTCAGCTGGTACAACAACTAGGAATATCAGTACACAGATTTCGCAAAAACACTAAAAAGAAGAATTTCATTTGATTCAGCTCTACCTTTTCTGAGCATCTTCCTGAAAGAGGTCAAGACATCCTATTACAATGATACATGTATATCCATGTTTATAGCAGCTCAAGTCATAATAGCCAACTCTTGGAAATAGCCTATATGTGTGGAAACAGATGAACAAATATAAAAAACATGGTATATATACACAATGGAGGACTACTCAGTCATAAATAAAAATAAATGAGTCATTTCTAGAAAAATAGATGCTACTTGAGACCATAATGTTAAATAAAATAAATCAGACACAGAAGGTTAAATATCACGTGTTTTCTGTTATATGAATAACCCAAAATGTAAATAATTTCAAAAGCAAAATAAAAGAGAGGTGAGAAGAAGCAGGGAAGAGTGTGCAGATGGGAAAAGAATCTGGGAAAGAGGGAGGATGGGAGGGAAGAGAGGAAGAAGGGAACTGAAAATGGTTAAGACGTGGCGTGTTTATGCACCCGTTCTTCAAGATGAGAATGCTTGCTAAGTGTTGCCGACATACACTACCAATAAAAGAGAAGACTTTGCTCCAGAAGTCCTGGGCAGACGAGACAGAAATTTAGCAACACAGAGAAGGAAAATGAGATGTAGCAAAGGTTCCCCTGCACGCAGACTCTGCGTTGGAAGGATTCTTGGTTATGCCTGCTAGTACCTAAAGTTTGGACAGATTTGTCCACATCAGCATGTAATGAAAGCTAGATAGCTAGAAAGACTAAAGCCAGGAAAACTCTCAGATGTGAGAGTGGCAGGCCCCAGTAGATGACTGCGAGGTCAGTGGGCAAAGACCCCTTTCTGTCCCTATAAGCCAACCTGGATTATGATGACACACTCCAGTGTTTTGGGACCAGCTAGGCATTTGGACTTGGGTGTTGAGGATGACAACAGTGCATTCTTTCTAACCTAGCTTGTCTTTATAAAATTGTTCATAGTTTCCCTGAAGGAGGTAACTTGGCTCTTCACTGTGAGGAGAGCTATTAAACTGCTGTTCAGATACTCAGCTCTGGGTTTTAAAGGGCCTCAGGTCAGCCCTCTGGGCCCTTTAGGGAACGAGATAACATTGTTATTGGTGTGAAAGGAGGGTGAAGCAGCACAGGGTCACAGTCTCACCCGGGGAAGATAAATTGTCTGGTGCTGAGCAGAGGCCTGGCCTTCTCCCTGGGATGTGGACTCTGTACACAGAACCCGACTTTAGATTCATTAAACTGTTCCCGTTCCAGCCACCACTGCCCACGAAGGCAGACCTGTGCAATCTCATATTCCAGGAAGTCCATGCAACACCACAGGCCAATGAAATTGATTGGTCTGACAGGAACACACAAACAACCAGGTCGTAGGCTGCGCCCCTCATCCCTTCGCTGTGTTTATTTAGGAGTGGAGGTCCATTAAGTGCTCGTGATGGTCTTCTGATAACACCCCACCTTCAGAGGCCCGGTCAGAGCTGGCTTTCTGCCCTGATCCGTGACAGCTGACGTTTTGGATACACTTAGCCATGGGCTTGTCCACCACCGTGCTGAGGATAGAAACCACACTTTTTAAAG
Source organism: Ctenodactylus gundi (assembly GCA_004027205.1). NCBI lineage: Eukaryota > Metazoa > Chordata > Mammalia > Rodentia > Ctenodactylidae > Ctenodactylus > Ctenodactylus gundi. Next base: position 418,510 of record PVKB01000397.1, read on the forward strand.
TTATAGCCTCTCTAGCTCATGCTTAAAAAGAAGTGGGTTTTTAAAGTGCTTTTGGTTTATGTGGGAGATCTTTTTCTCTTCTGAGAAGATTGTGAAAGTTGGCACTAGAGATCGAGGACTAGAGGACACCCTGCAACCAGTGCTTACTGGGTGTGCGAGAAAAGTGCGCAGGACGAGATGCCGGAATTTTATCAGTAGCGTAAGCTTTGAGAGATGTGAGATGGAGCAGAGATCCCAAATTCTTTTCCCTCTTGACCTTTAGCTCTTAGGAGCCAAGTCTCTAAAACTTTAGAGAAGGAATTGCAGCTTTCAAGGCCACAGCCTGCTCCTTGAGTCACAGGGATTCCGTCTTCTGCTTGCTTAGGCTGTACAGAGGAAGGAATTGTTTTGGGGTACGTGTAACATACCTAATATGCTTAATATATATATAAGCAGCGAGACCTTTTTTTAAAGCCTAAGCTGTACAATTACGTGTCACATCTGGCACCCAGTAGTTCCAACTAGACGTTGTGTGTGTGGCTGGTGTTGGGGGCAGCATTAGGCACTGCACTGCATCTGCCCAGCTTTCTGTTGTCGCCGTATGTGAAACTGAGTCATGAACAGTATTGCCCAACATCACATACTAATATTAAAACCTTACTTGTGTCTTTGCTCGTTGTCCCTTGTTCCTCACTCCGCTCAAAACGACCCGTCTTTGTCCTTCTTGTCATTCATTGCTTTCCTTAATAGTAGCTAGGGGTCTGGCCTTGCCGGGGTGCAGAGGTTACCACGCAAGCCTTGCTGTTATGGCGTGTAAGTAGGTGAATAACGAAGATGATCACTTCTGAGTGATGCATGCTATGAGGAAAACGAGATAGGAGATGGGTGCGGAGCAGGGGGAGGAGGCCTGGTTTAAGCTTTGAGGCTAGGGGTGGTCTTGCTGGCCAGGCAACAAACACTGAATAGGGAGAAAGGCAAGAGGAGCCTGTAGGGTTGGAGGTCGATGCTCAGGTGGAGAGGTAGTAGGTAATGTAGGCGGGAGAGGGCTTAGGCTGACTGAGAAACACTGACTCAGCCTGGGCTGCATCATGAGTTCAGGGCCAGTCTGGACTATGGAGCGATATACTATGTTCAAAAATTAAATAAAATAAAATAAAAAGAAAGAATGAAACATTGAACACTGGGAATCTTGGGGCAGGTGTGAGTCAACAGCACATGGGAGAGAAGATCAAACAACCAGACATGGCCAAAGTGTATAGGGATCCCAAGGTCAAGCTTGAAGGATGACATATTGTTCAACATACAATGGTCAAGCCATATGGAGGGTTTAAGCCATGAGATCATATGATCAGCCATGAGTGAAATTAATACTGTGTCTCTGTTGTTTGATATTTATGTATCTATATTTGTTTCATTTTTGCCACTGCGCCTCAAGCCCAGGGACTCCACAGTGAGTTACATCTCCAACCACCTGTTTATTTTTTTATTTTTGAGATAGAGTCTTGCTAAGAAACCCAATTGTTCAACATGGGCTCAAATTTACCATCCTTCTCCCGGAGTGCCATGTGTACAGGTCGGTGCCACTGGGAGCGGCACTTTATCTTTTTATATTCAAATACAGCCTGAACTGTGAAAGATTTGGTGCTGAGCAAATCACTCCTGGGGTTCTGGCTTCATGATCAGAACTGTAGCCCAGTTCGAGGCCATCTTTTTCTCCACTAACTGTAAGTTCCAGGAGGGGAGAAACCCTGCCTTGGTTGGCTCCACCTTTCCACAGGGCTTAGCAGAGAGTGCCTGGTCAGTAAATGTCTACTACACTGACCTTAATTGCAAGCTCCTGGAGGTTAGTAGCATTTACCCAGTTAATTTTGTAAAATTCCAAAGGGCCCTTAAGAAAAGTCCTTTGATGATGAATTGGCCTCTAGAAGCAGGGTACAGATGGGTCACCACACAGGTGGCTCCTACCAAGTCAGGAGCTACTTAGGGTTAACAGGGCCCAACGAATTCATTCAAGGGACTTCCCTGGGTCAGCTCGTTTCCTGCAGATGATTTTAGCCTGTTTCTGAAACGTGTCAGTGCTCAGGAAACAAAAGCGAGTGGAAAAGCCCAGGCCCCATGTTGTAGGGTCCCAGAAACAACACGCCTTTTAACGGCTGCCTTCTCAACTTCCAAATTAAACGCATTACGTTCTTGGGAGTACGATCTCCACTTCTTTACGTTTATGACAGAAACGAAGGTGCTCGCCCTCACTTAAGTCTATAAAGGCGAGAGCCATTAGGAGGAGGAAATTTCCCCGGCATTAATAGGCCACACTCACATGATAAAACCGCGTCCGCAGCTCCTGTCTCCCTCCCCCAACTTCGATTCTCATTTTCGGCCGTTCCCACGTGTAGACTGTCTTCCACGTTTTCCCAACTCTCTATGGCACCATTATATCCTTTATTTGAAATCATAAAACTTAGAGAATAAAAAGAAGCAAATTAATCCTCCCAGGGGGGGAAGGAAGACAGATCCTGCCAGCTGTTAAACTGTAGGACTGGCCTGGCCTCGAAACACAGTTTTCTTTTTCAACAACTTAGCCGGCGGGGGTGGAAATAAATGGTTATGACAGAGAATCCTGAAATGAAACGCGTAATTATGCAAACGTGTTAAAAACTGACATCTCGCAGTGAAAAAAGGGGACTGCTGAAATCTGGAGGAGTAAACAACACGGGCTGGACTGGGGAGCTTTTCGAAGCTGCGCATGGGTCACTCGGCTTTTATTATTCACGGCGGAAAAATAAGCTCGATCATGATGTGAAAACCACAGTTTCCTTTATTCGTGGATCATGCCAGATTAAAGAGCACTCAGAGAAGAAGTGTGGCTGGGTAAGCTGAGCGCCGTCCGCAGAGGCGAGCCTGGGTGTCCAAGATCCTGTCGTGGTCACTGGCTGGCTCCGTCCAATTGCATAAGTCACTTAACCTCCTGGTGACTTCTCCCCCACAGCCAGCCTGGAATTAAGGAGCTGGCTGTGCTCTGGGGCCCCAGGACCTGCAGCGCCTAGCCAATTGGAGAGCACACGTGGCCATGGCAATTTGCTCCAAGGAGTCTCAAGGTTGTTGTGAAAACAAACGATAATGTCAGTTAACAAGTCACTGCCCTCAGAACAGCCATCGAAAAAACTCAAGGCCACGGAATGCCTCAAAGTAAATCTCCAGGTTTGGGATCTCTGGAAATAGACTCTACAGCTCGTAAAGCCTTCAGTTTTTAAATTTAATTTTATTTTACTACCTCTTTAATTGTTACATACATTCCCAAGATAATAGGTGAATATTGTATTCTCATATAGCAAAACGAGAATCATGGAGTTGAGAAACCATAGAGACACGCAATATTACAGCGTGAGGGGTCTTGCAGATTATCTGATGCAGCACTATAGCTTTGCTGGGGAGGAACCTGAAGATGCAGATGGGTTGTAGGGCCGACCTGAGCTCCTGGAACCGCAGGTCAGATGGTTTGTGGCGGCTCTGCACATCATCCTTCCGACTGTGATTAGAGTAATTTAACAAAGTGAACAGGAATCATCCAAGAAGACTGGTAATGTGGGAAGTTTTTACTATCAGTGAAATTGATACTGGATCAGGAAGATCTTGATACCAAGTTGGATAATGTCTTTAATTATGGAAAAAAATGTTAAGAATCTTAAGGAAGGCATCATTTTAGAAAAATGGTGGAGATACAGCTGTTGACTGCAGTGTTTACGTACTTTTTAATTTTGGTTCAAAAATCCCTTCCTTCCTTCCTTCCTTCCTTCCTTCCTTCCTTCCTTCTTTTTTTTTTGAGCTTGAGGAGACATTCTAGAGAGGCATTAGAATAAATCTAGACCTTGGTGACCTAGCATTCAAAGAAAAACCAAGAAAGTAGAAGGAATCACATGGCACAGAGTAAAAGGCTCCCTGTGATTTACTCTGACTTGCTAATTTTCAGAAGGAAATTAATAAAATTGATTCCAGCAAAAACTCTAAGTGGACAAATAGAAGAAAAACAGATCAAGAGTTGTGGATATTTAGGGCAGAAGGAAAGTTCTTAGAGATTTCTTGCCCTTAGGGAGAAATAAATATTTAGGAGAAATCACTAACTCTAAGGGTCGTTAAAGCAAAGATCACTCATAGGATGGAAGCAAACCCTCCCTTCCACTATTAATTCTAATTCCTAGACTTGGTGGCAGTAACATGATTAGTTATTGTGGGTTCTGGAAGAAAGCAGGACCTTTGGCAATAAAGCCATGGAAATATGTATTTTTAAGTACTATAAAAGATGTGGAAAGCAACTTTTCTTTTCATCCTGGGGACTAGAAATAATACACCTGCAAGGACAGATGAATGGCATAATGTTGGCATTCAATGGGGCATTAAACATTTTGCACCACGTTTATGGGGTTTTCCTGTCATTAATTCTAGGTAAAATAAACTTTTAAAAACTGTTTTGTTGTGTTTTTAGATCTCGTTTATTTTTCACCAACTTGCTTTTCTCCTTTCTGCCAGGTTTTTGTGTCTCTGTTTTCTTGTGTCCATCATAATCTTGGCAGGTTTCCTAACTGCCTCCCTGTAGCTCCGAGGCCTTTCTTTTCCCTTCTCCATCCCCTCAGTGTTCTTTCATCTGTCCCTGCCACACGTGGTTGGACCCATGGCGGGGCTGGATGTGGCTGATTGAACTGGCCGGAGCTGCTGTGGTTTGCTGTGGCGCCCCAGGGTTGGCGAGGTCTTGGGTGGACTGTCCAGGAGCTACACGACCAGGGCAACCTGAATCCCTCTGTTACTCGGGGATCCAAGCTGCAATTGGTTGTGATGGCAAGGCCTTGCTTTTCTTCCTGGTTCCATTTGTGGACTTCCTCCTTAATTTCGTCTGCCTCCTTTGAGAAAGATCTCTCAATTATGCGTAGTCCGCACGATTTCCATTTTAAACTGGGTCAGATTTGCAGTTCAGGGAGGAAGGGAGGTATTTTGAGGGGAGTGAGGGGAAGGAGAGCCCGAATACCTGGCCTTTTTGTCTCAGTCCTGCCGCCCACACGATGCAGGCAGGATGTTAGGTCTGTGCCATTCGGTTTTCCGACATATTTGGAACGGATCTTCATGATTTCTCCTGAGATCCATAATGTAGCTAGATTCTCCTCTGGGGCTTAGGCAAGATAGTGCCGGGAAGAAAGAGGGAACAGGAAGAAAGAGCCAATCTGAGCAGAGTCCTGAGTAAGAGGAGCCAGAACTTGAGGGGGTGAAATTTTCTGAAGATTCCGAGGCCATGGCTCATCACGGATGGCTTTTGGACTAGTCTGGGACTCCTCAGAGCTCATGCTTGTGAGCCGCTCCTGTGTGCTTGTCTGTCCTCTACATGCTTAGCATAGAGCAGCTGAAAGAAAGCCACATCTCTCATGTCTTAGAGATGACCTTTAAATAGTTCATGTGGTTTTAAACCGTAAAAGGAAAATCAAGTGTGCAAATGAAAGGAAGGGAATAAGGTGTCCAGAGAAAGCCTCCCTGAGGGGCCAGTGTTGGGGCAGAGAAGGGAATGCAGTGACGGAGGGAGCCATGTGGAAGTACCAAAGACCTGGGCTTGAGATGAGTCTTGGGACTGGCACAAGAGGTCAGTGTGTCTGGTGCAGAGCAGCAGAGGAGTTCTGGGCACAACCACAGAATCCATCTGTCTTGGGCTACAGTCTGGGTGATAAAAAGGGTCCAGTTGTTTCTTTTACTCATTTTGCCCTGGCTCCTGGTGCCTGGTGCCTGCTGGTGGCTGGCAAGTCTTCAAACTCTGGGTCTTCTGGGTCCACTTGGCCAGTCAGTGAGTGTCCTAGTAAAAACTGGTCATTTGTGATCATCAGGGTCTGTGTTAGTCTCACTGAAACCTTATTTTAGTAATTTGGGAACATTCCGGCCCTGCATTCCAGAGAATTTGGTCATCCCTCTTGGACAATCCTTTGGTGCCTATCCTCTGGATAGCGTGCTGTTTCCTGGTTTCCAGTCTCTTCAGATCAGCATTAGAGATGTGGCCCAATGAGGACTGGCATCCTCTGGGTGTCCATTGCAGACTCAGGGTGGATTTAGGGAACACCCAAGTAGCGTCTGGGCTCTCAAAGCCATCGAGAAATTGGAGTCCAAGTTACTTAACTGGAAGAGGTCTACCAATCCAGTTGAATTAAGTCCTCTGCTGGCTTTCCCATAATGGACACCTGAATGGTGCTTGCTCACCTGGGAAGTTGAGCAGTCCCTTGATGTATCCCACCACACAGGACTCTGAGGGTGTGGCAGTTTATCCTCATTTCTTTAAGATCTTTCCTGGCTCAGGAAAGGAATCTTTTATTAGCTCCTTAGCCTAAATTGCTAGGCCATGAGGATTAAAATATTGTATGCTGTATTAAGAACATAGAAGATCAGAATTTTATACATTTCTTGTTGGCATGTTAAAGATAGGGTCAGACTGGGTGTCTTTCAGAAGAAGGAACTCCTGGAAAAGAGATATCCACTTTCACCATAGTGGTTTTATTCTCATGGACCCCCATGGTAGAGGCCAGATTGCTCAGTGTACAAAGCAATGTCCCCTGGGTCCTCATGCAGAAAGCGCTTCCCAGGTGCCTAGCTACCCCTGTGCTGGCTGAGCCTGCTTCTGCAGCTGTGGTGTCAGGGCTGGACTTAGACACATAGACATCTATACTCTGAGCAAAGCTTCAGTGCCCTTCAGGCCCCACACAAACCATGCACCTTCCAGGAAGATGTCCCAGGCCTCTGCCCGCTCTGTCTTCCTGACTGTCCCCACCACTTTCAGATAATGACAGAATCTTTTTAATATTTTACTTCCTCATCTTGTCTCGAGGTACTTTGTAGATAGAAATCAGAGTTTATTCCACATTCTCTTCAATTTCCTGAAGCCACGGCTTTCTCATTTAGGTGTCTTCAACACTAGAAAAGTGACACATTGTGAATTACCATCAAGTATTTGGTGTTAAAAATGAGTGTAATTTGCTTAACAAATTTAGGTCTAGCACAGACAATGTGTCCATCAAAAAATTTATTACTGTATTGTGAAGGACTAATCGAAACAAAATGAAACCAGAATACTAAGAGTTATATGTATAAAAGATAAGTCACAGCAGATAGATCGGTGGACAGTGTATGAATTATTAGTTCTAAGACAGCATCCGAGTATGCTCTTCACTGACTGGTAGCTGTGACTAGGTATTGCCTATGCATTGCCAGCAGCAGTGTAGTGCTGGTGTGCACCATTTTGGTTGACAGTGTATTACAAGTCTATCTTAGTTACTTTATTGTTTCTGAGACAGAATACCTGAAATCACAATGTGAGTGAGGACAGGTTTATTTTAGCTCACAGTTTCAGAGGGTCTCAGGCCACTCACGGATGGCTGGCGATGGTGAAGCACGTAGAGGAGCCCTTGCTGGAAGGAGCTGTTCAGAGCATGGTAGATAAGAGGCCAAGTGAGCAAGGAAAGGCAGAGCTAGCATGTGTTCTTCCGGGTCACGTCTCGGTGACCTGCCCCTTCAAGGTCAGCCCTCAGTGTTCCTCTCTTCTGCCCCTTCTAACCAGGCCCCACCTCTTAATAACACACGGTTCCATAGGTATTCCATATCGTCCAATCACATGAAGCTTTTGAGGGACACGCCAGACCCAAAAGATGGTAAGGTCATAAATCAGCCAAATTTTGACTCAATAATTTTTTTTTTCCTGGGAACTTTTTACAAGGAAATGATCCAAACTAAGAGGGAGGACAGGTGGGGCAAGGAATCTAGACTTTTCTTTATGGTTTTGTCCTCTATCATCATAAAACCAAAGCTGAAAACTCTGCATCTCGTAACAGAGGGTTGGCTAACAATCTGATATAAATGTACCCTATGAAATATAATAGTATAGCTATGACAAAGCGTATCAGGAGGGTTCTGTAAAAATTGAGCTACATGTTTTAAGTATTATGTCTAATTCAAAAGGAAAATATTTTCATTGTTTAGTAGCTATACTGAGTAGTAGAGGAGACAGAGCTGAGTTAGAATTAGAAAAGCTGGAATTCAAGTGACAGGAAGCATATGTTTGATCCATACCTTATGCTCCCCGATGCTTGTATTTTTCATTTACCAGAGATGCACAAAATATTTTCGAATGAGATACAGTGTATGTAAAATCTAGGACGTTTTAATCAGCATTGTTTTGTTGTTAACAAAATCCCAGTGATAGCCAATTTAATAAGAGGAAAGTTCATTTTGGTCCAGGATCACAGGGGCTTCAAATCGTGATTGCTTAGTCTTGTTGCTTTGGGTCTATAGTGGCATAGCGTATCAGGTTGAAGGCGTGTCATAGAGGAGGCTGCTCATCTCAGCACAAAAAGGAAGAGGAAGTGATCATCACTGAGGGGTCAAGATCCGATCATCCTCTTCAGTGGCACTTTCCCAACCACCTAACTGCCCTCTACTAGCCCCCATCTCTTCAAAGTTCACCACTTTCCAGTTGTGCTAGGCTCAGGACTAAGCCTTTCACACACGGCCCTTGTGGGTCATTGCATTCCACGCTATAGCATAAAGACAAAGCATAAAGGACAGGTGTAAAGATTACAGACAGGAGCTGAAAATCTTGCTAAATCTTATAAGCTAAAATGAGTGGTAAGTGCAGAAAATGCGCTATCATATTGTTCTCTGAGTACCATGGAAATCTTAAGAAGGGCAGACCGCTGAGAAGATGAGGCGGGATTTGGGAAGATTTTAGGAGAGAGAGAGAGAGATCAGAGTTGAGAGCGTTGGATGACGGAGAGACAGCACAGGTTGGGCAGGGAGGTGAGAACGCAATATGCGTCGTGAAGAAAGGTTGAACCTGGCCCGATGTGTAGAAAGGGGTGTTCATAGATAGATAGATGAGGTGGGCATGCTTTGGGGCTATTTTTCTGATTCCATTTTTAAATGTAAACCTGCTTAGAGGAAGGTGAATAAATGATAAGGCAAGGTCTGGTAGAAGACTGAAGTTTCTGGGACTCCTCACTGATGGAGGAAAAGAGGTAGCAAATTCATGGTCTCTCTCTGCCTCCCTTCCTAAAACCTTGTTAGGACATTAGCCAGAACCAATAGTTGTCATCTTTGTGTGAATTCCTATTTTAAAATTAAGAAAAAAAGTCAGTGAAAAAATTCTTTAAATATTTGCATTTGAAAACGTTATTTTTTGTTACAGCATAAAACACACTGCTTCATGTGACACGAACTGCAATCACTGGCAACTGTGGAAAGAAGCATGCAGTGAGGGCTGGCATTGGATATGTAAAATGTCATTATTTGTGTTTACATAGAATGCCACTCCTATCCTTGATTTGTTGCTTTCTTCTTATGGTCATTCAGTCATTCGTCTCTTTGCTTATCCATTCAATTATCCAGCAATTCACTTTGTAATCATTTTTTTTTCCTAAGCAGGTGCCTTAGAGACAGAATACTAGGCCGCTGGGAATGTGAGAGAGAATACGACAAAGCCCCCGAACCTGAGGATCTTAATGGAGGGTCATGCCCAATGAACATCCCCTTAAAATACTTCGCAAATATTTTCCCCATAGAATGAGTTGACTAGATGAAAAACAGTGACGCAGCCTGAACATGGATAGCTCTGTCAGCCGCAGAGGCCTTGCGCACGGTGGCAGCTGTGAGTGAGCCTCACAGACTTGCAATGTAAGTCTGACACGCAAGATCTCTCAATATTTGGTCCCCAAAACTCTTGCAGCCTCATCCCATGCTTCCTTATTACCCATTAACTTGCAGGTCGGTAATCCTTATCCAACTTTTACTCCTGAACATGCAAATATTGTGCCAGTCTGTGTTTTTCGAACAGGCTATAAATGTTCTCAGTCCATAAAGGCCTTTTTATTGACTCCCTGTCCTCAGGCATAGTTCTACCTTATTCTCATGCCGCGTTCTCCCTGAAGACTTCCTGATGCCCAATAGGTCTTTCAGATACTGTAGGCCGCCATGTACAATAGCAGGTGTTGAGAGAAATGGAAAGCCTGAGATTCCCGGAGAGGCAGAGGTGGCCACGGACCTTGGCTCCAACCCTCAGAATACAGATCTTGACCCAGTTATCCTTCTTCTCTCTATTTCTGCCTTTCTCGCCTGTGTGGTAGGCAAACAATGGCCCTAATTAAATTGTGGTGGGAAGAAAAGAGAAAGAAGAAGTCAGGAAGAAAGGAACTACTCTCTGCCTTGTTCTCCTGAGCACTCAGCATTTGCTCGCCTGGCTCCCCCCTCTTTCCATCCTTGGGGCATCTGCCTCTGTCACAACCACTGATTATTGTGGTTTTTTTTTCCCCAACATCCAATGAATGCTCACCTCTTAGAAGTAGTACAACTCAGGAGACAGGAGCAGAGACTCAGGCACTATATTGTTTGTGCAAAGATGAGGTGGCCACTTGTGAGCTGCACTTGGTAAAGCAATTGGCTTTCTCTCTGTGACTTGCTTTTCTCTTCTGTCAAATGGGGATAATTATGGTTCCTGTCTCATAGGGACGTTATGAGGTTTACATAAGGGTCTGGCTTTTGCAAGCCTTCATTAAGGTTTACTATTATTAGTAGGTACTCATGAACTGTTTATTGAGAGGCCAATGAATAGATTTTAGTGTGTGATAGTTTCAGGAAGTCTGGCTAACATGAAGGTATTTATTTGGTTCAGAATGCCTGTTTCTTGGCTTACCTATAATTAGTTTTTATTACTGGGTTATTATTAAATTGAGAGGAAATATTTTCCTATGGCAGTCAATGTCTTGAAATACTGCAGATTAAATACTCCCAGTGCTTCTCACATCAAAGTGGACATTATTTTGTGGGATTTAGTAATATGGATGAGTTCTAAGGTAAGCAGTTGGTCAAAAGTAGAGATTTTCCTATAAAGCAATAACCAGAAATAGCTGTGCTGTGGTATCGGGAGAATGTTTGGAAACATCCTCCTTAGATTTTTATTCTCCTATCCTAAAGAGATCCACGCTGCCGACCTTTGTGAGGGAAACTCCAGGAGCTGGCGAACCCCGAGGAGACAGACCTGCCATATTTCCTGCTATCCCATTCAGCTTCCAGAACAATCCTGTGCCCATAGTATTGCCCAATAAGAACCTATAACTTCAGATAATTATGTTATGTTTTCCTTCACAAGGTAGAGCTCATCTTCTGAAATTTCTTCACAATCTTCACTGAACTCTAAGGAGAGACTGGGGTTAGTTTATGTACACATTTCTTATCCCTTATCCTAAGATTAAACAAGTACGTCAGAGATCGTTATTTTCTGTAGTAAGGTTTGACTCAGGAAGATCCATGCCTGACTATGCCTTCTGTCTTCAAGGAGCTGAGTGACCTTGGTCTTGTCCTTAACTGCTGTAGCTTCTGTTTTTACAAAGGTGTCTTAGTCACTTGTTTGTTTCTGGGTCACAACACCTGACACCCACAACTTAAGGAGGAAAGATTCGTTGTAGCTCACAGTTTCAGAAGGTCACACACTGCACTCAGGGGTGGCGAGCAACAGTGAAAGTTGCGTGGCAGAGGTTTTAGTCAGGGAAAAGCTCTTCCCAGCGTGGCAGAGAGAAAGCCAAGTGGTGGAGAAGCTAGCTAATGTCTGGAGTTTAAGACTAAGGTCAGAGCTTCCCATGAAAAGCTGTAATGATGGTTCTTCTTCATTTTATTTAGTTCAAGCTGCCATCTGGGCTGCCTGCACTTAGGGCCAGTATGCTGCTCCCATTTCCTGGCCTTCAAGCCAATCACACCCACCTGGAGCTTGGCCTTGGATGTTCCTAATCTCCACAAGTTGACATAACCCTCCCGGGTCAAGCCTCAAGCACCCACTCTTTCCTGCCAGGCCCCACCTCCCAACAGCACAGGGTTTCATGGGTATCCCACTACATCCAAATACATAGAATACATGGGGCTTCTGGGTGACATGCAAGATCCAAGCCATAGCAAATTGCACACAAAGCAGTTGGTATTCGTCAGAGTCGTCATACCAAGTGCCACTTTTGAACACCCTCCACATGGGCATTGTGCTGCCTGCCTTCCTTTAACTTCCATGACAAACTCACTTTCACCGTCATGTTACGGTGGAGTACTAGAAGCTTAGAGGGTGGAGACACTTACCAAAGGTGTAAAGAACAGGACTTGAGCCCAGACTTGTATATCCTTCACGAATGTAAGTACAATCATTGGTTGGTGATAAAGATCCCTAACATAAATTGTATTTTCCAGGAAGGATTAAGAGGTGACTTTCCTAATATATTAAAAAAAGGTGTTGGGCTGGAAGTGTAGCTCAATGATTAGAGCACTTGCCCAGAAAGTGCAAGGCCTTATATTCAATCTTCCAGAACCACATACTAGTTGAATATGGTGGCTCTCAGGAGGCTGAGGCAGGAGGATTGCCAGGAGTCCTAGGCCAGCTTGGGATACATTATTTCTCAAAAAAGAGTGCCTTTGCCCTATGTAGAACACCTCTAGTCAAATTCTCTCTCTCTGGTCCACCTTGTCTGGCAGTTAGGTTTCCTGTGTATTCTTTCTCTACAGTATCATATACTGCATCGATGTTCTGGCTGTAATTTTTATTAAATAATTATTTACGTGATCACTAAGTATATTTTAGTAAAAAAGGAAGCTCCATAAGAATAGGGCTGCCTGTCTACATCCAGCTTGAATCCAGAATTCACCTCGTTTTTTTTTTTAAAGTAATGTTTGTTTGAAAAGATGAGGGAATGAGCACCTATTGTGTGTTCTATACTGGAGATCAGAAGAAGGGAAGATGGGCAGATGCAGAAGGAGGTGATGTTTCTGTAGAGGCCTCCATCCCTTGGGAACCCCCAGAACAGCTGAGGAGGGGTCGGAAGACAGAGTACACACTCTAGGAACCCGTTTCAGAGAACACCATCCGATTTATTTAGGAAGTACAGGGCTTAAATAGACTAGGATAATGCGGACATTACCTTGGGCCAATTAGCAAGGCCTTAACTAGTGGGGTCACCCAGGAGGAGGGAGGGAGTAGAGGAAGAAGGATGGGGCTTGCCTGTCACTGGACAAGGTGGCGGGAGGTGTGCCTTTCGAACGCCATCTATCATGAGCTAGCGGTGAAGTGGGCTTCTACCGGGTTGTCCCAGATTAGTGCTAGATGGGCTTCACCCATCCTGAATCTCCTACATGTTCCGTCTAACTGAGCATTTCTAATTCACGAGAAGGGAGCAGGTTGCATTGGAAACCAAGTGACCATTCTTCAGACATGCTCTGCAGATAGACACTGAGCTGTGTGTGGTGGCTCATGACTGTGATCCCAGATACCCAGAGGCTGAGGCAAGAGGATTATGGGTTTGAGGCCAACCGATGCAGTTTAGTAAGATTTTGTGTCAAAATGAATCTTAAAAACTATTGCAAGTGTAGCTTAGGGTTAGAATACTTGCCTAGAATGCATGAAGCACTGGGTTCAATTCCCATTACTCACCTCACCCCAAAGACTCAAAAAATTTTTAAAAAACCAAGCCTGAATTGAGTGGGGTAGTGTTTAACAGGTGTGGAAACCACCTACCCTGTACACATTCATTAGTCCACTTTCTCATTCGCTCTTCCAGCTTTTGGCTTTGTTGGGCAATCATTCATTCCACAGACATTTGCTGAGCACTGTGCTACTTGCGGGTGGCATGATTTGGATTTGAATAGAGAATAAGAGCTTATCATTGAGTAGAAGAGATACTGCCACGTGTCTGTGGTGCACACTCTTCATATCTGCTCTTCTCCATGACGTTGTCGGTTATTAGAGTCACATTGTGAATGAGAAAGGTCCAGGGTTTAACTGACTTGACTAAGGCCACATAGTCAAGAGGAGTAGCAGAGTTAGGACTCAGTTCGGGTATTGATGGGAGTCTAGTATTTTGTGAGAATAAGAAAATGAGTGAGTCCAAAGTGAGCAGGATATTTGTAAAACTTAGAGAGTTTTAGAATAATGACCAGCCATTTGTGCAGAATCTGTTCTTTAAGGTGGCTCACTGATGCACGGAACTTTAATGTTACACATAGGACATGGCAGTATGCAAGTGCAGGTGAGCTGCCACTGGGGCCTGTCCCTAGTTGGATTCTTGGAGGTCACATGGAGACATTCCACAGATGGTTGGGATTAATGAGAGACAACTTCTCAGGGAAGAGAAAGCTCACATATTGGCATTTTGTTTTTTATTGTGAAGGAAAAGAAGTTGGATGTTACTTTTGAGGATGCTGCATTGAAAATCTACTGTCTGTTTCCTGACTCTCTTTTGGTGCCTATATTGAGTCATATTTCCTTTAGCTACAAGTGAAGGATTTTTAGAGAAGAGGGTAAATGATGTATAAACAGCTATTACCTGTGACACCTGGAAAATGGTCAATCAAAATTAGACAGCAATGTCAATGAGTCAATCTTTAAATACATGTATTTTTTGAGACAGGGTCTTGTTCTGTAGTCCAGGCTGGTCCTGAAGTCACTTTGTAGCCCAGGCTGGCTTTGGACTCATGGGAATCCTCCTGCCTCAACCTCCTAGGTGCTGGGATTATAGGTGTGTGCCATTGTACCTGGCTTTATATGGTGCAGTGGAATCAAACTCAGGGCCTTGCATTTACAAGGCAAGTGCCCTAATCACTGTGCAATTCCTCCATCCCTGACTCTCTGAGGCTAAAATACCAATACCAATGCAGTTGAGCACTGAGTAGGTGTAAGGAGCTCGGATTTTTCATCCTAGCGTGTCCTACCTGTGGGATTTCTGGCGTCTCCGTTCATTTGGGCTGCTATAGAAAATGAACTGGACAACAGAACTTTATTCCTCACAGGCTGAGAAGTCCCAGGTCAAAGAGCAAGCAGATTCCGTCCCTGGTGAGGCTTTTCTTCCTGCGTTACAGAAGGTCTCGTACCACTGTGTTCATGTGGTAGAAAGGGCAAGGTAGCCCTCCAGAACCTCATTTAAGTAAGAGCATTAGTTCAATTCATGACAATTCAGCCCTCATAATTGAACTACTACCCTCCTGTCTCTCATGTCTTACCCTTGAAGACCATCACATTGATGGTTAAATTTTCAGGAGATTAATTTTGGGAGAATCCTATTGTTCAGATCCTAGCTCTTATCCGTGTTCCCTCACTTCTCTGTATCTTGGTTTTTTGTACTGAGACTAAATGGGCTCAGCTGGACCAAATCAGAGTTCCGCTACAGTCTGAGGAGCTACTGGGATTCGGGGGGATACCTCAGAGCAGAGTATTTCAAGGTCGTGGATAACTACCGATCCATGGTCTTGATAGGACCGGGCCCTTGGGACAGAGGAGCAGGGAGCAGGCGGTGAGCAGCATGCAAAGCCCCGCTTGTTGTCAGTTTGCTCCTATTAGATTCTAATGCCACTGACGATTGGCAGGAGGTGCAGCTTCACTCCCTCTTCTCTCCTGCTGCTGCTGCTGCTGCTGCCATTTGAAAGTTATCCTCCGACAACCTGTGGCAGAACAAATACCCTCCACTTCCCCGGAATCCTTGGGAGAACGGTCTTCAACTAAACTGGTCCCTGCTGTCAAAAGGGTTGGGGACCACTGCCTTAGAGGGTAATGAGGAGTCAGAAGGGGAGACCGAGGTGGAGAAGATCTGAGATGCCATGTTAGCCCTCCACCCTGAGCAGTCCTCCACCACAGTACTTCTTAAAGTTTTATTTGGACAAAGACTCCTCTTCTTTAAAGGAGAGACACTGGACTCCAGGCACTATCGCACCTCCAAGCCTTCTGGAAAGAGGTGCTGGCCACCTCTCCATGTGGGGCTAAGCTTCTGCACTTCCTCAGGTGGCCCACGGGCCTTGGAGACACGCAGACCAGCTCACAAAGCTCTGTGAAGACCAGGACTTGGATTCCGGCCAGGAATTCCTGTGCTATCAATGTGGAGCGGGACTGGAGCTGCATAGCTCTCCAAAGAGCGTGACTTTCTGGGAGGATGCAGAGGAAATTTAGCAAGTCATTAAGGAAACTGACTGGTGAGAGTTCGTGATCTGTGGCCAGAACTGGTTTATTTGCATGACTGATGTGGGAAACATGATCCTGCCTGTAGCTTCCCCTTGAGTAGTTCCAAGCAATCCCTCCATAGTCATCTAAAAGCTTCTAGGTTTCCATGCGTCCTAAATGGTCAGGGCGACTACACATCAGGTGGGCCAGAGGCTGAGGGCATCAAATCAAAAAACACAGAGTCAAAGAAAAACATCCCTTCTGGCTTCTCTGGTGGTGAAGGCTGTAAAGTGCTATTCTAAATTATGTAGAGAGACATCACTGAATATAGCTCTGTGGTTGGGCTGGGTGATTCTAGACAAATCACTTAACTCTTCTGAGTGTCAGGCTCTTTTCAGCAAAATGGGGATAACTATTTTGTAGACTTTACAAGATGGTTGCAAAGTTTATAGACTAGAATTGTCTGTATGGCGCTTAGCATAGAGTTCGCTTCAAAGACAACTAGTTATTCCTTCTATGTGGTGTGAGAGCTCCTGGGATCTCACCGTGATGGAGACAAGTGCCACTGACTTTTGTGTCTGGAGACAATAGCTGTAAGTGAGAATTTGTATATGTGTAGGTGGATGCATGCATATATGCTCCAATACGGTTTATGTGTGATGGAGATTATATGTGTGTATACATGGGCCACACAGTGCTCTGCTTCTCCTAACAATGCTCAAGAATTAGAAAAGTCCTCTCAGTTACTCACGTCACATTTGATATGAAGCTGTGATCTTTTATTTATTTCAAGAAAACTTACGGAGTGTCCACTCCATGTTGAACATCATGCTGTCCACTGAGGATGTGTGCAGGACTCTGCACTCTAGAGTATACTGCAGTAGCTGGATAGATGTTTGTCCAATCATCCGTTCAAGGAAACTTCTGCATCAGGTGTTACTGTAGATGTTTGATACAAAGAAAGTGAAGATTGCTCTTTGCCATCAAGAAATTTATGATCTACTCAGAGGAAGAGTAATGACTTGCAGCAATGATTCCTATTGGTATTAGTCGTTGCCAGCTATTATTGGTATCAGTTAGCATTATTAGCAGTCCTGCAGCTCACAGAGAGCAGGTGGAGGCTTCTTTTGCTGCACATCTGCAGCCCGTAAAGGCAGAGCAGTCATCCTTCCTCATAAAAAGGGAAATTCTAAAGGTAACTTGACAGCTACTATGTTAGAATATTTGGCTAGCAGATTTTAAGTGGAATCACTCACATTCCAGTTGGCTTAAAGCAATTAAAAAACAAAGACCCCTTGGTTACCCACTCTTCTTCTCTGATGTCCTTTCTAATAAGTGTCTGAAGTTCTCAGGAATTTCCATCCTTGGCCCTCGTTTGGGTAGTTTCCTAGGAAGAGCCGAAAATTGAGGTGGGGGCATAGGCAGCAGCAATTTAGGGGGCTTCCAGGAGGAGTCTGGCTTCCCACAACCTCTCTTAGAGAAAGTGATACTCCCTAACTGATCATATGCTTGTTTTTGTACGTCTGTCCTCAAGAATGATTTTGAATCTCTTTTGAGTCATCACTCTTTGGTGGCTAATAACTTTTCCTCTGGTGGCTCTTTCTGCTTCGGTCAACTCCATCTCAGCTGCCTCCTTGACCGTGGCTCAATACATCATTTCTCTTCCTGCCTCATCCATTTAGATAGAGGCTTTCTCTCCCACTGTGTCTATTTTTAATTTTCCAAGAGCCCCATGTGTCAGAATTTTAATACTGGAGTCTGTTTCCCGGTTGGGTCTTGTCTCGGCCAGCCAATGATATCATGTTTCTTTTAAACACATGGCCGGCGGTTTCATTCTCTTCCACATTTGGATGCTGTTTATGGCTTCTGTGAGGGAAAGGTTAATTTCCCTTCTTGGTGTCTGATTTTCTTCTTTTAAGACATAAATAGCTGGCTTGGTTTTATTTGGAGTCAGATGACTTTTTGTTGACCTGAACTCGTAGAATGTCTGAATAAAGCTCAATAGTGCTTGACCAATACTGGGGGAGCATGCTCGGCAGCAGCGCCTCATGCTTACCTTGGCTTTCATGTCCCGTAGTGTCTCCTTCTGTAAAAATCTCTTATGTTTTTATCCTTTCTCTCCATTACCATTGTCTCTATTCAGGCTCCTGTGCCTCTCTCTTAGGCAACTGCTGCATCCTTGGTGTCTGTATTGGTTCAGGTTCGTTATAGGATCATACTACATAGAATACATGTGATGTGATCAAATACATGGTGAATATTTAAATTTAAAAATTTACAGTAGGAAACACAGTGGCGTGGATCCTCCTGAAAACTTCTTCTCCCCCACTTCATACACACTTCTGCCATCTTCTTACCACTTCTGAGACAATTCTGGAAACTCTTTCACGTCTTTATTAGGCCTGATGGAAAATATAGTGAATGCAGCTGCCAAGTGCCATCCAACAGCAAGGCCAGCTTGTAAATACATCATGGTGTTTCTTCATCTATACCAAATCTGTCTCATGGGACCTTGGGCTCTTTTTCCATATCAACATGATCACAAAAGGTAAAGCATTTTAAATAGGTATGACCTCAAAGCATCTGCAACTGTGCCACCAAAGCCGTTGAAGAATGAAGACTTCCAGAATTACTTGAGAAAGTGGCAAGAATGACGAATGAAATAAATGTGAAGCCAGGGGAAGGATTGGAAGGTGATTGATAGCAATGTATCTTTTACTATAATTAATTTCTAAAAATTAAATGTGCATTTAATTTTCTAATCACATTTGAATGCATATATAATTATGCATATGAATATAAATATTCTAAAAGGAGATCATTGCATGGCTTTAGGATTAGAGGTAGGAGAGTCCACAATGGCCATCTGGGTGCCTATGAGCCAAAGACCTAGAGCTTGCTCACTCCAAGAAACCGGAGCCTCAGAGCACCAGGAACCAAGATGCAGTGCCAGCCCCAGGCTGACGGGCTGGAAGCTTCCTGGAGAAGCTGCTGGTGTGAGATTCCATAAAGCAATGGTAAAGAAGCTAGAGTCGTGTCCACAGGTGAGGGCAGCAGCAAAACACACGCACCCCCCCCCCCCCCCCCCCCCCCCCCCCCCCCCGCTGAGTAGCGCCTGCCTTCACAGCTTGACTTCCTTCTTTTCCTTTTGTTCTGCCTGGGCTGAACACCTCTTTAAGGTGCTACTCACAACCTGAGTGCTTCTTTTCCCCTTCATGCACTGTCCTATATGCTTGTTATCTGTCCTACAGGCACATCCAGAGTGTGCTTTCCAATCTCTTAAGTGTCTCTTTATTAATCCAGTCAAGTTGAAGATCAAGTTTCACCATCACAATTCCTCATTCAGTTCTTTCCCTCTGTTCTTCCATCTCATCCATTTTTGCCAGATGAATCTTCCAGAAGCACAACTGTGGTCCTATCTCACATCTGCTCTGTAACCACCCTGACTTCCCATTTCCTGTAACATAAGACATGTGCTTAATTCTTGGTAAACATTGGCCGAACTGCATTGAGCAAACCCAAGTTGACCAGTTGCCAACATTTTTTAAAGTAAATATGCCTTTGATTATTTTTTTTCTTTGAGACGGGGTCCCGCTCTGTAGTCCAGGCTGGTCCCGAAGTCACTATGTAGCCGAGGCTAGCGTTGGTCTCATGGCAATCCTCCTGCCTCAGCCTCCCGAGTGCTGGGATTACAGAGATATTTCATCAAGCCCAGCTTATGTGGTTCTGGGGAATTGAACTCAGGTATTTATCCTTGCTCGCTTTAACCGCTGAGCTATTCCTCCAGCCTCAATATGCTATAGATTTTTATAGCTACATGAATATATGACATAGTCATAATTTCAAGAAAGTTATGATCTGGTTGAGGAAAGGAGTTATCAGTGCTTGAACTGGTAGGAGTACTGAGTAGATGCTAACATAAGCGGCTTAAAATTGAATGTGTGTTGCAAAACAGATTCTTTCTTCCTACCTTTCCCTCACTATCTGTGACTGTCTAACTCAGTATCGTTCTTTCCTGGATCATTGCATGAGCATCCAGTTGGTCTTTCTGCTGTATTCTTTCCTCATGTTAGCCAATTTGACCTTATAACTCATCATGTCCAGTGTCTTCTCTGCTGCAAGCTTTCTGACTAGACCTCAATCTTCATTAGAGTTCACATTCAAATCCTTGCCTCAACTTCCACCCAATGCCATCATCTGACATCAGCATCTATTGACGTTCACCTTACTCACTTGCCTACAACCACACAGACTCCAGGTGTTTTCTTGTTATGTGTACCAGCTGCGTTGCCATCTTGGGAACTTTGAACTCTTCCTGTCACTTGGTACTTGTGCCTTTCCACTTAAGGGGTGATTTCTGTAAATATAGTCTTGAGCACTCTTCACTTCTTTTAGGACTGTGCTCAAATGGTCACTTACTAAGGAGTCCTATCAGGATCCCAGTACACATGCATATGATGCCACCCTGCCCCTTTGTGCTCCCTCTTGCCTTATGTTCCTCCATTTTTCTTTATTTAGTGCCCATAACCAGCCAGAAAACAGTTATTTGTTTCATTCATATATTTTCTGATCAGAATGGGAACTCGGTCAAGACTGTTGGGCTTGCTTGTTTTCTAATGTGTCTTCAGGCTCTTGCACATAATAGTCAATTAGCAGCAAGGAGATGTGTGCTAGATGATGAGGGGACTTCGTCCCACTCTGTCCTCTGCTTTTGTTTATTCACCAAAGGCTTATTAGGCATCTACAGTGTGTTGGTAGATACTCACTAACATCTGTGAGAAACCACAAAAAGTGTGTCTCAATGACATTCATGGAAGACTGAGAGGTCCCATATGTTTCTGATTCAAAATCCACGTCTTAGGGGCTGGTGATGTAGTTAAGTGATGAATACTTGCCTACCACGCGTGTGGCTCTGGGCTCATCCCCAGAACGAGGGAGGGGATGGACCCATGGCTTGGTGTCCTTGCTTCAGAGCACTAATCTCAGCAGTGGTGCAGAGCTAAATTACTCCCAAGCAGCAGGTCGTGGAGAGCAGCCATTCACATTATTTTTCTCTGCTTAGTGTCAAACAACGTCTTCCAATGTCCAGAGGCTGGGAAGAAATTTAAAACAATCTAATCCTAAGCTTTCATTTTATAAAGGGGAAACTGAGGTCCATGCGAGAGGACCTTGCTGCATCTCAGCAGGACTCTCCGTCCCGCTTCTGGGCTGGGTGGGGTCGCCACACTGCCTCTCTTTGCCACTCCTTTCTTTGATCCCTTCTCACAATGTCCTCCTTTTCTTCCTGACAGTCAGAACCTTGTTAGGGAGCTGGGCAACGTGTGCTATGAAAAGCGACTTTATGGCTCTGTGCTGTTATGATCATATTTTGGGGGGCGGGGTGGTGAGTGGGAGCAGGAGGGAGCCAAGCAGACTTGCCTGCATGGCTGCTTAGGGTTTTAATGGGATTCCTGCTGCTCACACCCTCTCCAGGCCTCCCTTGTCCTGAGGGCCACATCACGGTCAAGGAGCCGTCAGGAAAATGAAAACAGTAATATTAGAGCCTCTCGTGGAGGAGAAGGCAAGACCCCTCCCACTGAGGTCCTGAGCTCAGAGGAGGCAGCAAGGAAAGAAAGCAAGCCCCGGCAACAGCAGCAGGGACCCTCTGCAAGAAGAGAGGGACAAATTTGTTTTTTGTGGAGGATCCTAGGTCAGGAGCCTGCCACCCACGTGTAGAGCGAACTGAGGCATTCATTGCTCTTTGGCTAAGTTGCAAAGTATGATAAGAGAACCAGGATGGAAAAGAACCTACTCTGCCACCAGCTTGGCTCATGCTTATGCAACGTGTGTTCTCAAAACTCCTAAGGGCCAGGCTTAAGATTATTGTATAATTTTTGATTTGTGTGCTTTTAAGTTATTGCTGCCTTCTCCATGCTCAATATTGTTCAAATTATGACTTTCAAACAATAAAGCAGAATATCAAAGGAAAAAAAATAAAAGAAAAAGAAAACTGTGGGAAGATATCAGTGGCTGGAGAAAAAGTAGCACCGGTAGCTGGGATTTACTCGTGCCAGGTCTGGGCCGATGCCTTGCATCCAGTGTCTAATTCCATCTCTCAGCCTGGCAAGAGAAATACCGCCGCAGGCTTGGCTTTATAGGTGAGGAAATTAAAGCTTAGGCAAACTGGGCTTGAAGTCACAAGGGTGAGCAAAGGATGGCACCAGGTGTCCACCCCAGTGGTGCGACTTCAAATGCCACTCTACATTCTTGAACATCATGATTCTAATTCCATGCCCTGTGCTGGGCAGTGAGATTAAAGGACACAGTTGGTGAAGTTAACCCAGCCCCTGTATTCCTTGGTGAAAAACTACTCAAGTAGCCAGCTAGCAAGACTTCTTTTTTTTTTTTTTTTCATTTTGCCTGGAATATTTTAATCCTGAGCAACATAGGTCTCTGCTCTACCACTGGCCTTGAGGACCTCTCTGGGGCACCCCAGCCAAACTGTACCTTTCCAAATCACCTCAGCATGCCTACATATTTGCATTCTCTCCTTTCTCTGTCCGAAGAATCCTCTGATCCTTCCCATCCCACTCCTGGAGAAAATGTTCTGGGTCAGTCGGGGCCTGTGTGATTGTCCCAGCCCTATTTTAATCCTAGCTATGAGCACAGCCAAGTCATTCTTTCAGGTGGCAAAAAAGTTAGAATATTGAGATACTTATGCTGGCAGATTGGTGGATGCAGGCACTGCACTCAGGAGGTACAGAAGTGTTATTTTGATTCTTTTTATTTTGGTTATTTGGTGTTTCCATTCCAGATCTCAAATTGAAGATGATACTAAATTGAACTTGTAAGGCATAGGTTGTTGTGGAGGAAGTAGGCATTCACATCCTCTCTTTCTGCTTTCTCGGTATAAAAACAGTGTTTGAGAGTAATGAGAGAGATGCAACATTTGGGGATTCTGAAGAAAGGAGTGAATATGACAGCTTGTATAGGAAGGAAGCATGAATGCAGAGAGAAAAGTCACAGCCTTGTTAGGCAGAATTCTCCAGAGCAGTTCCGACGATGCTCCCCAGAGGCCCTGCCATGCATGGGGAGAGGGAACCATCACTGGGGTTTGTGTTTTTCTCCAGCTGCATGTAACTGTCAAGATACAGAATCAGACCTCACTCTAACTGGGATTTGTATAACTCTAGGTGAGCATCACTGTGGAAAGAGAAATGCCAAAGATGAAGAGATTCAGGTCAGGAAGAAAGGGAACTAAGGAAGTCAAGAATAATCGCTGAAGAATACTGGGAAAGTATTCTTTCTTTGCCCGGTAGTGGAGGTAGAGAGGTGAGGAAATTGAGATTAGGAAGGGGTCACAGTAACGGGTCATAATCAGATATCATATATGATAGTACAGTTAGGGTGCATGGAAGAAAGATCTTCCATGAGAAAGGCCAGGGAACTGGAAATGTACATTGTGAGAGAGATTGTGAGTGGCTAGTAGCCAGGCTCAGGGAGGAAGAGTGTGGGGTTATTCCAGGGGACTTCAAGTGATGGCTACAAAAAGAAGGAATGGGGCAGTACTTGCTGCGGGGATACATTTCTAGGGGCAGAGGTATCTCAAGGAGGATGGTTCAACAGTGGTTGGAAGTGGTGACAAGGAGCAAGCCAGGCGCCTACCACCATTCCCCTTCAGCTCTGGAAGATTTGGTGAGATGCAGAAACAAGTCTGTGCGAGAGTCAGGCTGTAGGAAGAGCAAATGGTGGGTTTGTCTAGAAAGGAGATGTTACGGGGAACCTTGCTGATGGCAGACTGTGCTTGTCCTACACTCTGTAGACCCATGCCCTAGCACAGTGCTGGCCTGTGCTGGCCCCCAGTTATGCTGGAAGGAAGAATGACATGATTGTTTGCAACTCTTCAGACTTCTTGAGGTTCATGCCCAGCATAGAGATCATTACTTTCTTGGTAACTGAGCAAACATAACTTAGCAAGCACTGAAGAGCTGGCCTGGGACCAGACAGAAAGAAAGAATGTGCTCATCTGTCGGATCCAACTTGAAGCTGGGTCATCATGCACACATTTTTCTACCTGACTTCCAAGGCTCTTCTTCCCCTCGCCCATTCCAACCTATCCTGTCTTGTTTCCTATGATTTCCAGAGTCAGACGCTCTACCTGACAGTTAGGGCTGCCCACGTCCTGTTCACACAGCGTGCTCCTTCCTGACTCTCCGTCTTGGCCCTGGTGTGTCTTCCTCCTACAATAGCTTATTGTAGTCTCCCGTTTCCAGCCAGCTCTTATCTGTTTTCCAAGGCCATGGCAAGTCAAACATAGCCGTGAGATACTTCCTGATGTGAAATTCTGGCCAGAAAATAGTGCCCCTGACTGTGGACTGAACTATGGCTCCTACTGTATTTGTTGCTATTTTAAAGGGAAGATTAACCTTGCTTTTCAAAGGAGCACTGAGATTGTCAAGGGAAGCCGGGGTCCTCCGCTCTACGTGCTCCCTCCCTCCCTTCCTACCACCTTCCTGTCTTTGCCAGGTAGCGGCCTGCCTTCTCTAACTGCGGAGTGTCTGAGTGGCTTCTATTAGTTCAGTCTGTCTTCACCCTCTGATGAACCAGAGCACAGTGGCTTCCCCTCTTGGGTTCCCTACCCCAGCGGAGGAATGCTTCTACCTTCTCTGGGCTCTAGCTAGTCCCCTGAGTGTCAGGTGCGTACAGTGTAGTTCAGGAACCATTTCTCACCTCTATTTGTCCCTTCCCCCAGGTGCCAAGGCCAAATGTAATCTCTATCAGACATCTTTGTGCAACAATTTCAAAATTCATCTTTTGGGGATTTCTGAAGAAAGGAGTGAATATGACAGTTTGTGTAGGAGGGAAGCATGAATGCGGAAAGAAAAGTCACAGCCTTATTAAGTCACACACTAGTCACACACTAGTTCTTAATCTCAAGGCTTTTATTTCTGTTAAGAGAACTGAACACTCCTCTCAGCTTTGTTGTAGCCTAGGGCGTAAAACTTTGCCATGTCTGTGAATCCTGACTTACTCTTCGCCTGTCTCCCTGGGCTCGTTTTTCTGCATACACAACTTAAAATCCAACTACACAAAATTTTTCTAAGGGTCTCAGCAAATGGCATTCAAGTTCACGTCTCTGCTTTTTTGTTTATGCCGCTTCTCCTGCCCAGATGTCCTTTCCTCCTTTTCTGCCCAGAGGAGCTTCTAGGCACAGCTCCAGAGTTCCCTTCCCCTGCTCTCCCATCCAGGGCTGCCCACTGCCAGGTCGCCATCTTCTGTACATGCCGGTCATGCACATGTCAAGTTGTATTTACGTATTTTTGTGGCAGCCAGGCCATAGAGCAGGGAAGCTCTTCATTCACATTTTTTTAGCATAGTATGGCAAAAGCAGGAGTGCATTAAATGTATTTTGAATAAATGAATGAACACACTCTTCCCCACAACCCTTGGGCTTGAACCTTTGGTTTAAATCAAACATTTTCTAGAACTTTGCCCCATTTTAAATTATACTGAGATGTCCTTGGCCTGGTCTTTGCCTTTGTTTGTGGACAACTGCATCAAAAAGGCAACACCTGTATCTCTGCTTCCACCCCATTTCCTGCTGTCCCTCCCGTAGAGGGCAGATTCCTGTGGTAACACCAGCTTTGACGACCTCAGCGACGGACACATTCGCAGTCCGTCCTTAGTTCCTCTTTCTGTCGTAGCACAAAGTTCTGAGCCCAGCCCTTAAGACTTTCTTCAATTTGGAAGCAAGCAGTTGCTGCCACAGTTCTTCATTCTCCTTTCCTGGCGCTCCCAGGTGAGACTTGCGTCACTAATCACGTTCCTTTTACCCCTGCATTAGTTTGGGTTCTTTCAAAAGGCAGAATTTACAGAAATTATAACAAAAAGGATCTATCAGGAAGGCTTACAAATCCGAGGGTAGACACAGTCCAAGATGGCGGCCTGCACATGCAAGAGCAGGAGTGTCCGATGGCTGCTCAGCCACAATGTTGACCTCCCGTCCGGGATGGCAGGACAGCCAGTGGGAGTCTGCTGCGGATCTCAGTTGTTCGAAGAACAATGGTGAAGACCGGAGCCTGCAGATCGGAGACTGAAGAGCAGCGATGGGCAGACAGATGCAAGTCGGGACCGGAAGGAGTCTGTGCTGAAGATCTGCTGTGTGTAGCAAGTTGGCAACCGTAGACAAGAGTGAAGGCAAGGGCTTTCCCAGAGGAAGGAGCTGGGACAACCTTCCTCCTTCCTTCCTTTTATACTCCTCGAGTTCCAGTTGGGCCTCCCACATCCGGGTGGGTGCTCTTCCCTCCTAAATCACTCACACTCTAATCCAGGTTGGTTCTCAATTCCCAGTGTAGGCGGGGTTCCCAAACCCTAATCCCAGTGTGGTTTCTGATTGCCTCAAATTGACATAATCTCTCCAATGGTCACAACCCCTTTAGCATTTATTAAAAAAATAGAAATACTTATTGAGCATCTACCTTTGGAGATTCCATTGTATTTTCCCTTAAAATTTTCAAACACTGTTTTGAATTTGATACTTCTCTCTCCATTCTTAATCTAATTTTCAGAGAATTCAAGTAACATATTCAAAATTATGCCCCTTTTTGCAGATTGTATGCTTCTGAAAGGGCACGTCTTTGGAAGGATTGTTGATAATTTTTCTTCTGTGCAAGGCTGGCTTTTCTGTCTTATTTTCAGTTCTACGTGATTAAGCACCAGTATTAACTCGTTGATCCTACTGACTCATAGACAAGATTAGGAGCCCATGATGGGCATCCCGAGTTGGAGAAGTGAGCAGGGCATCCTTTGGGAATATTTGCAAGTACAGGTTTAAAATGAACATGTTTCAAGCAGTCTTTGAAATTCTGTGCAAAATTAAATGATAGGAAGACGTCTCAGAATGAACGTGAGAAGTCTGAATAGAGACTGTGGGGTTCTTGTTAGTTGCCATCAAGTGCTCTCCATTCCCATGTTCTCGGGCTTGTCGCTACTTTCCCAGGTGGCACAACCCGATGACTGATCAACTTGATTATCCCTCTGAACGTCTGAGATTTATGAGGTGCAGGCCCGTCTTTCAGCTGCAGTTTAATTGTGTTAACTGCGAGTGCAACTAATTGTGCCACCTTCGGGGGGGAATTTCACAGCTCCTTTTGCGGGCGGGCGATAAGTCTCTTATTAAAGTAGTACGTGTTGAAAATCTCAAGAGAAACTCCAGATTCAGTGATTTTTTTTGTGAGGCTTGACTGTATCCGTCTCCTTTTGTTTTGCTTTTTTTCTTTCTCTGTCGCTGTTTGCCAAGGCACCCGGTAGCTGCCTGCTTACTGCAACTCGATTTGGGGAACATTAGTAAGAGCAAGTCATGTTTTTTTCTTTAACACACGGGCTGTCAAAATTAACACCCTTTCCCTCCCACCAAACATAGTGGTACCTGTTCTCCGACCTGATTTGCCCGTGTTTAGACCTCTTCATCCTCTCTCGGAACCAGGCGCCCTGCCCGACCCCTGGTTCCTTGGGAAGGTTTCAAAATGCCCTTTCCTGCTTCCAGCCTTAGCCTGACTCCTGCCTGTAGTCACTCCGGGTCCACACGTAATAAATCACTTTAACCTGTTTCTAAAACAAAGTCAGATTGTGCTGTGATTTTTTAAAAAAGGATTTAAAAATCTCTGTTTAAGTGTAATTCTCATGGTAGAACTTATGGCCAAAGAAGGGACTGTTGGAGGGTCTCCTGTGTGCGCGTGCGGGCACACTGCGGGAGAAGATTGCTCACGGAGGGGATTGAGTGAAGCAGGCTGAAATCTTCTTGCTCTGGTCAAAGAATCCTTGCAACGTTTGAGTGGGCTTCCGTGTCAGAAACATTGGGGAATTAAACATATCAGGCACAAATAAAAATGACACACAGATGGCTCTCTTGTGAGGCCGCCTTGTGTGGTGTTGGGAACCCTCTGCTCCGGAGGTTTTGAAAAAATATTGTGAGTCGACAGTTGTCATTCTCCACTCCACAGTGATGGCCCTCAGCCCCGGACGGCCAGGCCTGACCTGAGGACTCAGGTCCTGTGGCCACAGCGCAAGGTCAGGCCTTCGCTCCAGAGTCCTGTAGGATTTTCTGTGGCGCAATTAAGCATGTGCAGCACCCCACAGCCACGGAGGTTCTGTTTATTCAGTGAAAGTGTTCTGTAATTTATTTAAAATAATCCATCTTTGACAAATAAAGGGGCCTTTGACGGTCCCCCATGGCAGGCCTCTGCTGAAAGGCCCCTCTTCGTGGGCTGTTTTGCTGGCCACAGTTAAATACCTGACAAAAGTGATTCAGACTTTTTCTTTCCTTCCTTCCTTCTTCCTTCCTTCCTTCCTTCCTTCCTTCCTTCCTTCCTTCCTTTTTTCCTTCCTTTTTCTTCTTTTATATTTTTCCTTTCTCTTCCCTCACTTAAAAAATGAGATTTTACTAAACATGCTTGTTTTCTTTTACTCTACTAATTGAACAAGCCCCTCCGTCCCCAACTTTTTTTTCTTTTTTCTTCCTTCCTTCCTTCCTTTCTTTCAATAAAAGAACACAATTTGTCCATTAAAATGATTAATGCCAGTCAATTTGATAATCACCAAACAGGAGGTGCCAGCTATTCTGGGACTCAGGCTTGGAATCAGATTCTTTATAGCCCTGGGCTAATGAGGAGTCACATTAAGCTTTTTACTGTATATGAATTGATTGGCTGAAAATGAGATTACGTGCATGGGGTGGCACCCACCACAAAGAACTCTTTCTTTTTCCAACACTTCGAGTGCTAAGATGCTGTGGGCACCTGAATTTTTTTTTCTTCTCGTTTTCCAGAAAAACATTACATGAGCCTGGGGATGGCTTCCACAGAAAAGGGGTTGTCCATGACACGCTATAGCAAACAGGAACTTGATGTTGAAGAGGACCAGCATTTGAGACCACGTGTGGGATGGGTTCCCAGGCAGTGGGCTCAGGGCTTCCAAGTGTGCCTTGCCCGAGTGGGAAGCAGGTCTCTGCCGCCCTCTGGCTCTCACGTGGGGCCATCCATGTAACCTTCCTACCTTTGCCTTCTGCATGATGGCGGTTAGCAGGTACACTGCCCGTGGAAGACTGGTCTTTGCCCTTTCTTCTCTTTCCCTTCACTTTCTTCCCTCTTTCCTTTTTTCCCCTTCTTTTTCATTTCTTCCTCACCTTCCTCTGGGTGAAGAGCAGCTATCAATCTTCCTTGTAAAGCTTACTAGGAGGAGAAACGGCACCTGGAATGGATGGTGGAGTTGCCAACACTCCTCCCTAGTGAGAGCCATCCAGTGTAGGCTGAGTTGAGAAGGCGACTGTGCACCCACCCCATCCTTTGCTTGTGTTTGTATAGTCCATTAGCGAATACTGTGGCCCCTAAGATTTTTATGTTGAAACTTTACCCTCCAATGGGATGGTTTAAGAGGTAAGGCCTTTAGGAGATAATTACATGTGGAGGGCAGAATGTCGTGGCTCTGATACTTTTTTATTCTGGGAGCCTTGGGCAGTTCCTTCCACCTGGGTCAGTCTCTGTTCTGTTTCCAGAAATCGCAATGATAATCTTGCCCTGGCCTTTCACAGGCTGAGCTTTGCCAGGCAGTCAGGTAGCAGGCAAGGACATTCTTCCTTAAGCAGTACAGTGCACACACCTGGGCGCGCCCCTGTACACACAAGTGTATTAGTCATACACAGACACAAAAATCACACACAGAGTGTACAAGAGGTGCCATCTTTTGTCTGAGAAATTTTCATCCCTTCAATTTCTTGGAGAAGTGGTCAAGCGTACTATAGATCTACCATCTATGACATCAGCTGTGTGCCCGACCTTTCTCCTACATGACCCATGGCCATAGTCATCCTCTGAGGGAAGTGTACCCCGGCCACATGCTGTAAAAGGAGATGCTGAGATTCTGAAGGTCTAAGCTACACTCCGGGGGCCACAGAGCCAGTTGAATTCAGGTCATGGAGGAATCATGATTTAGACTCATCTGTCCGATCCATAAGCTGACATTTTTATTGGGGCATCACACCACACTGCCCTCTTGGCTTGTTTCCAACACTCATTCCTTTTCCTGCTCTAATACCCCTACTGCCAAGGGGCCCAGCCCCAGCCTCTGGGTCCACTTAGCATTCAGGTCAGTAGGATTTGACCTGAGACACTGACTAATCAAAAAATGTGAGCCTGTAGTCATTCTCTGATGTCTTAGCAGATAGTTAGAAACAGTGGGCTTGGCTGTTGAGATACACACTCCTCCAATTATGCTATCAAGATAGCACATTACTAGAATCAATATCCTTTCTTTCTTACAATTAGCTTGTTATTCGTCAAATCTTAGGCAATTTCTTAACTTCTTTAGAAACCTGCATTTCTTCATTGCAAAATGGAGATAATCATTCCTGCAAAGGCCACTGGTGGATGTGAAAACTGAGTGTGCGGTGTGGATCTGGAGTGTCCCCCAAAGCCTCATCTTCCTATGGCTACTGTGTCCTGTTGGAAGGAGGGTCCTGGCTGGAAGGAGCAGATGCTTGGGAATTGACCTGGAGGGACATGTGCTGGTTCTGCCTTTCCTCCCAGGCTTGTTTTAGTTTTGCCATGCTGTCCTGAGGGTCTGTTTCCGAATCCACAGCCCTGCCGTGTGATTCCCCCATTTTCCAGCTGCTCACCTATGAATGGACTGAGATCTTCTGAGTTATGATTTAAAATAAATTTTTCATCTCCTAATTTGTGTGTGTTGGGTATTGAATCACAGTGATGTAAAAGTAAGTAAGACACTGAGCAAGCACAGTTGCTTAAGTATATGTATTTTTAACCATGGGAGCCCTCTGCAGAGGCTGATCAGTAAGCACTTTGTATTCACGTAGTCTCTAAAGAAAACACTTCCCCTTCTGCAGATCTTAGATTCCCCCCCTCCTCCTAACCTCCTGAACGCCTGGCCTTAATCTTTTTTCTTGGAGTAATAACTTCCTGTCCTGTTTCTGTGTGCCGGTGGAATATGCCAGTTCTATTATTCCCTCCTCAAAAATGTTCACTTCCATTCTAAGTCTCTGTGAGTCTGATAATAAGGCCTTTTCTACCCTCATGCACCTTTGCCCTTCCTTAACCTGGTGGGATTTTTGGAAAGCAGAATTTAAATCTATTGGGATACATTATAACAGACTGTCAGCCATCTTGACTCTCAAGTTAGCTTCTGTGATTCAAAGTTTTAGTTTCCTTTTTGACGTGCTTGAGATTCAATTTCCGAATGGGGCTAAGTAGACCACCCCATTTGGTTGTTGTAATAAGTGACATAATAAACTAGCAGATATTTTCATACAATGTGCAGAATGCAGAAAGCATTCATTAAACTGATGGATATTGTACAGATGTTCCTCACTTTGCAGCAGAGTCATATTCTGATAAATCTATCATAAATTGAAAATAACATTAAATTGAAATCGCAACTAATATACATAACCTGCCAAACACAACAGTTTAGCATAGTTTACCTTAAACATGCTTGCTATGGTTTGGATATGGAATGTCCTCCAAAACTCTATGTATTTGAATGTAATGAGATAACCATGTAGGACTGGGAGGTGGGGCCTGACCGGAAGGGGCAGATGCTCGGATTTGAGCTGGAAGGATTGTGTGAATGTGTTGAGATAGGAAGGGTGTCCAGGGCAGAGCTTTCAGGTGTATGCTATTGAGTTGTGGCCCAGGAAGCGAGGCGGGGGCACCTACGCTGGATGTGGGGGGCCCAACTGGCAGCTTGAACTGAGTAAAGAAGGAAGGAAAAAGAAACACTGTAACAGCCTTTTTCCTGAAACTGTGTTTGATAGCTGAGGTACAGATTTCCTAGTGGGATGCAGGCTGCAGATATTCTCTGGGTCCCCTGGAACATTATCTTAGAACAGAAGAATCGTGAATAACTTGTTTCTTTGCCTATAATGTTCATGCGTTTGCCTAATAAAAGCTTCAAAGCCAGCCTTCAACAACGCTGGTGTCAGAGATACCGCTTTTGGGTGTCTTTCCAAAAGAGTTAAAAAGAACCATGCAAAAGTAGACATACATGCCCCACCCCCATGTTTATAGTAACACAAATAACCACAGCTAAGTCATGGAAGATAACACACTATTCACCAGTGGATTTTAAAAAGTGTGATACATAAAGATGATGCGGTCAGCCGTAAAGACCAACAGATAGGAATCACATGTAGGTAAACAGATGCAGCTCGAGACCGTCATACTTAGTGAAGTGAATCAAATTCAGAAGATTAAATATCGCGTGATTTCTTCAACATGAGAAACTCAGAATATAAGTAAGTGATAGAGTCGAATAAGTGAGATGTTGGGAGTCAGAGGGGGTGGGAGAGGGGATGGAGAAAGGGGGCAGGAAAGGGAAGTGAAATTGTTGTGATATATATATATATGTGCTCAAATTCTCAGGTTTAATGTAATCATTGTGTATTGCATACACATGCTAATAAAAAACAGGGAAAATTGCATGGCATAGGGTAGGTGCTTTCAATAATTAATTGTTGAATGCATTGAAGGATTGAATTAAAAAAACAGTGCTGGTGTCATCCAGGCTTTCTTGCTCTCGTGATAATCAGTAGAAGTTTCTGTAGTGTGCTGGCTTACACCCTCAGAACTCTGAGTGCTAGATGAGGAGAGAGGCTTTAACAACTGTACAAAATTTTTACCCATGGTCTTTGAATGCCTGAAATTCTGTTGCAGTTGTGGACTCTTGATGAATGTATGTATATTCCAGCAAATGATTCTAGAGCAAGCTCATTTCATTGACATTAAATATTTTTTCTGGCAAATATTTCTTCTTCACAGTTATCCTATGCAGCTCTTCCTGAAAAGCTCTAGCACCTGCAGTTTTGACGCTTGTTACCTTACTGCCGACTTTCCATTAGGAAGATTGGAATGTCTTCAGAAGCTTTGGAACCACCTATGACTTCCTATAAACCTTTGGATATAGGTGGGATCATTGGCACAACATTTATTTTTTAGCATATTCAAAGGATTTCTTGTCTTAGATGGGATTGTCAGTGGGCCAAGCAGTGAGCAGTTCTGAATCTGGTCATCGATAAGCGTGTGATGCTTGACCTCAGTTGTCACCTTGATCGGCTTCATAGCCACCTAGGGGATGAGTAGAGCACACTTCCGGGTGTGTCTGGGTGGTGTGACCTTGGGAATCGTGTCTGCTTCCTGACCCTTTCCTCTGTGGCTTTGTCCCCTCTATCTGCTTTCTGGATACCGTGAGCTGAGTAGCTTTGCTCGGCCATGCCTTTTTATTACAATGTTTCTGCCTCGGAGCCAGCTGCCCAAACGCTCCATCCTCTCAAACCATGAGCCAAATAAGCCTTTCCTTCTTTAAACTACAGGTGTTAGATATTAGTCACAATGAGAAAGGTGACTATAGATCATGTGATGTGTAATTTTTCCATATTATCATTTGGCCCAGTTAGTTCTTTTTTTTCTTTTACTTTTAGTTGAATTCCTATTGAACTATATATTGAATAACGCGTTAATTAAATACAGTTTGGGAAATTTGCACCAGTATGTGTCACTTGCGCCCGCTTTTTCCTTCCGCTCCCCCACCACTCACAGTGTCTCTTCCCAGAAGGCCACCACTCTTCTTTCTTCCCTCTGTCTTTAAGATATTTTTTGTGCAATTATAGCCGTATCAGATGGGAGACCAATAGATGCTTCATCTTTTGCATCGGGTCCATTTCACTGAGTATCGTTGACTCAGAGTGACCCCATCTTCTTGCAAATGCTTCATATCTTTCTTAATGACTGTATGATATTCCATTATCTACCTACACCTCATTTTTGTTATCCATTTGTCTACTGATGGTCATATAGATTGTTTGCAAAAT
Source organism: Ctenodactylus gundi (assembly GCA_004027205.1). Taxonomy (NCBI): domain Eukaryota; kingdom Metazoa; phylum Chordata; class Mammalia; order Rodentia; family Ctenodactylidae; genus Ctenodactylus; species Ctenodactylus gundi. The sequence continues at coordinate 452,310 of PVKB01000397.1, forward strand.
TTAGCTATTATGAATTGTGCTACTAGAAACCTCGTGTCATGGTTTGGATCTGGAGCATCCTTCAAAAGTCTCGTGTTCCTATGGATACTAGGTTCTGCTGTGAGGTGGGGCCTGACTGGAAGGGGCAAATGTTGTGGCTTGATCTGAAGGGGCGTGTTCTGGTTCCACTCTTCCTTCCAGCCAGGCTCTGTCTCCCAGGAGCAGTTACCTCCATAGATGCCCAACTACATTCAAATACAAGAAGCTTTTGTGGGCCACTCCAGATCCAGACCCTAGTAGTGTATGAGTCAGAGTTAGCACTGTATCAGGATCAGTTGTTTACTCTCTATGTGGGTGACTGAATGGAAGCCATGTGACTCATTGGTGCTGCCCAGTATCGCCAAAGAGGGAACACGTTGCATCCAAGCCTGGCTCAGGGCTGGGTGGAGCCCACAGCTGGAGCACCTCCAGCTCCTGCCTCTGCCGCATCCGAGACAGTCTTCCTCCACCCGTCTCTGCGCAACACAAGGACTTAGTGAGCAGAAGGCAACAGGGAGGGTGATGAGAAAATATACACGGAAAGCTGGTGTGGCTGCGAATGGCCCCGTGCTCTGCGCTTCCTCACGGTCAAAACAAAGGGAAATAGCGGTGTAAGTAGCTCCATCTGATCGTTTCATCAAAGGAAGCCCAGGGAGGTGAAGTCCTGCGTATTTCCGAGTTCCACAGTGAGGCCGCAGGCAGACTTTACAAGTTCCGTTTTCCCCAGTGGAATTAAGAAACACTTCAGAAGTCAGTGTAGCCCAGCTTTTGTGTCCCAGTGTTCTACATCAGAGTTATTACAATTGTCACCAGAAAATAGAAATGTCCTTAGAAAATAAGTTGTTCTCTTGTTTCAGATGAGGACACAAAGAAACAGATGTGTTAAATGACAAAGTCTCCGGTGCTGGTGGCCGAATAAGATGGCAGTGTGACAGGTGGGGCTCAGGAGATTTCCGTACAAGCAAGAAAAAACAAGGGAGATAGGGGAGGGCAGAGGGAGTGGCCACTGGCTGTCTCACTCCAGTGGACAGAGTCTGAACACCAGCCGATAATCCCAGCATGCCCAGCCTCATCACAGCAAATAGGAAAAGTCCACTCCTGGTTTCATGAATCATTATTATTTTTTCTTCCTTAGAGCTGTCATTGACATCCTCTTTGATTTGGGTCGGAGCCAATATGTTGGTATATTCAGGACTCTTACTCTTCAAGACTTTATAACCTCCCTTTGGGGGAATAATAACAACAATATGGCAGGAAATAATGAAGTCTTTGCTATTTTATCTTCCTCTTTTAGGTAAGGGAATTGAGACCCAGAGAGTTTAAGTAATTTGCCTAAGGTCACACAGCTAGTGTATATATGTAAAACCTAAACCCAGGACAATTTAACTTTATGATGAGTGGGTTTATAGTGTATGCATTTTGTTTTCCTCTTTCCTTCCTTCCTTCCTTCTTTCCTTCCTTCCTTCCTTCCTTCCGTCCTTCCTTCCTTCCTTCCTTCCTTCTTTCCTGCCTTCCTTCCTTCCTTCCCTCCCTCCGTCCCTCCTTCCTTCCTTCCTTTCTGTCCACCTGTCTGTCTTTTTTCCTTTCTATTTTGGAGAGGTTATGCTGAATATTGAACCTAGGTTCATTCGTTTCTTTCTTTCTTTCTTTCTTTCTTTCTTTTTTTCTTTCTTTCTTTCTTTTGATCTCTCTTTCTTTTTTTTTCTCTCTCTCTCTCATTTTTTTTTTTTTGAGACAGGGTCTTTCTCTGCAGTCCAGGCTGGTCCTGAACTCACTATGGGGCCCAGGCTGGCCTTAGACTCATGGCAATCCTCCTGTCTCAGCCTCCTGAGTGCTGGGATTACAGGCATGTGCCACCATGCGCAGTTTATGTGCTGCTGGGGAATTGAACTTGGGTACCACTTGGTAGGCATTCTTAGCATGAGCTATTCCTTCAGCCTCTGTAAGTTCTTTAAACTGAGCTTTGTTCCATGTCCTTTTAAAATGTTTGCTTATTTATTTATTTATTTATTCTTGAGGCAGGATCTTTTTAGACTGAGAATTGCTGGGGTTGGGCTCTAACTTGTGATTCGCCTGTCTCAGCCTCTCAGAGTTACACTGCATATATTTCTGTGTTTCAGTTTCCTTCCAAAATTTGAAAAGAAAATCTTTCTTATTCTTGATAATTGCTTTGAAATGTGACTCAGGATATGATGCCCTACTCAGAATCAGCCACGGCTTCCCGTCAGATGTGAATTGCATCCTCGGGGCCTGAGCCACGGGCCTCAGGTGGGCTGTCTCTTGCTAACTTCTTGAACCTCTCTTACCACTTTTTCCTGTGTGTTGACGTTGCTTTAGCCTCTCTGGCTTTCATACTGCCTCTCAGCTGTTCCAGGCACATCAAGTTCATTGTTGGTGCAAGGCTTCCGTACACCTGGTTCCCACTGTATGGGTCTGGCAGTGTTCAGGCTCTAAGTTTCTCCCATTTCACGTGTTCTTCTTACGGTATGATCTTCATTTTCATTCCTCCAAGCGGTGAAGTTCTGTGAGGCCTCCCCATAAATGTGGGCGGACGTTTGGGACAACTCTGACCACAGAATATGGGACAGGTGGTACTAGGTAGTTTTCAGTGCTAGACCATAAAAGTGTCATCTATATCCGCGTTGTGCTCCTCGGGGATTCACACTGGGAAGCAGCCTCCTGCTGTGAAGGCATCCAAACAGGTCATACAGAGACCACAGTGAGAGGCCACCTGCCGATGTCCTGGCTCGGGGCCCCGCTGCAGTCCAGCTTCCAGACAGGCCATGCGGTCACCGCCAGGTGACTCCAAACCTCAGCCATCAAGTTAATCTTGGCCTTTTTGATTCCCCAGCTAAAACCCTGATATTGTGCAGCAGAGATAGTCTCTGTTGGGCCTTATCTGATGTTTTGATCTATAGAATCTGTGAGCCTAAAACATGCCAACCAGCAGCTCATAGCTCAACACTGATTTCTTTATAGGTGAGAGATACATCTTTGTTTTTTCTATAGTCCCGACATGTGACCATTTTGCTCATGTCTGCAGTCACCTCTGTTCTCTCGACTAACTCATCGTCCTGCCTTCATCCTTTTGCCTTTATTCTATTTCCAATATGACAGCCATCTAGATCATATTGGAATCTATCCCAGAGCCTTTTCTTCCTCCTGTTCACTGTTTCTCAAGGAAAACTGTGGAGCCAGTTTGCTGCTCCTGAAATACAGGAAGCACATCCTGCCTGGAGCCTCTGTTCTCACTGCACTCCCTCCTACAACAGCCTCCTGGTGACTCAGGATTACTCAGTCACCTTATTCAAACTTTGCCCAGCTATCACTTTCTCAGTGAGATGTTCCTTGATTCCTTACCGAAGTTGCATTGCCCTCTGGTCCTCTTCAAACCCATGCCTTGCTTTAGTTTATATAAAAAATCGATATGTTTGTAATGCATAATAATTACATTTGTTTTGGAGAACTGGTATAAATATCTTTATATATCATTATATCATATTATGATCATTCTTATTCCCTTCTCCTCCATCTTCCCTTGTTTTCCCTCCTCCTGTTCCTCTTCTCCATCTTCAAAAAGTCTGCATCCCTTTTATTTTTATCTCTGTTATTTTCACTCTTTACTTATATTGTAGGTCTTTCCTATTAGCAAAGCCACATGACATTTAGCCTTCAGCGCCTGAGTTAATTCACTTAACCTTACAGTCTCAAGATGCACCATTTTCCTGCAGATGACTTGAGTCCATTCTCTGGCAGACGCTTTTGGTCCTTTGTCCTGGCTTGTAACCAAGATACAAGCCTCGTGTGGTAGAAGTTTGTCTGCTTTGTTCACTCCTCTGTCTTCAGTTGTTTCCAAGTCTGAGAGTGCATAGGTGCTCTGATTGGGAGCTGGAATGTCTCTAAAGGCCAGGCATTAGGTCAGCGCTATTAGGAGGTAGTGGTACCTTTAAAAGTTAAGGTTTAGTGGGAAGTTTTGAGGTTACTGGGAGTGTATCCTTAAAAGAGACTGGGACTCTGGCATCTACTTTTCTCTGCTTCTTGGCCATGAGGTGAACAATTTCTGCTCTGCCACATACTCCAGCCACCTTAAACTGCCTCACCCCAGGTCCAAGGAAAAGTGTCAACTGATCATGGCACAGAACCATCAAAACCAGGAGCCAAGATAAACCTTTTCTCTTTATAAGTTGATTGTCTTGAGTATTTTTTATTCTAGTGATGAGAAACTAACACAATAGGAGATTTGAATTTGCTTCACAGAAGTTGACTTTAGAATCAATTTTACTGAGACTCTTCTATTTTAGGAAGAGAGAGGCCCAGTTCTTTTCACATGACTGTTTTCATCTCCTGTGACATGTTTCAGCTACAGATAATCTCCTCGATGAGCCATGAACTGCAGGGAAAAGCTTGGACTCTATGGTCTACCCAAGGTGGTCTTGATTTATTTTTTACCCCAAATGACTCAGGAAGTGTTAGAAAGTTACTTGCCTGCCTGGCCCTAGGTTTCCTCCTTATGGTGGTTTGAATCTGGAATGTTCCCCCAAAATGTCATGTATTTGGTTGTTACGGATGGTCTATGGAATCATACACCATTGGCAGATTGGGACCTAGTCTGGAGGGGTGGATTATGGGCCTGTAAGTTGGATTACAGGCATGTAAATTGGATTGCAGTCGTGTAGTGGGGGCTTACCACACCTTCCACACCTGGATCCAAGAGGGGCTCATCACTGAGGTGAGACCTGGAAGGATGTATAAGCTGCTTCCTGCCTTCCTTGAAAAACCACACTCAACTTTCCTTGACTTGGCTTCCTGCTTGTGATGTTGAGGAGCTGCCTCCACCTGTGCCTCTGCCCTGTACTTCCACGGTTGCCGGCCGCCCTTGAATGGATTGTGACCTTCTGAGACATGAGCTCAAATGGACCTTTCCTTCCCTAAATTTGTGGATGTCTGGTGTTGAGTCACCTCAACAAAAAAGTGGCTAGAACCCTTCTCTATTCAATAGAGATAATAATGCCTTCCTCAAAGCACTGTCAGGTTGTAGAATGAAGACAAGTCTGTAGGCACTCACTCTCAAAGCTTGCTGTGGGGTTTGCTTGAATGGATACATACTTCCTTATTTCCATGGCTACCTTGGATTCCCTTTTACATTAGCTTCTTTTCCTCCACAGGTAACACAAAAACACTTGTAATAATTGTGAATTCTGCCAGTTAATTAGTTTCATGCAGTGTTGCTGGGTGGCTTAATCCTTTTTCCTGGCACTCCAGGGACTATTTGAAATACAAGACAACCATTCTTACCAAAAATTTATATGGAAGAATTTAATGAACACAAACTGCCATACACCATCGGTATCAAAATTAAGCATGTAGTTCGTATACGGACACAGAGTCAGTGGACTGCCTCGTTGTGTGAAATCTGTTCTTTCTGTTTGCCCAAGATGTTCACTGATGTTGGTTTTGAAGATTTTCTTCCATCAGAGAATGTGGCTGATTGAAAGGACTTTTCTCTTCACTGTCCAGACTTGTAGTGGATTAAGCTCAGGGGCTCAGGCTCATAGTTTGAGTTTAAATGCCAGCACCAGTATTAGGCAGGGCAAGGCATGTCCATGCCTCAGTTTCCCCACTGTCAAGTGATTGTAGTAGCCAGGGAAATCAGTGCATCTTCTGCAGAGCAAATTTCAGTGGCCCGACACACTGTAATCTTCTTACCTCATGAGGGCGCCTGAAGAAGGTTTCAGTGAAGGTCATGGGGAAGTCACACGTGAAAGTGGGTGCATCTCTTCTGCCTTGATTCTGTCATCCAGAATCCAGCACTGGTCTGGTTTTGAATCATAGGAGAAAGATAACGGGAGCAGTAATCTTCTGGATGTTGGAAGAAAGGCAGCTGCACGCTGAACTCTTAACATTGTCGCTGCAACAGTGGGGTCAGTCCCTGTTGTATCTCCTAAGAGGCACAGACGGTGGGTGAGTCCATCCATACCTCTAGTTACAAGCCTCTCTACACGCAATCAGATACTCTTACGTGTGGCCTCATTTCCAGCATCGCCCTCGGGACAGTCTCACTTTCCTTTCTGTGCATGTTGGTTGCAGGGAATCATAGATGAAATAGGAATCACTTGGAGTCATCGCCACAGAGCTACTGTCACTCTATTTCCTGGGGTTGTAGCTAACATCCGCCCAAGTCGCTGCCTTTTGGTTCTTTGTATCTCCTACCAGTAGCTTGAGGTGTGTAGTTGGCTTCAGACAACTGGCAGTTCCAGGTAAATTTCTTGTTGATTTCGTAGTTATGAGAGCAAGAAGGGTATGCTAATTAGACATCTTGGAGGAGTAGTAAGTCATTTACGTATGTCTCTCTTATCTCATTCTTTTCTGTGAAAGTTGTTTCTCCTGTCCACTGGGATTTCTCTTCTCCAATAAGTCTGCTACAGAGTTTTGGGCTACTCAAGTTCATTCATTCTTTATTCATTCACAAGGTACTTAGGAGGTATCTGTATGTACCAAGTAGTATATGCTGAGAGTTGCTGGAGAATGTAGCAGTGAAGAAATGGCACAGGTCTTGGGCTGCGCTCATGAATCTTGCAGCACTTGATGACCAGGAGTAGGTCGCACTGGCAAGAAACAATGCGGCAAGAATGCTTCATCTGATAGCTAGGAGTGCCACGCAACAATAAAAACAAACGTGGTGGACAAGATTTTCTAGGTGTGCTAGATATGGGGAGAATTGTAATTTAAAAAAAAATAATAGATCATTTTTATGACATTAATTTTTTTCCTGGGAAAACAAGAGAAAAAGTGTCCACCCTTCCCAGATAGAGCTCAGACTACGATCTAAAGTAATGATTACACTCAAGTCTAATTTGGTAAACAAGTGAATTTATTGGGGTTATGTAAAGGAGCACGGATGACTCAAAGGCATTTGCCCCTCTGGAAGCCCACCCAGCATAGATGTTGACTCATGAAAGATGCATATTTCTGCTATATTCTTGGGGAGGGTCCTTGTGACCCACAGTCTCCTAAACCTCCCAAAACCTGTGTGCCAGACACCATCTCCCCGTCCTCCTAGGACTCACCTTCTTGGACACATGCAGACCTTCCAATTAATTAATTTTTAAAAATTAATTGAGTATTTCTTAGAATGACTTTAGATTTATAGATATACCTAACAGCAAATTCAGAGAATTTCTATTTAGCATCTTAGGTTTGATTGGTGTTTGTGTTACAGTCGACGAACCACTGCCAACACATTACCATGAGCTAAGTCCATAGTTTAAGGCAGGGTTCACTGAGTTTATAGTCTTTGGATTGAGATGGAGGATTTTAAGTGGTGGGGTAATTGACACCTCTCGGCCCTCTTGGGAGTGTCTCAACTCTTCTTTCCTTACTCCACCTTGATTGAACGGGGCCTTCCTTGCCCGCTGTCCACAACATATGCTGGGTACCGCTCAGACATTCTGATAAGGCTGTGCCAACGTGGGGCACATGGGCGGTAAGTGTCCTACAAGGAAATCCTTGACCAATGGAGCATGAGATCTGGTGAATAAACCTCTTTTGGCTATCTCAGGTACATCTCATCTGGCTATTCAGAGGGGTCCTCTTGGCACCCATGCAGGTACTTGTATTTCTGTTGCCCTCCTTACAACCCCACTAGCACAGTCCCGTTTCAGCAGCCATTTACCAAAATACACCTCCTGCCAGCAAGCCTGTACCTCAGATTCTGTTCTGGGGGGATGCAAGTCGCTTCCATTTCTTGTCTGTAATGGCAATAATCTGTCACCCGTATGTCTAACCACTAATTTAATACAGTGAAATTTGAACAGTGCCAGGATCCCAACCCTCATTATGTCTTATTTGTCATGATGATAATCAAATATGTCTTTCTTTGTGATACTGGAGATTGGGCTACATCATCGGCCCCTTATTTGTCTTGATTTTGATATACAGTCTCACTAATTCACTAAATTTCCCAAGCTGGGCTTGAGTTTGTGATCCTCCTGCCTCAGCCTCCCAGAATGCTAGGATTACAGGCCTGCACCATTGGGTTTGGTTTTGTGTTATTGTTACTTTTTTGTGTCATATGTCCATGTTCATTATTTTACTTTAGTGTCACACGAACCTCGTGAAATCAGCAGTGATCATTGTTTCTATTTCACAGATGGGAAAACTGAGACCTGATGTGGGTAAGTGAGTGGATCAAGGTCGTGTGATGGAGAAGCAGGAAACTTAGCCTCCTAGGTGCTGAGATTGAATACATTGATGCAGGCATGAAGAGGCTGAGAGATGTCCCAAGGTCATGCCGTGCTTCAGTGGGTGTTCTGGGGATGAGATCCTAGGCGTTGGGCTTAAGTAGGGTGGCTGGCGAGACAGGGGTGGGGGACAGCCACCACAGAGCCTTCTTGCCAGGTCCCAGCTGAATTCCCAGATGGAAAGCGGGCATTCCACTCTCTCCCCTCAGTTTACATCACTGTTACTTCCCTCTTGTTATTAAGAGGCGAGGTATTTGAGCTTTTATAAAAGAAAAATAAATAACTTGCTTTTAAAGAGCAGTTTCCAGTGTGACTCACTTGGGAGGAAATCTGCTCATGAACCAGGATATTGGAAGATCGAATAAATTGACTCTGTTTGCTCTCCTACCCTGGATTTAGACCTTGCGCTGGTTTCTGCACTGATAGCTCACGAGGTTGGAATTCTGTGTTCATTCCCCTTCCATTCCTCGGCGAAGGTCGCTGGACCAATCTTCCTCACCTGCGATGTCCCAAGTGGACTGCCTCTTGAGGAGGTTCAAGCCGTTTAGTTTCAATAGTTGTTTGGTTGTTGGGCTTTTTATGTGCGGTTTTTGGTGATTATGAAATGGAAAGATGAAGAGGTTTGAGTGCTGCCAAAATCCACGTGGCGAAGGCACTGTGAGAGCCCCTGTGGCCTACCGGCACACCCTTGTGCCTGACTGGGATCTCCTCCGGTCACTGCCCGCCGTCATTCCAGGAGTGTTAGTGGAACCCAACAAGACCTAGCTGCTGTGAGGTCTAGGAATCACTGTTTAGCTATTAGGCAGAACAGTCATCCCCTCTGGTGACTACAGGGGGTAGAAGTGTTGACTTTTTCTGTCTCTTCTTCACTTCCTCTGAGACACAGAGATAGGTCATAAAAAATTACCAGCATGACCTCCAGTAATCATTTCTTAATTTGTGTGGTCTAACAACAGCGAATCTGTGCAAAGGTGGTACCCGGTTGGACCCTCGTATGATCTTTCTATATGGCCCATCATTGGGCCTTCACTCTAGCTCTTGAGGTGGTGCCTGCCAGCATCACCGTCCTAGTCACCACGATCATCATCATTTTTCCTGACCACTAGCGAGTACAAAAACAGAGGCACAGAAGCGTAACGTGCCATGCTCAGTAATGCTTTGTTCATAAGCGCACGGCTGGGATTTGACCCCAGGGTGGCTCCCAGGGTTCAGCTCTAAGACATCATGTAGAAGTGTAGGAGGGCAGAGCCATCACAGCCAACGCTCTCGTGTGCTTATGTGGCAGTTCACTCAAGTAGCAGAGAGGGAAACTAACTTTTGAAATTACACAGCAAGTAGGTGGCTGTATTCCAGCCTGAAGTTCCTTCTTTTGTGGAGTAAGTCTCTGTCTCTGAAGCTTTGGAAGTGAGCCTAATGCACTGGCACCAGGGGCAGAGCCAACATTTTATTAGAGGTAAGGTAAGTGACCTAGCAAGGCAAGAAGGAGGTGGCGGAGAAGTGGAGGAGTGTGTGTGTGTGGGAGGAAGGAGGATGCCGAATTTAGAAATTGTGTTGCATTAGACTCTGGCCACGCTCCAGCGAGTTTTATTCATTATTATTATTTTTATGGGAAAAGGAACCTGCAACAGTTTAGGCTCTGTTATTTGCCTGCAGGCATTGATTTGTCAAATTTGGATCCGTTACCAGTTCGACACGGTGGGTGTTCACGGGTGGTGCTTCTCTGTGTGCGCCTACGCATGCTCAGGTGCTGGTGCGCCCTTCTCGGTGTGTGTCCCCGGTGTTTGCACAGAAGGCTGTCCATCCCAGGACTCACTCGCTGCTTCGTACCTCCACCCTACCTCCCTAATGTGTCAAGAATTATAAATTAATCACCTGGCTGGTTTGCACTGAACTTACTAGTGTTTATGAAAGGGAATTCATTGGATATGCCTGTTAATGGAACACGTGTAATAATACTAAAGCCTGTGATTAAAAAGAAATTTAAGGCCCATGAGTTTTTAATAGAAAAACATGTCATTGGAGTGTTTATTTGCTGGTGTAAAATGGGTGATTTTTAAAAGGGGGATGGAGAGCTTGGCTATTTCAGTTTTAGGACAACTGTGCTGTTCATAATGGACGCCGGCACCACTTCTACGGAAGCCCATTTGGATTCATTTTGCAGAACACACTTTTGATAAGGTAGAATCTGATTCTGACTTTATGACGGGAAATCGCAGGATTTTTCTGCGCATGGGTTTGTGCAGTTCTCCACTCACTTATTTATCCCCCTTCCAGTTTGTTCCATACTTCTCATGTGTCAAGCAGGAACTGGCCGATGAACGCACTTATCCCTTAAATGCATGTGGCCGCCAGTGTAATGAAGGGCAGACGTGGATGAAATAGTCTCACTTCTTGCCCTGATGGAAATGTAAAAAGAGCAACGGGGGTAGATCAGAAGGAGCCAGTGGCTTCCCCGAAAAGGCCCAGGTTGAGTCTTGTCCCTCACAAGGGCGAGACTGTCTAAAGATAAAGGATGGTTCTGCAGATTCAGATCTTAGAAGTCAGATCTGTTTATGGAGAATGAGTGGCCGTTCTATAAAAAAATAATTAGTAAATACTTTTATTTGTCCACTTATTCACTCACATTGCACAAAGATGCTATTCTTTACATGTGTGTTTGTAGACAAATGCATATACTCATGCACACATGTATATAAGTATATATTTAGCATCCCTTGGTAAACTGTGGTACTTTGATTTTCTTACACTTTAGTGAGATTTAATCATTCCCATTATTTTCTAGCGAGGTGTAGAAAGTTCTGCATGTAAAATGAAGCTGGTTGATTTTGGCTTTTCAGAAGTTTGCCTGTGGGTTTTTAAAAAATCTTTGTATTTTCCAGGGAAAGTTTGCATAATTTCTCCACAAATCCTATTTATCTTTCGAAATGGCAAGGAGAACAAACTGCTTTGGGTTTCACAGAACTGGAAGACATTGCAAAATTTCTACGTACTTTTGGGACATCTGAGTAGAGTTTAAGAGTTTGAGATGGTTTTAGGAGAAAGGCTGTCTTTATTTTTGGCCTTTCTGGTAGATTTTAGAAAAGAGAAAATAAGACCCTGTGTGTTTGGACTTTCTAAATCTCAAGCAAATGAAGCATTCATTAATTGGCTATTCACTAAATGTGGATTAAGCACTCTTCCAATGAGGTTTAAGAGGAAACCTGAGAGGAAATGAACCCAACCTCTGCTCTCCAGAAGCTCGCACTCTGTTTAGAGAGTGGGACAAATAAAGAAGTTGAGAGCTTGATGGTGGAGTTCATTACAGGCAAATTATTCAAGTAGAAGTGTGAGCCTCTTATGAAAGAACTGTGAGGGCAGGCTGTGGGCAGGACTGGGAGGGCAGAATAACCCTAGCAGATAATCACAAACCAAGAACTAGAGAGGAGATGGAGTGACCATGTGAATTTCAAAGGAGGAATGTTGTAATTCCGATTTCAAGTGCCACCAGTACCTCATGTGTGTAGAAGGTGATCGGCCCATGGGAAGCTCTATGTATCAGTGGGTTCATCGGGCTTCTCAGTTCAAACAGCTGAACATGCTGTTGGGAAGAAGGGCTTATTTGGAGGTGCATCATGAACTGTGTCCTAGAAGACTATATTTCTGACCCTGGCTCCTCCTCTCTTCCTACTTCCTAGTTCTCCTGATATGAGCAAACTTCCTCTACCAGGCCCTTCCATGATGCTTAGAACCAGTCAACAGTAGACAGCACTCGCTGACACTGTGAGCCCAAATAACCATTTCCCAATTTAGGCTGCACGTATCTCCTAATTTGTCCCAGTGATGGGGAAGCTGGCTGGTCTAGAGGTGACATGTCAGAACAAGGTGGTAAGATTAGGCTGGAGGCCAGTCACCTCTGTTGCTTTCTGGACCTGTAAATGATAGGTTGCTTATAATAAAAGGAATAAAACTCCACAATGGTTCAAAAAAGGATAAACGTGTCTGTGGTTTAGAAAAAGAAGGCAGTACCAAACAGATCACGTGGGGTCTCTTGATTGCCATAGAGACAGGGAGGCTGGGAATGTGAACCCAGTTGGTGGTAGATGGACTGAAACTTCCCACTGGCTCCACCACATTGCCCCTCAGCAGGGCTGGCAGGCTACTCTCCTGCTGGCGAGGGTGCTATTGCTTTTTAGTTTGTATGAAACTGCACTTTTCAGTAATGGGCCAAGATAACTTCCTGGCTCACTCACTGTGTCTGAAGAGGTTTCTGGAGACAGAGCTCTTAATTTCCAACACAAAGGCCAGGCCTGGCCCTGGGGTGAAGATTGACAAAGCCACAGCTGGGGTTGCACATGAAAGCACGGATAGACTTTTGCCATCCACAGCATGAGAAATAACACTGCCCACTCAAATGGGCGGCAGCTACAAAACACACGAAGAAAACATTACTGGGCAGCTGATAAAGTCCATGACCAGATGTGTCATGGCATATAAAAGAATAAAACAAGTAAAAAAAGAATTCCAGAATTATGTAACAGACAGTAAACTGTTAGCTAAACATGAATGGGTATACATTTAATAAAATTCAAAAATTAAATGAGATATTTAAAATATAATTTTAGAATTAAAAGACACTGGAACTTCAGACTGGCTAAGAAAGAAGCAAATCAATAGGTGATTGGAAGATAATACTACTCTGTCTTAAATTAAAGGAATTATGAAAAATAAAAATTATGAAAATGATAGGAAAGACATTTTTGCAGGTATAATGGCTATGGATTTTTCCAGAGTTGAAGAAAGATGGAGTTGAGATCAACAAATAAAAATAAAGCTAAGCCAAAACCATCGTAAAAATTATAGAATATTAAGTTAAAAAAATGAACCACAAAGTTAAAAGGGAGAAAAAGATCAACATCAAAATAAAGGGTATGCTAACAGTGATTTCTCTTAGGTAGAAGAGATGGCAGAAAACACTGGAACAATATCTTCACAGTAAAAAAGAGACAACTCAAGTGTAATTTTATACCCAGAGAAATTATCACTCAAACGGGGGAGTGAAATAAAAAGAAAATTCAAAAATGAAGCTAGTTTAACCTTCACAGGTCCTGCTGAAAGGGCAAGGAAGAATGAAAAAAAAAAGAAGGAAAGTGGAAGCCCAGAAAGAGGGAATAGATGCAGTCAAATGAAATTCACAGACTATTTTCATGTATTGAAAAAAGAAAAAGAAAAACAAAGACAAAAGAAAGTTACAAAATTAAATGTGTAGATGGACAAGCAGCAGAAGACTAACACTGGGCTTCCAGTGGATAAAACATGGTAAATTCCCTGGAATATATTCCCTGGGGGAAAGATGAAAATAGTGAATAATATTAGATTTGCGAGAAAATTGTACAAGTTTAGTGTTAAGCACTCAATGGAAACACAATGTATAGCTTGGAAAGAGGGGCCACTAGAACTGGGGAAGTATACAGAAGAGATGTCAGTTCTAATCTGTACTTTGTTCCAATAGCAAGCGAAGCAAACTGGGGTGACAGATACAAAATTATTCTTATTTTCAAGTATTTCATACAGAGCATTTCGCTGGTCTTCAGACCATGTTGGAAGTCTTACTTCGTTTGTGATTTTCCTTAGCGGGGACTCCAAGCCAGGGTAGGGCTTTCCAACTGCCACTTTGCCTCATTTACACCCCTGATAGTGTAAGTCAGCTAAAAGAGGGAAAAAAAAATCAAGATTTTCTTTTCCTAAGTATTGGTTCAATAAATTCATGGGCTAAAGAGGACCGCTGGATTTACCCAACAGCAGAAAGCCAAATCAGTGTCTTGCCCAAGCTGTCCCTTTGGGTTTCTATATATCCCTCTGCCTCCTATTCTGCTGGAAGAATTCCTTTCTGTCCTTCCTGTTCCCAAAGATTGGATGCTTCATTAGGGCAGGGTCTTGACTGCCTCCCTCAGCTCTGTAAAACAAGCATATTCTTATTTATGAACTTGTTTTACATTTGTAAAACAAGCATGTTCTTACCTATGAGCTCAGAGCATGTGTCATCTTTTCTTACAACTCTTTCTTAACATCGTTCCCTTCAGGCCATGCCTTTCATACCAGACAGAGTTGTACATGATTTTTTTTTTTAAAAGCACACTCTGCCTAGTGTTTGTATTTCCATGGCTGCATTTAGTATACTGTTTTATAAGCAACCTTTAGATGTTGATTCTTCAAAGACTGGGATCATATCTTCTTACCTGTGACTTCTGTGTTACGCGTGTGAACAGAGCAAACCTTCATTGTGAACTTGCTGAGTTGAGTTCTATTCTAAGTGATTCCATCACAAAGCTCAATCTTCTGCCACTTCTGAGGGAGCCTGGAAATAGTTGCTTAGGATGGATGCCTAGGAAAGGTTAAGATAATGTCAGGAGTAGGGGAGAGGAACCGGTAGTTAACCTCATCCTCTGTACTCAGACTGGAGATCACCGACTGGCTAGGGAACAGCCCAGCCCCCTGCAGGGAGGACTCTTCTGCTCTCTCAGTCCCCCACTGCTGCCATCTGTTGATAATTACTGTCCCGTCTCTGCTGAGAACGCGTGATATTTAATATTTCCTCACCACTTGAACAAACATGTGGCAATAACAGCAAGGTACTTGGCCACAGGAGTAGAGAGATGTATTTGCATGAAAGAGTCAGTGTACACCTCGGGTCAGGCAAACAACTGCCTTCTCTTTGCAAAGTTACGAGAAGTCCCCACGGTAGAGGACAGGGAGAATAGATGCATTGACCCGGGTAGTATTTTTGGAAGAAAACTCTTAAAATTCAAAATATCAAGAAGATTGGAAAACAAAACAGAACAACTTTTTTTTTTAATACCACCAATGTGATTTTCTTTTAATGAGCAATCCTGAAGTTTTCCCACAAAACTTTTCAGCATTTTTAGAGAAAGCTGATGCTCTTGCCAAGTAGCTGAGAAAGAAAAAGTTTTTTTAAAATTTTTTATTTTATTTTATACTTGCAGAAAAGCCCTCCTAATCCAAAGCCACCTTTTTAAAGTCCTTTAGGGGGTGGGGGAGAAAAGGTTTCCAATTTCATTTGCAGGTGGGGAAGTTCAACTTCCTGTTTCAAGAGTAACAAGAGGATTCAACTGGGACAAGCTCTCTGCCCTGCTCTGCACACACAATAGACTCTAGACAACTGAGGGAATCCTGAATAGAGCCTTTTGATCTGCTGAACATTTGGGTCTGAAGCCGAGTAGTGTGGGCCCACTGGTGGCCAGATTTGGTGTGGCAGTGACTGGGGTTGTGCAGGTGAGCGGAAGGAGGCATTGCTGAAAATCTGAGAGGAGAAAATGAATCATCTTTGGATCCTGTTCCTGCTTATCATTTATTTCCACTTGAGAGAAGTCAGCATTTTTTCATGAGTCCTTTGTTCCTTCTACTGAAAACTTGCAGACATGGAGAAAAGTTGAAAGAGTTTCAGAGAGAACACCAATATGGCGGCCGCAAGACTCCCTATATTATTAACCTTTCGCATATTTCTTCTATTACATAACTAGCCATCTCTTTACCTTCTCTGATATCTCCCAGACAATTCGTATGATTAGTTTTGGTGCATTTAAAAGTATGTTGCAGGGTATTGTGGATGTCTTTACCATTCAGTGTCAAGACAGAACCTCAATGACTTTAGACTCCTCCTTCTCTACAGAGGATTTGCCCTGAGATGTTACCCATTCTTTTGCTAGATATTGGATAGTCTGTGGATAAATAAACAAAATTCTCTCTATTTGGAGGACAGTAAGCCAAAAAATAGTATGCCTTGTGACCAGAATCACGAAGGGGGGAAGTTGAATAAAATGGTCCATTAGCGAGCCTCTTTCTCCGTTCTGCTACCAAATTGATACACTAGAACATGTGCTGGCTTATGTTATTTGGACTTTCATGTCATGGCCAGACAAAGTTTATTTCTGTTCAAGAAATAGTTATTGGCTCCTTTCAATTTACTGGCCGTATTAAAATTGACCTACGTATTAAAGTAGGCACATCCTGGTGCCTAGCCTTGAAAAGTTTTTGGTCAGGTTGAGGAAATAGATATTGATGCTTAAAATGCTTAAGTGATATGATGCTTAAGTGCTGTGTTAAGAAAGAAATACTCAAACTACACATCACTCAGAATGTGCTGGAGTTTACCTTGTAAAGTTGAGTGAATGATGAAGAGATTTGGAGAGCAGTTTGTAGCTTTGGGGCTCCTGGGCTGTGGGTCCTGGGCTGAATGTCTCCACTGTTCTGACATGCAGAGCTTGGCTTTCCATGTGGCCTTAGTTTAAACGTAGCTATTTCCTCATTCTTTCTTAGCCTGGCTTCTCCAACTCCCAGGTAGCAACTTCGCTAGCCTTGGCAGTTGGCCAGCTGATGACAACAGCCCTGACCTCTAGGGGGCTCCTGTCTCCCCTAACCCATAGCTGCCCTGTCTCCTCTCTCAACCCATCAGGAAACTTTGCTTTGTCCTCTTCTGTTCAATGCCTGTCCGAAACGACGGCTAAGGAAGCCAATTCCTGACTCTCACGCTGGCACTCCACCCACACTGCGTTAAAGATGTTCACTCCATAATCACCCCTTTTATGCCCCATTACGTATTCCTTTTACCCCCCTTTCATGTGCTTTCCCATATCCCTTCCTTCCTTAGCCCTTATGTCTTACACCTGGCCTTATGCGTGGACCTGCTAGCCAGGCTGAAGGTCATAGGGGGAGGTCCTTATGCCTGCACTTGCTACCTAGTCTGAAAGTCATGGTGGTCATAGACTTTCACTCCAAATTCTCTTTGGTTCTTCTGGGGTTGTTCTTTGACGTGACAATAGTAGCACTGTCTAGTGGAAAAGAGGGTAAAATCTTTGCCCTGTGGGAAAGGAGACATTGCTAAAGCACTTAGAAAGAATAGGCTGTAAGGAGACAGGAGGCTATAGCACCATATGTAGGCAAAGGAGGTAGGAGCGTGTAGTAGCAGCAAAGGTTAAGACAAGTCTATGTGATGGGCAGTGAAGGAAGTGGGGAAGAACGGGCTAAATAGAGAAGGCTTAGGAGGAGATAAAGTCAGGAGTATTTGAAGCCTGGGAGGGGTGAGTACAGAGAGAGGAAGAGGGGAATAGGAAGAATGAACTTGAGTTTCTGACTTATTTGGGTGAATGGTGCGTCAGATCATGGGACTGAAAACATCAAGAAAGAAGGGAAACTGCAAATTTACTTTTGGAAGTGAATTAGTTTGGGCTCTTTCAAAAGGCAGAATTTACAGATTTTACCACAAAAGGATCTATTAGGAAGGCTTACAAATCCGAGGATAGAGGTGGTCCAAGATGGCTGCTCAGCCGTGAAGTAGATCTCCCGTCCGGGACTGCAGGACAGCCGGTGAGGTGAGAGTCTGCTGCAGATCTCGGGTGAAGACCAAAGCCTGAAGATCGGCGACTGAAGAGCAGCAACAGACAGGCACAAGTCGAGACTGGAGCGAATCTGCTGACGATCTTCAATGTGTAGCAAGTCGGCATCCATGGACGATTGCAAGGGCGAAAGCTTTCCCAGAGGAAGACCTGTAACAATTGTCCCTCTCTTTCATACCCTTGGAGTTCCAGCTGGCCCTCCCACATCTGGGTGGGTGCCCTTCTCTCACTGGCCAGCCCACAAAGGACTCACACTCTAATCCAGACTAGTTCTTGATCTCCAATCTAGGGTGGTTGACAAATCCCAATCTTAACGGAGGAGTTGGTCCTAATTCCATCAAGTTGGCATAATCCCATCAACAGACACAAGAGGTGACATTTGAAATGTCTGGAGAAAGGTCAGCCAGAGACACCTATGGCACTGTGGACATGAATTTGAAGCTCAAGGAGAAATTGGACACCAAAGTGGATAAGATAGTGTTTTAAAAACTAAAAGTGAATGGAACACCTCAGATTTATTCCACGTGAGAAGGGAGGTGGCGTGTTTTTACACAAGCTCTGGTTAGTCATCAGTTGAAGGGTTTTAGAGAAGTGAGCTACTCGTGACTGGGCAACCTTAATGGTCAGATTTCAACAGGAAATAGCACATTCACGTTCTTCGATTTTATGAAGTTTGGCCAGAGCCCACACTTGCTGATTTCTGTTTTGGTTATCTTTCCCCAGCGGTCTTCTCCCTCCCCCCCCCCCCCCCTGGTTCTTAGTGGTGTTCACCAGTCGTCCCTTCCCACCTCTGTCGGCATTTAGTATCTCCTGGTACCAGGCAGAGTTAGGTACTGTATCTGAGGATCGGGGGACCATCCTAGTCACGTCTTCCCAGGGTCTCAGCTTCACTCGCTTCAAATTCCTAGTTATGTGGAGATTAGAGGAAGACTCGAAGGTTAAGAGAGCAGGAATGACACCTTCTGACAGCCCTGTAGGCTAGACTGACACGGCCTCGAGGTGATATGGGAAATGGTCCCTATGGGAGCATGTTCTGTTTCAACTCATGCAAAACTGTAAGGAGCTCCCTGTCTATATTTGCAAAAGGAAAATTCATGTTTCCTATGGACTTTTTAACTCCTAGTCTTTACTGGTTCGGGAGGGTATTCCAGGCGGTAGAGAGCTTAATAAATATTATATTGTTTGTGAGTGGCGATGCTATTTGGGGTGATATTTCCTTCGGCATGTGCTAGGCGGGCTTAACAAATCTGTGGTGTGTAGTTTCACCTTTCATTGTGCTGGTTCAGATGTCTCAGGGGCATCTTGAGCAGGGGCCAAGAAAAAGCTCAGAAATGCACAAATAAATGAGCCTGACGGATGGGTTAATAGTTTTTGTCTGTGTTGACTTCCCCTGTGTTGGAGGAATGTAACAGATATCAGGGGCTGGGCTCCGGTACGTGTGCGTTGTGTGCATTCTCTCTGTGTACACGTGCGGTGCTGGAGGGCCAGCAGGATCATCTCTCTGCAAAGCGCACTGTGTTTTGATGTTTTTAAATGCATGTGTGCCTATTCCTAACTTAAGTTACATCTCATCTGATTTTTTAAACAGTTTAGTTAGATAGATGACAAATGGTGTAACTACCCTTTTCCAAACTTGCCTGCTTGAAGAATCTCTGAGTCTGGGTGTTTGCTACCTGTGAGGTGCAAAGATTCATGAGCATGGCCTGCTTGGGGTCCAAACAGACCTGACCTCGAATTATTTTCTGCCACTGGCTTTTCTCTCTCAAACTCAGTTTCCTCATTTGAAACCTGGGGTTTGTTATGAAAACCACATGAGATGACTACCAGCACCTGGTGTACATGCTCCACACGCTATGAAATCCTTCCTCCTTTCCTTTCCTTCTCTTTTCTCCTTCCAGTACATTTACAATCTTTCTTAACTCTTTGGATCACTTTTATGAACTCCAAATGCACGCGTAAGATAAGTCACCATAAAGCAGAACAGCAGTGACAACACCCCAGCTGTGCTGACCCGATGTCTTCCTGCTCCTACATCGCTGTGCTTGTCCTATTACGGCCCCGTTTCTTCATGAGTCAGCAACACCTCCTCCTCCTCCTCCTCCTCCTCCTCCTCCTCCTCCTCCTCCTCGCAGCTCCTCCACCCCTCGGGCTTGTGTGGCCTCTGCAAGCTGGTGTAGGTTCCTGCTGCTCCGTCTAAAACACTCTCATTAAACTAGAGATAGTCTCCCAGTGAAGATATTTTCTGTAAGTCACTGAACTCTCCTGGTGCACTTAGTGAGACAACCTGGTGTGGATCATAGTTTAATTTCTTTCTAGGTTTTTATTTGCTAGTCCATCCAGTTTTCAGAAGAAACCTATGTTTAGCTACCGATTTTGCCTGTAATTTGTATACTCTTTTGTTTCAGATAGGTTCTGATCTATTGTTTTAAGTATTATGAATCCCTGAGAATATAGGAATAATGGTGAATGGAAAAATAAATCTGCTTTTGTACTTCACTGTGTCTTTTACATAAAATATCAAATGGTTTTTAAGGGACTGAAGCCCAGATATTATACACTAGCACCAATGTACTTTAGTAGGGCAATATATTTAAAATAGAATATAAAAGGAAGTACAGTTTTGTAAAATAATGTGTTGTTTTTAGTGCTCCTTTAATATTCCCTATCAGTGTTTAGTCTAGCTCAGGTTTTCATTTTGACTTAATTAGTTATTAACTATGAGTGCTTCCTTCAACTGTGGCAGATTATTTATACTTCTTGGTGAAAGTCCTTGGATATATAAACATGTGCGCCTTTATTGGCAGGACATTTTTGAGTGTACAGTACAGGAGCGTGAGGAGAAATTGACTACGGAATCATCTGGTTGACTGCGAATCTTGCTGATGTCGGCTCCCCTTGGATTTGCCACGCATGAGAATCCTAACTAGTGGATTTACCGAGCACGACAGTGCTAAGTAGTGGATTTACCCGGCATGAGAGTGCTCACTAGCAGATTCACCAAGCCTGAGAACCTAACTAGTTGCTTGCAGTATCTGGAGCAAGGCTCTCGCTTTCCTTTCAAACTGCAGTTCTTAGTCATTGCTTGGCTTAGAAGTAAGACTGACTTTAAAAAAATTATAGTCATGTGGATAACTTCATTTGAAGATGAAAGTAATTCAAGAGGACAAGAAAAGTACAGTTGGTCCCCAGGTTTGGACTCCATCCTCAGAGTCACGTCCTTTTCAACATTGGTTTTTTGTTTTTTTTTGTTGTTGTTGTTTTTTTGTTTTTGTTTTTTTGTTTTTTGTTTTTTTTTGGTTTTTGGTTCCTTGGGAATTTTCCTCCACATATTGAGATAATATATTTATTTCAACGGTTTTAGGCTTTTTGCCACTGGTCTTCATGGCTGATCTCTGCTATGGAAGCTGAGGGCTCAGGTATTTCTCATCTTTGAACAACACTGACCACTCATGCCAAGCTATTGGTTTTGGTCACAAATCATTGACTGTTGGCAATTTCATAAAATGTCATTTTATGCTGTTATTTTAACTCAAACAAAATTCAGTATTACAATAGGTGAGGCACATAGCATATTATGAATCCTTTTCCTCCATTGTACAACTTATAATTTTGTTTGTTGGGTCAATTGGGTGGATGTTTTTAAAAATATGCCTTATTATTTAATTTCTCCTAAGTCATCTTTCAACTTTCTGGTTCTCTTTTCAATGCAATAAATTAGCATTGTATTTTTTTTTTATCATTTTGGAGACATTTCCTTTGGAGCCTTTGGATTGACCTAAGGGACTAGTTGTATAAGGTAATGCACTTCTGCTAAAGTTTAAAGTCATTATGTTTCTCCTAATGAAACTAGATAATTTTTACTTCTTATCCCTTGATTAAATTGCTCCAAACTTTGCATTAGGCATTTATTAATGAAATCTCAAATTACTTCTAAGGCAGTGAAGTCTGCAATACAATCAGAACTTTTATAGCTTGGAAATATTTGCTAAAAATTCATCATGTACCAAACTTGGTTATCAAGCTATGTTCTCAACCTTTTGTGACTTGGTGTAAAAGATGGTCTACAAAGGAAAGAAGAAGTAATAGACAAAGATAATAGAAACAGGTTTAGTAATTTCTACAATATTACCCTCCATATACCCACATGCAAACAAATCATCCTTCGTGTGGCTATGCAAAAATGTCCCCAGACTCCAATTCATTCACCAGAGTGAAAGAAAGTAAACTTTGTGATGATTGAGTGCCTTATTTAGTGTATTTGCTACCTCTCTGATGGTCTTTAAAACATTGCTGCCCACTCCAGAAGTAATCAGATTTCCAGTGACTGTTTTTATTATGACTAAGTTCATGGATATGTAACAGATAATCTTGAATTTCTTAGGCATAGTGATTGTATTAAGACAGACAAGAATGTCTTGCTTAGGCAGGCAGATTATCAGCCAGGACTTAGTATGCCGAGATTTTTAGTCATGGTCTTTCAAATGCTATGGCAACTGCAAGATGGTGGCAACTGCAAGCCCTCTTTCCGACCACCAGTAATCAAAAAGGGCAAAGAAAGGGCGAGCTCTTCATTTTGGTGACATTCAGGAAGCTACATGATTCTTTGTAGTTAAACTGGGTCACGTGATCACAGTTGTAAGAAGTGATGCCCAGTGCTTCTATTCTAGATGGCCTTGTACCAGTAAATGTCACAGTTACTTTTTTCCTAAGGAAAAAACTCCCCAGATATCAGAAGGGAAGGAGCCATCGGGGGTACATCCTTGTAGCTAACTGTGATATCACACTTTTTGAAGTCTGTAAAATACAGGAATTAGGCATCGCTCCAATGGTAGACCCATCATCAGATGTTCTTGCTCTGTAGATATTGATTCTGTGCTGTGTTCCAGCCTATGGTGGAATGAATATGCTTAAAAATGCAACTTAAATGTGAGATATCTCAAATGCACACTGAAGCTGACATCAATTATCAACCACTTAATTTTATCAGATGTGGTCATATTTTTTTTGGTCTTCATAGGAAATGAGAACATCATCATCCTTCTGGCCTTTTCCCTTCCTGAGTGTTTAATCTTCACAGTGCTGCTGGCTTCGTGAATTGAAGTGGGCTATTTTCACTCTTTGTATAATGGATGGTATATGGTAACTGGGGCTAACGGGAGACCAAAATGCATTATTTTCACGGTAATGATTGCTGAACTTCAAAAGATACAGTCCAGTTAATGACTTTGCTTCTATTCATAAAACTATTTTAGGTAAAAATTATAGTACGCATACATTTTTGAAAGATATAATATAATTCAAAGAACAGAATCTCATGCAAAATAAAAATGCATACACAGACTCAGTCATTAAAAATGTATGGGACTACATTTTCACTTCACCTTATTTTTCTTTATTATTATTATTGTTGTTTAGTGCTGAGAACATACTATTGCTGTACTACTGAGCTACACTTCTAGCTGTACTTCAAGATTCTATTTATAGATAATAGCAGCAGATGTTGCAATTCTAAACAGTACAGTAGTACACACCTAACTTAGGTAGGCAAGACTCTCTAGTAAGCAGACTACGAGACCCCATGGTTGGCATGCTGGTGGGTTCCTGGGGAATGTGAGGGAGTGGAGGAAGGAGAGTTGGGTTTAAGTGCACTTGCAATGCAGATCTGAGTCCATCCCACTGTGGTTCTAGAGCTGGGATGTTACTTTAGAGTTGCTGGAGGAGAGCCGACCCTGGCAAGGAATATGACCCTGGCCTAGAGGGTTCTCTGTCGCAGTTGGCTGAGAGACCTCTGCGATCACCGGCTTGGACCTGAGGGTAGCATCTTGCAGGCATACAATCCTCTCCCATGAGTGGGGAGCACCTGGAGTTCACTGCTATTCCCTGCCACGTGATCCTACCATTTCTCAGCTGTCCACCCATGAACTAACTGGGACGTCTTGAAACTGTGAGACAAAATAAATCTTTCCTCCCTAATTTGTGGATACTGGTTATTTTGTCACAGCAACATGAAAGTAACTAAGACAGCAACCATACTGCCTCTGTGTTGTTGTATTGTTGGCCACCAGTTCTAAGTCAACCTACTAAATCTAAAAAGATGGTTCATTTCATTTTTACTAAGCACATCTCAATGTAATATTTTTCAAGCTTCTTTGCAATCTGTTGAAGAATTTCACTTGAAAGTAGATAAAATAAATCAACTGTATGTGACTGAATAGTTACAAACTTTATGGTTTTGTTATTTGCAAAATCCCCACAACATCTTTAAGCTGGAAGTGTTCTGAGACTCTGACCTATTCTAAAGAGTCTGTTTTTGGAATCAGCGAACCTGAATTTGAAGTTACGCTTGAATAGTTCCTGACTGTGTGACTTTGGCAATTCTTGCAACCTCTCTGTGCCTAAATTTTCTAAAAATAGACCAAAGACTTCTTCCAAGATGCCTTGGGACTCCAAGATCTCATTATTTCTGAGGAAACAGCCAGGCTGCCGTAGGACAAACCCAAGAAGAGTCCTAGGACTGACCAATTTCTGGCCATTTGTCAACAGAACTTACCATGTGAGTTTCTTTCGTGTGGCAGCTCCGGCAGTAGGGATGCCCTTGGGAGTCACTGGAACGTGCCTCTGTGTCAGGTCCTCCCATGGCCACGCCTGCAGTAGGAGGCTGGATTTTTGGCTCAGTCTAACATAGCAATCAAGGGAGACCCAGGGGAGCCCAACAGGTGTCCAGGCAGACGACTGACCCAAAGCCCTTTTCTAGCTGAGGGATTTGTGGAGGAGGATTGCCATTTGTCCAGCCCACGCCCTCCCTGGTCTTCCCTATGGAGCGGCACTGTGCTTGTCAGTGTCTGGGGCCGAGGAGACTTTAATTAGGACCTCAGCGCTGCCTTGGTGTGTGTGTGTGTGTGGGGGGGGGGGGGTTGGAATGTACTCAGTTCCTGAGCTCAGAGCACATGACTACATGACTCATAGCCTCCCCGAGTGCGGCCATAACTTTGTCACTTTGAGCCTCGTTCTCTGCCATCAGCCTCTCCTTTTTTTCCCATTTCTAATTGAGAGAAGATATTCTTTATTTGAAGTGAGGATCCCCCTGTGTCCCTGAATGTCCTC
This sequence comes from Ctenodactylus gundi, assembly GCA_004027205.1. Lineage (NCBI taxonomy): Eukaryota > Metazoa > Chordata > Mammalia > Rodentia > Ctenodactylidae > Ctenodactylus > Ctenodactylus gundi. Next base: position 477,061 of record PVKB01000397.1, read on the forward strand.
CACTCCTGCAAATGGCCGCGAAGGGGATCATAATTCACACAGTGTAGACAGAAGGCAGTTTAGTGATCTCATAGACGGTCTGCCTGGCGAAGCAGGGGGCAGGCGGATTAGAGAGCCTCGGCTGGAGGAGGTCCAGCTGGTGGCACTAGGGAGCTCGTCAGCTGTCTCCCCCATTCCTCCTAGTCCAGGGCAGTCAGAGAAGATTCCACCCACTGGGCCTCCAGGCTGCCGGGCTGGCAAGTGAGGTGATAGGTCAGAAAGGGGCTCCGCCCACGGAGACCCACTATCACGCATCTGTCAACAAAACCGGTGGGATATTTACTCAGTACCTGACACCCGAGTAGGCCAAGACTAACGTACATAGGATTCAACAGTTAAAAATATTTTTTTTCAAATAGTCGAAAAGAATGACTACTTCTAAAACTGTCAGAGCATAGGGCTGTCACCCCAGCATTTTGGAAGATTGAGGCAGAAGGATCACAAATTTAAGCCTAGCCTGAGAGACTTAGAAAGTTAGTGAGACCTTGTCTCAGATTCAAAATTTGAAAGCAACACCTACAATTGGGCTGGGGTTGTGAGGGTGCAAGTCTGTGTGAAGGCCCTGGGCTCGAGTTCCAGAAACAAAAGGAGGCAAAACGTAGGGAACCAAAGCGGGACAGTAGCAGAGCTGAAACTGCAAAGCTGGTTGGACTGTACTTCTGTGGAGTATGGCAAAAAGACATCTGAATTGTTTTCCTTTCTGAAGTAACACGTTCATTTATTCATTAGGGCAGGGGACACTGCTTGTCCCCATGTCCCGTTTCTGCTTTTGTTCGGGCTGGTGGGTACTTCTCATCATGGAAGCCGACATCCACCGTTGCTTTGGCCTTTTCCTGACCACAGGAAAGTTGCTCGTCCTCTCCCACATAGGATGGTGACAGGTATTGTAAGAACCAGGGCACAATAAAATCAGGAGTGCGGGAAGTCTGTCTTCCCTTCCTGTGGCCTGTTGCTTAACCCAAAATGGGCAGGTGAGCCACAGGACCGCAGCCTGTATGAAGGAAGGCACTCAGGACCTGGTCAAGGATTGGAATCTTCACTGCACAGCCAGAGATGGCAGCTGCTGTGTGCTACCCCAAGACACTGTGCACGGGCATCCCACCTGGAGCCTCTAGCTTCCCAGGTTCCCCAGGGAAAAGGGTGATAACCGATGGGGCTTCTCTGAGCCAACACAGCCTGCTCCCTGCCTGCAGAGTGTGCAGAACATGGAAGGCATATGGGCCCAGGACCCCAGCAGAAAACTAAGCGCCTACCCCAGGGTGTTGGGAGGTAGGGCTGGCTGCCTTTCTGCCAAAGCTGCATGTACCCACTATGTGCCTCACTGTCCTAACAGACTTTACTTGGAAGACAGAAAACAAAATATAAAAGAACAGCCAGAACAATTTAATGATTTAGCAAGACCTCTTATCAATTAAATATTAAAAAATGGCTGTGGATGTAGCTTTGAGCATAGGCCCCACGTTAGATCCCCAAATGTCAAAATACAACCCCCCCCCAAAACAAAACCCTGATAGATAAGAGGAAGTTGTTCCACAAATCATTGTTTCAGCCCTTCACCAACGGTGTCAAAAATCCCCAGGGGCTGTTTTATGCCAGCTAGTATGTTCCCTCATGCTCAGCCCACGATGAGTTGGCATCTCTGCCCTGAGTTCAAAAAAGCTCATTCCACACAGACTGTCCTTACGTTATTGGGGCAGAAATGACATTCTTGTATAGTTGATCTCTGGAGACTAAAACAGGAGACAAAAGCGTCTGAAAGCAGGATGCGTGTGAGCCACACACTAAGTGTATGTATTATGTTTTCTACACATTTACATGCACACAGGTATACATGTGCTTGGCGTAGGGCAACTGTCATGTGGAAGTTAACTTTTGCCTTTCTCTGGAGTTTCCACACACGTTGATTCTTTTAGTTCTGAGAGCTAAAGCCTGGAATAAAGGGCTGTCAGGGGCAAGTTCCCCTGTGGCCTTGGGGGGTCCTTTGTGTCTTTCAGCTTCTGGTGGCTTCAGGCACACTTTAACTCAGGTAGCACCATTCAATCTCTGCCTCCATCATCATCTGGTCACCTGGATGTCTTCTCTCTGTGTCTCTGTCTTCATATGGCCGTGGTTTTATGAGGACGCCCACCTTATAAAGGGTCACATTGGATCTGGCACCACTGTATTCCAGTGTGACTTCATTTTATCTTCACTGACTGCATCTGTAGTTACTTATTTCCAAATGAAACTAGGGACACTCGGGATTAGTGGATATTGGAACTTCAGTGTGTCACTTTTGGGGGACACAGTTCAAGCCACAATACATTGTAAAGGTGAGATCACATTGATACAAATGTAGACCATCTCCTTTTCCATCTGCAGTTCATTCACCTGCATAATGGACATAGTAGCCCTTGCCCTGTCTGCCACATGAATTAGAGATGGGCCCAGCTGGGAGTGTGGGAGTCGTCAGGAGCACTTTACGTGCTTGAATTTATATGAAGATTCGTATGATGCTGTGTATGATTTGTGTGGTTGTGAATATCAGTCTCCCTCCCTGCTTCTGGAGCCTGGCTTGTTTGCTCAGACCGTCTACTTTGTCCTGTCAGTGGGGAAGCACTGATGAGCCCTGTGGACACACTAGGGTTTTGTTTCTTCCAGAACGTCTTGGCAGCTCCATATTTCTTAACCCCATGCTTTCCCAGCCAGAAAGCGCTGCCGGGCTGTGAGATGGAGTGAGTCCCCCTGACCAATCTTGGAAAACTTTGGAAAGACAGCAGGAAAGGGAAGCAGAGGGATCAGGACTGAAGTTAGCCTAGAGTTCCAGGACTCAGGACACAGAGCAGCGCTGACCAGACTTTCTACCTGTGTCATAGCAGCAACCCCTTGACTGAACCGGGCAGAGCTTGTATAGCACAGAAGTCTTTGTCCAAAAGTTTCCATGGACTAATTATCTACGACCTTTGAGAAGGCTCTTTGACAGCACACAGAGCAAGGGGGGAAACCTAGCTTCAAATCCAGACTCTCTCACCTGCACAGTCAGCTTGGTCCTTACCCTCTCCGCTTCCTCAGTTATGAAGCAGAGGAGCACAGCAAACAGTGAGTAGGAGTCAGTGAGAAAAAGTACGGTATTTCAAGGTGCTTGTAGAGTGCTTGGCACAGTCATAGACCTCCCGCCTCTTTCTCTGTCCCCTTCAAGTTTAATAGCCTAAGGTGCTACATTAAAAAGAAAACTATTAATCATTTGAAAAATAATAAGAGTGGGAGGCTCACACATCTTTCTTAATTGTTTTCCTTCTATATCTCCCTTTATTCCTCACCTTTCAGACCACCATTCTGCTATTAGCTGATCCTAATCCCTTATGGTAATTTGCCCTTTGGTGCAACTGGGTTTGGGGTCAGCCTAATACAAGGAGGACTTTTCTGCTTAGAGATGGAGTGGGCTGCCTCACAAGATGCCCACTATTACAAGGGATGTGTAAGCAAGAGCCTGGATAACCACTTGGCAGAAATGCCCCCTTTTAATTACTTATTTGGCAAATATTTGCTGTACACTCACTATGTACCAGGCATTGTATTAACCGCTGCAGAAACAAAAATAAATCAACCGGTGGGTTTAAAATTCTGGCTGGATTTTTGGGTTGGAAACATACCTGGAGCCCAGCACACAGAGAGCTGTTTCTCAGGGCTGATTTTTTAATGCACTTTTTCATTTTACTCTGTTTACAGCTTAGTGTAAAGCACCCTTCCTTCTTGAAAGTCTTATCTAAATTCCTTTGCTTTGAGTTCATTTCAGAGCCTTTCTGTATTCTCAGAGTATCTCACTTTATCTCTTCATAGTCCTTAGTATCCTGTGGATTTTTGGGGCCAGGTGGAATTATATGTTATTAATCTTAGTATTTAGCAGTTAGTATAGTGCTCGGCATAGGGTAGATATACAAATAACTTTGAAGATCGAACAATTAAATGACATAATAGCTGTCCAAACCATGACTACATCAGGAGATTATTTTCTTCTATCCTGGCATTCCAATTAAATGTTTTTTCTCCCTTAAATAATTTTTGGAATGATATTATCTATCTATCTATCTATCTATCTATCTATCTATCTATTTCTTACAGATTTGAGAAACCCTCATAAGACTATATGATTATGCTTGCAATCTCAGTGTCCAAGGAACATGTTCTTGTGTCTCTAATGTTATTCACGCACCCTAAAAGCCATTGTGTATTAGCTAACGAGCTGCCGTGGTCTGTAATAGAGGATCCTTGAAAACTAGGCTACTACAATGATATTTTGTTTCTATGTCATGTGATGCTCAAGTGCATGTTTTAGAATAGAGGATATCCATCCTTCTAGCCATGTTCAGGGCCCCAGGCTTCTGCCATCTTGTAGACCAGCCATCTTCAACCGAAGGCTTTCCTTTTGTTAGCTGAGGACAGAAGGGCCAGGCAATCTGCAGGAGACCACTGTACAGGTGGGCGTGGAATAGCCATGGCATTTTCTCTCTTAGTTTCTTGTCTAGAATTTATTAGTAAGTTAGTAGCACAAATTAATGATGATTTCACAACTAGTTCTGAGGAAGATTGAAGAATTATGAGGCCTGATAAAAAATACAAAAATCATTACCATAATAGACACATTGCCATTGCTTTCCCTGAGAATACCCTTGTTTGCTTTTTACATAGTTCATCATTCTCTCACCTGCCCGAGAGCAGTCCTGGAAGGCTTCTTTTGTGAGTAGCACCTGTGGCACTTGGGTGTCTTCAGTGGCCCATCAAGGCTGCCTGCATGTCATGAATCGACTCTAAATGTTTACCATTCGTGGTCACTTTGACTCCAAAAAAGAGCCAGAGGTGGTGCAATAGTGGATGAGGGCACACTGTAGTGTTTTCTAACTTTGTCCGTCTGTTAGATGGCACTTGGCAGTGACATTCACTATATATATATATATATATATATATATATATATATATATATATATATATATATATTAATCATACTTTGTGCTTCCAGAACTGCTTCAGAAAGGGGTAAATCCAGTGGTATCAATGTTTCTGAACCAAAGCGGACGTTCTAAAGGGGATTAATTGTGATGTGTCTTTTAGCAAAAATTTTTAAAAATTTAACAGTTTCCTGTATGTTTGGGTCACATCTAGTATAGTATGGCTGAGTGTCAAGAATGAAAATTATATGGTTTCATGAAATTCTAGTAGTCCTCTCACAAATTAAAATAATTTTCTATGTACATAATTAGATTATATTTTCATGAAAATTACCATAAGCCTTTGCTAGTATTATAGTATTATTACATAATCCTTCTAAATTTCAGACGGAATCCGGGTTTCTAGTGTTACAAGAGGTGTAGGAACTTTAGGCTTCCCAGCCAAAGCCTGGAAGAGCCAATCATTCAACCTTTTGACTTTTTTCATACTATTGTGTAACAACATACATTCACAACCAGAAAGGGAGGAAGACAACCTCTGTCATGATAGAAACATAGGGGGATAACCTAGAAAGTGTCTTGAAGCTTGATTATGACAAGTCACAGCTCAGGTTATTTCCAAAAGAAAAAAGTAAACCCAAAACTCCCAATGCGAATGCAATATGGATGAGGTTTGGTGGGTTGCAAGTGTTTAGAGAGCTCATCACTTAAAGTAAGTGGTTGGTTTGGCCCACGGCCACTGTTCTTTGAGTTAGCTTTGACCCTGAACAACTTAGTTGACTGGCTGGCCAGCATGCAAGGCCACTCAGCCCCTGCCTGACATTTACTAGAGGCCAGGACCAGCCTTTCCAGCTTGTGAATACCAGCATTGACTCTTGGAACCGAGAAAATGTTTTGTTAAGCTGACTATTTCTCTTTCTCACAATATCCCATTGAGGGTCATGGGTTCCTGAGGTGTGAAAATAACTGGGAAAATTCAAAATTCAGCTAATCCCTGTTTTCTGGATTCTGAGCCTGCATCAGGCTATTGGAAGCCAAGAACATGTTTATCAATGCACAGAGCAAAGTTTCAAGCTTCCCATGTAATGGGCTCTGGGTAAGCTGTCCGTATACTGAGTACCCTGCTGCGACTAAGAGCTATCTAAAGAAGAAAAAAACGGCAGCCACCTCCTGAAGCATGTATAAATTGCCTTTTTAGACCCTATAAAACTCTAGCTAGCACCACACATAGGCCTTCATTCATCACCCCTGAAGTGAGGACTGCCAAGGGAAGGCGGCTCTTCCTGAGCTGAGAGTGGCAACTCTCCAGGATTGGCAGAAATCAAATGAATCATTTCCTGCTTTTAGTTTTAGATAAATAATCAGAAAAGATTGTCTAGATTAGGATCCAAAAGACATTTTTCATAACTCAGAGGACCTAGAATCCTCAAAAGCTTCGCTTTTTCCCCGTAATTTTTTTTTTTTATTGTACAGTAGAAAAGAGACGGTAGAGAAGTTCTCAAGATCTGTGCTAAAGTTTCAATACAGAGAAGACATGAAACTCAGTGTGGCCAGAATGACTTTTTGTTTTCCGCAACTTGTTGCTTTGGCATCTGGACCTTGCTCAGTCGGAATGGTCTCCTCTGCCAGGGTTGCCAGTTCCTAGAGAGAGTGAGCAATTTGCTGGGTCTTGCCTTTCGTATGCGGGGCAGTCAACACAGAGCCGCATCCGCATCTATCTACTCTTTGACCGCTCATACCCTGCACCTTCTAGTCACCCCGGGGCAAGTTACCAGACAAAGACGGACAGCCCTTTCTTCACACCCCGCTGAGGTCATTCAAGGTAGCCAACCCTAAGGCTTCTTAGCCTGCCTCAGCCGTTCCTTCCTGCTGGAACCACAAGAAGACTCTCCACTCTGTGCTTCCTGCCCACCCTGTCCCTCCTCTCCCTTCCCCGTGCTTAGCACATCCCTTCTTCTTGGGATCTGTATGTACAGTGACTATCTTTCCAATGGCAGTCATCCCCTTACCCACTGGCCTGACCAACTCTGAATAGTAATTAAAACAGTGCGAAGAAAGAACATGATGACAAGAATTAAGGAGGCTACTTTCAGTCTTCAATTCGATCATTACTTTCCTGGGATACTTTGAACAAAGAATCTTAGTTGCTCTGAGTCCCATTTCCTTGTCTCTAAAATGAGCCTTCAGGATTTCTCTAGATGAATTTTTTTAAGTGCTCACATTCTATGAGTGTTTCTTTAGCATGTGAGAAACTATTCACATTTTCATGATGTGCTTTCTTCACCCAGCATTTGCTTAGGATCTGATATGTAAAGGCACTGAGCTCGGTACACTGAGGTAAGGATTAGGCGCCCAAAGACACATAAGAAAAATGTAATGCCTCCACGTGCATAATGCCACTCTAACATTATTGGTGGAGACCAAGAAACTTGTCAGCTAGTTCTCCCGAGACCTGCTCTACCCTAAAGGCCTTGGGAAGCACCTCTGTGAAATGACTGAGCGTAAGCTGAGAAAATACAGCATTAGCAGGAAGTGTGTAGACTAGATATGATGAGAAGATGTCCCTTGACTCTCCTGGCACTGCATGCCTGCAGATGTTCATAAATTGCATACTCCTGTAGAGAACAGGAAGTCGCCTAGCCCCAGGGCTTGCATATTGCTTGAGCTCTTCCTAACATTCCACTTTATCTTGAAAGTTCTATGTTGTTGATCCTTGCCAATGGTGTTGCTTATGTGCTCCAGGGGAGTACTTAGGAAATACTCTTTGTATCTCAATGTTTTCTGTTTCATCATGTTTATGAAAGTGTCATGCATTCTCTCAACACTTTCAGTGGAAAAGATATTCTGAAATTTGTAGGCTTTTACAAAAATCTTGTTTTGTGAAGAGAAAACAAAATTTCATCTTGAATTTCCTCTTTCATAGTTTACAACTATTCTGATCTCTTCCCGACTGTGTTTTCTATATATCCCATGGCCTCATCACTGGCTTTAGCTATAATTATTTAACAATTTTGACTGCCTTGCTGCCTCGTTGGGATTTTAATCCCCCCAAGTATACTTTCCTATATTTGCAGCAGGGATAATATTTTCAAAAATATTAAAACAAGGTATTTTTTCTTCTTTCTCAACTATGTTGCCTAGCGGTTCCCTCCGCTCAGTGAATCAGCGCCATTCATTGCTTTTGGGAGATTGTGGCTACCAACTGGAACAAAGAATCCATTGCTCAATTTTGAGTTTTATGCTAGATTTTTATTTTAAGGACATAGAAAGATAACTTGACTGCCTACTTTTCATGGAGAGAGGTTTGTTTTCTTTATTTTAAATCCCCCAAACTTCCCTTTACATATACAAAAAAAAAAAAAAAAGACTGAGTATCTGAGCTATATTTGTCCTTAACCATGGTGCAGAAAGGACTTGGGAGTTTGTACCAAGCAGGATGGATTGGGAGGCAGCCAGGAGGTGAGGAAGAAGATGTTGTCTCAGGTTATGAAGCAACATGGGTCTAAACTCCCTGAATATCTGTTCATTTTAGGGCTGGGCATGCCTCTGATGGGGAGAGGGAGAAGTTGAAAAGAGACTCAGCTTACCTTGATTTCTTCTTTTGACACTGTGGAAAGAGGACAACTGAGTATTCTACAAACACACACACACACACACACACACACACACACACACACACACAGAGAGAGAGAGAGAGAGAGAGAGAGAGAGAGAGAGAGAGATAGTAGTTGGGTAAGCATGGGATTTGGCTGAGGCCAAAGACAGACACTTCACCAGAATTTCCCATTTTTCTTAAATATAATATGTGACATTGGAGGAATTGTCCAAAATGAGCCACAGGGACGAGGATGGTAGTGAGGAGCGGGAGACTCAAGGGGTTCAAGAATCATGGAACATGGAGTTGTTGTAGAAGAGGCTGCGGTACTGGCAAAGGAGCAAAGCAGGGACGTCAGAGGGTCTGCAAAGATGGCAGGAGCAGAGCAGAACCCATCACACAAGTGGGAATAGGTGGCTAGGCTGCGGGGGCTAGTCACGGAGGGAGCAGCAGGCTGGTACTTCTGCTTTGGAATCCCGGAGGCAGAGGCCAAGGGTTAAGAACTGACAGTAGCCCAGAACCAGCACATTGTGAGCTGCCTTTAGACCAGACGTCACTGCAGGCCAACAAGAAGGACATGCATGGCCCGGATAAGCTAGTTCATTTTACGTATTGTTATTGGTTTCATCTGGTGTTTAACTATAAGGAGAGTTGGGCACAGGGGTTTTGGGGAGAAGCAATAAAAACTGAGAATTTAACTTGAAAAATCTGCTTAGTCAGCGTGATATTTGTCTTTTGTTCATTGATTAACAGAAACACTTTAAAAAATATCTTGTGCTTTGTGAAAGGCCTTAGTATACATATGAAAAATCCACAGCAGCTGCAGTCAGGTTGCATAGTTCAGGAGCAACATCCATCAATCTTGGAAATGACAGGTGTCCTTTGTTCAAAGTCACTGAGCTACTTTGCTGGTAGGCTGAAACTAAACCCAGACCTTGGGGGATCCAGTAGGGGACAAGGTGCTTTCCATATCGGTCCCATCTGAAGAATTGTGTCTGTTCAATTTCCTTATACAGGGCTGCTTTTGTTCTCATAAGATTTTATAAATGCTTACAGTGGTCGATAATATGTTGCTCGGGGTTATATTTAGATAATTCTAGACATTGTTAAAATAGAAATATTTTATTGTTACAGAGGTACTCAAAGTGCGATCACCAGACAAACAAAATTAACAACACTTAAAAAGGTGATACAGATTTAAAATGTATGGGCCCATGTCTAAAGCCACCGAGTCAGACAGATAGATGCCAGATATTTATATTAACAAACTTTCCAGGAGATTCTGACACACAATGAAGTTTAAAGATCCACCGGTTGCCACATTAAAATCAGCAATGTATTGAGAAGGTTATTTATATCTTATAAAAGTTATAAATAAAATTTATGCAAACATTCTGAAGATAAAAGTTTGTTCACTAAACTTAGTAGAAAAAGATAATTTCTGTTCCCATCTCTTCTCTGGAAATCACAAAAGAAATTAAAACAGAAGTAACATAATCTAGCATGGAATGACTTCCACATGCCAACTACGAAAATATATGAATTGTGTCAAGCAAGTACTGACCTGAGCCATGGCATTTGTTTGCATACATTGTATGTAACAGGTTTCCCTGAGAGTGAATGTGAAGGCCTCAGGTAGTGTCCTGGTTACTTTTTTGTTGCTGTGACATCACCCACAACTTAAGCGAGAAAAGAGTCACTTTAGCTCACAGTTCCAGGAGATCTCACCCAGTCTCCGGTGGAAGCACATGGCAGAGGCTGGAGAGCAGCTGACAGTCCTGCAGACAGAAGCCAGGGACGTGAGGAGAGGGGCTGTCAGGAGACTCAGCAAGGCCAGAGCCTTCCTGGGAAGAGGATGTGACCATGTTTCGTTTTCCTTCCTTTACTTAGTTCAAGCCTCCTGTTGGGCTCCCCACACCCCCGGTGGGTGTCCCTCCCTCACTTGGTGGCTCACAAGTCAGTAACACACACCTGAGAGGTGTGCTCTGTGCACCCCACCACTCCAGTCTCAACAAGTTGATACAATTCCTCTGTGTCTACCCCAAGTACCTGCCCTTTCCAGCCCGACCGTACCTCCAAACAGCACAGGCTTCCATAGATATCCCACTGTGTTCAAATACAGGAGGCTTTGGGGAACACTCCAGATCCAAACCATACCGGATAGGATCCAGTGAGTGATTCTCTCATTAGTGCACCAAACTGTAGGTCTGTTAGAGGAGAAAGACCTAATTTGATTTTGATGCAACAGCAGAGAATGAAACACTAAATTTAAGGAGCTCAAAATACAGGGGAAGAGAAGCACAAGAAATACAATGTATACATACTGTAAAATGTGAGGAAGAAAGGAAGTGGCTAGAAGAAAATTAAGTAGAAAGGATGCAAAGAAGGAATTAGACGTCAAGGTTACTCTAGTTTTACACAGGATAACCAGTGACATCTCACTAAGGAAGTGTTATTGGAAGATCAGAGGAAGATAAGGGGAAGAGGTTAGTAGACATTTGAACAATAGGACTGTCAGTGGGAATGATGCCAATGGTCTGAGGTAGATGGGTATCTGGGACATTAGAGATGTTGGAAGAAGGCTAAGATGGTCAAAGAGCACAAGAGAGAAGGGTAGGAAAAGGGACAGAAATGACAAAGTCGAGAGCCTGTAGGGCTTGGAGCTCAATGTGAGGCTTCGTCACATCTGGGGACAGAAAGTTCCAAGCAGATTCTAAGAGGAGGGAGACATGGTACAGTCACTAAACCAGAGGAGGCTGCAGACTTGGGCTTACACACCACCGTGAAAGCCCTGGTGAGAGAAAATGGTGCCAAAGGGGGAGACTAAAAGAAAGAGGGACTCTGGACATTTATGGTTGCTTCACAGTATGGCGATCCAGTTTACAACTTTTCCCTGTGAAAACGCTAAAAATAGTACATTGTTTGCATGACATTTTATGTATAATCTTTTAAATTAAAAACACATTAAACATGCTACAAATCATGATGTTGCAGTATTCCATTTTCAGGCAAAAATATGCTCTACAGTCTCTGGTCACAGAATAATATATAGAAAATTAGAGTGCCTCTTGTATGGAGGAAGCAAATGTGCTTTCTAAGGGAGGCAGACAAGGGGGGATGTTCCAGGCCCCCTGAGTTGCTGTGTCTAGGCTCCACTTGTGAGCATTACTAAAACATGTCAAATTTATTTCTTTTTATTGGCTTGGAAATGTTCTTTGGCTCTATACATTTCTTTTCAGGATAAATTTTCATGTTAGAGTACCAAAAAGTTCAACATTAATGAAAAAATATCAGAAAAAGAATAACTGTCCAAAGAATGAGACGCTGACATCTCTCCCCCTTCCTTTGTGAATTCAGCGATCTGTGGTTTCTTCTAATTTTGTCTACAACTACGATTATTTACTTTTACTCTTTGTATAAGCATTTTTATTTGCATATGCTTTATTGCTGTTTTTTAATCTTTAAACATTATTTGGATATTTTATAGTTAGCTTTCTCATTGCTGAGAGATAATATCCAATACCCACAACTTAAAGAAGTTAATTTTTAAATTTTTTTCCAAGTTCTTATTTTATTTGTATGTATTTGTGACACACAATAGTTATGTTAAACTTGAGCAATCGACGCATATACATGTTGCCTCAACTTCGCATTCACTTCCCCTCCCTCCCAGTGAGGAAAAGTTTAATTTGGTTCACAGTTTCAGGAGATTCAGTTCATCTGGCTCCAAAGCAGAAACGTCACAGAAGGACATGGCAGGGCAAAAACACAAAAATTCAATTCATGGCAGCTAAGAGGGAGAAAGAGGAATAGGGTCAGAGAAGGGGCCAGGGACTGCACATACATCCAAACTTGTGCTCCACAGACCACCCAGACACACCCAGAAGTGCATTTTATCAATACTCTGGGGGAGTTCTTAACCCAATAAAATTGACATATCACAATTAATGGCCACTGGTATCTTAGGATTGTGTGGAGCATTCCAGTATCTATTCCTTTAAAATTAATGGACATTTAAAAATAAATAACAGTCAATTTGTCTTAGTCTGTTCAAGATTCATGGACAAAATACCCCAGACTGGGTGGCTTATCCAGTGCAGAGATTTATTTCTCACAGTCCTGGAGGCAAAGAAGCCCAATATCAAAACAGTTGCAATTTGGCGTCTGACAAGGATCTCATGCCTGTTCCGCGGCTGGCGCCATCTTGCTACATTCTCCCACAGTGGAAAAGGCAAATTCAATATCCAGGACTTCATTTCTGTGGGTATTAATTTCATCCACGAGGAATCATCTTCATGACTTTATGTCATCTTCATGATGGAGAGGACTCATAATCTCCCAGTATTATCTCAAGATTGAAGATTTCAACCTAGAGATTTTTGGCTGTGGAGGGGTAAGCGAAGGGTGTTGGGAACAATCATGAAGTAGGAAAAAAAATGATGTGGCGACTGAAGAGACCGTTGCTGAGGTATGTCTCTCGGTGGCTGGGTAGAAGAGCACAGGCCCCAGGGTAGGAGAGGAGACGCCTGAGAGAGAAACGTGCACAGATCGCCCACACCAACCAAAGCTGGGGGTTCGCTAGCTGTGGGTCAAGTGAGCTTGTGCAATGTTCGTCTGACTTACCTTGTCTTCTCAACGAAACAGGAAGCCAGAGTGCGAGAGAAGGTGATGGGGGTTTGAGTAGGAAAGAAACGGTGGAAAGTATTTGTCTTGGAGAATGGGAAATGAGTGGCAGGGGCACATGCTGTGATCTCTAGAAAATCAGTGCCTTCGTTAAAGTGAATTCGGTAAATATGTAAACTTCCAGGAAGTACGATTTTGTGGCTTTCTGGAGCCAGAGAAAGAATGCACCTGTACTTCACCAGAGCTAAGCTTTTCCCAGGAGAGATGATGAAAGTGTCACAAAGTAACGGGTGATTTTAACATGGTGATTATTGTGCTTGATAGGCTCCATTTCCAACAGTTGAAGTTCCTTGCTATAATAAATTGTGGTCCTCCGAATCCATATGTTGAAGGTCTGGGTCCTACTGTGACTGCCTTCCTCGCTTTCTCATCATTGGACAAATACTCAATACCCACAGTTTAAAAATGTAGAGGGTTATTTTATTGAAGGGGTCCCCATCCCCAGCGTCATGACCTTCACTGGCTCATAGCCTAGGAAAGACCAAGCAGCTGGGGGAGGGATGAGTGAAGCTCCGCCTTCTGTCAGGCTGCTCCTATTGGGTTCTAATGCAGGTATGACCTGACAGGAGGTGGAACTTCGTTTCTGGGGTCCTAAGGAGAATGGTTTTCAAGTAAACTTGTCTCTGTGGTGTCAAAAAAAGTCGGTGATCACTGTTCTAGTGCACATTTTCAGAGATTTTAGTTGACACGTAGTCATCCAGCAATGGTGGAAGGGTAGAGCATCCTACCATGACCAAGAAGCAGAGAGAGAAAGGTGGAGCTAGGGCAAGGATATACCCTTCCAAGCTGTGACCCTAGTCACCTATCAGCCCAACTGGGCTCCACCTCTGAAGGCATCCCGTGGAACGGTAAATAGGTAACTCCGTTGATGCCGATAGCACCCCTTCAGCTAATCCCCTTCCAAATGCAAAAGAATTTTAGGGGGATATTTTAGATTTAAACCATAACAGTGATTTTTTATTGGAAGACAGGCCTTTGGAGGTAACAGGTTAACATGAGTTTATGGTGATGGGTCCCACGTGATGGGAGGAGAACCCTGGTAGGGAGAGATATCAGTGAGCCCACCCCATCAGACACCAGAGAGTTTGATGTCTTGCTGGAGAAAAGGACACATGAGGACACAACAAACAGCCAGGAAGGCAGCTCTTGTTAGAAACCGAATCTTCTGGCGCCTTGATCCTGGACTTGCTGGTCTCTAGAAGGGTGGAGGAAATAAATGTCTGTGAAAGCCACTCAGCTACGACATTTTATTATGGAGCCTTAGCTAAGACACACCTCTTCCATTTGCCGGGCTTGCTGAAGACACTCTGCTCGGGACGTCTGTACTTCTGTGCTCCTTTGTGAGAATACTTCTAATTCTGTTATCATAGTAATGCACTTAAATGGCACATTTTCAGTTAGAATATTCCTACGTATCTAGTTTAAGTTAGAGTCTCCTCAGTGTATAACAGCTCTGTGTTCTCTACTGCTCTTAATTGCTTTATTATTTTTTCTTAGCAAATAAACTTTCTAATATTCTCTATGCCTTGTTTAATTTTTATTGTCTATCTCTTTCCGTTAGATTGCAAACATCTTGAGGGAAGGGATTTTTGTCTTTGCCTCGTTGCAGCATTCCTAATGTCTCCAACAGTCCTTGGAACATAACAGGCATTCAACAAATATTTGTTGAGCCAATTAATGAAGTCAGGATGTTTTTACTACTTGACATTATGTCTGAATTAGAAATTGACATTCAAACATTCCGTATTCGTCAAAGCGTCCATTGAATTTCAGTTTCTCATCTCTGGACCTGAAGTTTCTCTTGCTCTGCGGCTAAGTCTTCTAGGTATGATTTTAGGTCCAGCCTGCCTTCCTTTTTAAGGCTGTAGATTAAGACAGTATAATATGTGGTTCCTGTACAGGGTTCTCATTAGAGAGTGTATCCAGGGTTCAGTTGATTCCAACCCCATTTTAATCTGTGGTTCTTTCTTGCAATTCCAAACTCGAGGTTGACTTTGGAACATCATCTTTCTTGACTTCCCACAATATTTGCTCTAGACTAATGAAAAAATGAATGATCATAAATATAATTACTCTGAATGCCTGAGGATATTTTTGGTATACTTGGAAGGAAGATGACTTTGCAAGAAAAGCAATTGATTGAAGAGTATTTTAGGTATTTTTCTCTGTTGAAGTTGGGGGTGGGTGGGTACCAAAAGTAAATAACATATCTCATCCCTATTTGAGTTCTGAGCAAATGGAGGAATGAAAAAAAAATTAAGGACTATAGCACATATGGGCCAAAATATCACTTTTACTGTTAAAAGTGAAGGAGCGAGTTTAGTGTGAGGGCCAGAGGGCCTGTTCCCAGGACACACCACAGTAGTGAGAAGAGCCAGTTTTGACCCAGCTGGTAACTAGGGGAATCTCCTCAGAAGAGCAGGCCACTAGCTCGCCACAGTCAGCCTACTCCACAGAAGAAATATTGAAGGCCAGGACCATTTTCAACAATGTGTCATGATAATTCTTTTCCACAGAAGGAACATTTCCCAAATGTATCACTCATGGAGTCTTTCTCATGTACTAAAGCTTGTGGGAATGCGATGGAAGGAAGTCGCTTTTAGGATGCTAGCATGGACAATTGAGGTGGCTTCCAGCTCTAATCTTCCATGCAATAACATAAGCACCGGTTCACTTGGAAAGTTATGTTGCTTCTTTCCAAGGACAAATGTTTAGCAAACTTTTACAAGATGCCAGTCACTATGCCAGATTGGTCGGGTAAGAACAGGAAATAGAAACAGAGACAACAAGTCAGTCTTGGCCTTCATGTGGTCTTTACCTTAAGGGAGGAAGTTGAATGTGTACATTTTTAGAACCATTCGTGGGTGTATTTATGAAAGATGCTACAGCACTGAGAAGGATGGCTCCTAATTTCCAGTCACTGGCTAATGGCCTTACCAAAGGGAAGGAAAATTTCTCAAATTTAGTTCTTTATAGAATCTTAATTCTAAACATATAAAGTAAGAGAAAATAACAGGGATTAAGTTATAATGGCAACTTGAATTTTATTAATATTTTTATCAGATTAAAAAATACTTAGGTAGAAAAACCAAGTCACACATGGGCTCAATGTCTCATAAAGTGTGGAATGATCCAAAGGTCTCGAGTTCAAATTCCAGAGTCACTGACTATGTGAGCTTGCACAAACCATTACTCCTTCCTAAAACTATACTTGCTGCTTTAGTCAAATTTCCGTCACTATGACAAGATACTGATATTACAATTTATGTGGAGGAAATGATTTTTTATGCTCACAGTTTCAGAGTTATTTTTAATACATTCCCACTCAGCCTCATCATCTCTCAGCCTTTATTGGATCAGTACAGCGCAGTGGGAGTGAGTGGTAGAGTAAGATGCTCAGCTCAGGGAGGTCAAGGTGTAAGAAGAGAGAGGAAGGCACCCCGGGCTTTGATGTTCTCTTCAAGAGCACGCTTCCTGTAGCCTAATTTTCTCCCACTAGACCTGACTTACTGGAGTTGCATCACTGCCCAATAGTGCCACAGGCTGGCAGGCAAGCAAGCATCAACACATAAATCTTGAAGGGACGTTTGTGGTCCATACCATAGCACGTCCCTATCAGATAGGGCTATTATGGCCGAGCCTCCTTACACGCCAGCATTCCGAAAGGCAGGTAAGAGAAGAAACGTGAAGTCCACTCACAACCTGCAGCATAAAGTACTCAGCTGATACCATTCCTGATCACGGGCGTTGGAAGTTTTCTTGAACTACTTGAGAAGTGACCTCAGCCTTATTTCATGACCTCGACTCTAATTTTAATACAAATAGTAATCAGCTTGGCCGAGTTTTATTTTCTTGCCCTACGTTTTTGGGTAGGGTCTATGATTTTTAACAAGATGCCTTTAATAAATGAAATATTTAGGAAGCATAGAGGAGATTGTATTAAAATTCTATGAGGAAAAAAAAATCTTTGTTTCATTTCCAATTTCACAAAATCATTTTTCTTTTAAATGTATTAGTACTAAGAAACAAACCACCGACAACTGGAAAAGTGCTTCTGGGAGGAGAGATATTTTACCTAAAATATCAGCATGAAGAGATTTTTATGGCTGCTTTAAAACCCCTTAAAGTAGGGGTTGTAATGGAAAGTCTGAGAGGCTCAAATAAGGCCCTTCAAAAATATATTCTTAACACTTAACACATACTGTACATGAAATGTATTTTTAACATGCTATATGTTTATGACAGATTAAATACTTAAAAACGAAAAAACAGTCCAAATGTTTCTTAAATATTTGCTTAATATAGTCAGAACACATTGCGAATTGTAGGCATGAGGAGTACACGTTAAGTGTTTAACTAACAGCAAATGCAATAAAACGTTTCATTTGAAATGTTAAGCGAGTGATAAAAATGTCATGAGAGACGACAGATTACACTTTTACCCAAACTTCTCTTTAATTAAAGTGAAATGATGGAGAGACACTCGATGGGCTAAAAGTCTTGAAATTGTGAATTCCACCATCTAATTTCAACCTGGATTCACCCACTCAGCCCTTTCCCCAGGAGCCTAAAGGCAAGAACTCATCTTTCTTTATCTCATGCAATCTTTCGTGAGATGATGATATGCCACTATATTTTCTCACATACAGCTCAGCAGAGAGTGCCAACTCTGTAGCGACCCTCTGTGTGACCTGGGTCAGTTACCTAACCTCTCTGTACTTCATCTTTTTTTCTCTGTAATGGAAATAACCAAGGAATGTGGTTTATTAGGCTGTTTTGAGGATTGAACAACTTAAATATGCAATGTGCTTAGGACAGGTCACAAGGATCAGTTCAATACTTAACATGTTCTGTTTGCTTTTAAAATTTGCAATGTGCTACCTGGGCTTGGTGGTACATGTCTGTAATCACAGTCATCTGGGAGTCCAAAGCAGGAAAATCAAAAATTTGGGCCAAACTTGGGCAACTTAGTATCTTAGTAAGACTCTATCCCATCCCTGTCCCCTTAAAAAAAGTTTGAAAAGGGCTGGGAATGTAGCTCAGTGCAAAAAAAAGCCCAGGATTCAATTCTTAGTACTGAAAAAAAAATTACAATGTATTCTGGATGTATTAGGCAAATACTTAAGATAAACTTGGGTTCCCCCTTCGCTTAAAAGTACCGAAAAGGTCATAAAACATTGGATATTAAAATATTTTTCATGCATATGACATAGTATTAGCTTGTGTTTCTAACTGTATTGAGATTATCTGAGCGAAAGCTCATTTCATTTTTCCCACTGGACTGCATTTTCTTGGCGACATTTTCTGTCCAGCACCACTGCTAGCATGTTGTAGAAATTCCGTATTGGTTAAATGAATGAGTGGATATATAAACGGATACAGAGCCTCCAACACATCATCTGAAAAAAAGTGTTCATCTCATTTTTATGATTAGGTTTTCATTTTTGACACCTTCTAGACCCTCACAGATTTGTGATCAAATGACATTAAGTAGATGTCACTAGTTAGAGAATGACATTAATTAGAGAAATCACTCCTAAATAGCAAAAGGCTTGATCGTAAAGCCAAAATAACTCGTTGCTATTAAAGTGTTCATAAATTAATATCTCAAGCAAGGCACAAGGAAATGAGTTTTGGCAACAGCCGCAAATATTAGGAAAACACTTCCTAACTCTGTGACTCTGGCCAGTTACACAAATTGCTGGGCCTTAATTTCCTTATCTGCACAGTGGGAATAATAAAATAGTTACATTACAGGCTAAAGGAGTTAACACGTGGAAAATGCTCAGTCTAGTGCCCAGCGCATAGTAAGATCTCAGTAAATGTAGGTAACTGAATAAAATCTCAGTTATTGTTACTATATTATTGCATTTAGTAGTATAGTAATTATTATAATTAAGTCATAACACTAATATATTAAATAGAGTGTGTCATAATATTGTCATTATTATTTAGCAAGGCGGGTGGCCAACCTTGGGGCCTCTGACTCACACTTGTCCTGACTGCAGAAAGGGAGGTGCTAGCCAAGCCTGCCTCCTCCCCCACCCCGCCTCCTAGGAAGTCCTTGATGCCCCTCCTGCTCTGACGGGGAGGCAAAGCTTCCCTCAATGGTCCAGGGGGCAACTGATGTTCAACCAAGCCAGTCCCCGGTGTCGAAAACTTGGGGACCACTGAGGTAGTACAGTGACAAGCTTCTAGATTCCTTTTGTTCTTGAATGTTTTCTTTCTCATGTCTCGGTGCTGGCTTTGGGGGGAAGCCTTGGAGGAGATGCCTTATTTTCAACAGAACTCCCACTTTCCTCCCTCTTCTTCAGACCAGAGTGTGGCTTATTTTCTCTCCTCCCCTCAACACCCTGGGCAGATACTGCCACTAAGCTAGGTTAGACCCCTGCTGCAAAGAAGAACAGGCATTGTCAAGCACCAGAACGTCTATATCTTAAGTGAGGGGAAGGAGCATCTTAAGGTAACAACAGCAACAAAACTCCCTCCTTTTCAAAAGAAAAATACTGGTGGCTTAAAGAAAGGAGTAATTGAATCCAGCTGGCTCTGCTGCCAGCAGAATTCTGTGTCCCAGAGTCAGTGTGGCTCAGGGCACCTGGAGTAATGCTGCAGAATTAATTTGAAGTTTACAGTAATTTTGCACACAAGTGCTTTTAACAGTAATCTCAGATTAGGAGATTGTTGGCACAGCTTCTGACTACATCCGGTTATCTCTGCGTTGCTAATGGGCTCAGTATATTTGGAAAAGTTTCAGATTTATCCTCATTGTTCATAAATTATTACAATTTATAATTGCATCCCTCCTTTTCACAATTCTTGTGTTGCTGTTATTCAACCTCAAGAATATCTACACTTTCTTTCTTTACCCTAAACACAGGAGTGATTTTTAGTAGTGTGGTCAAAAACAGTCATACAGCTTCTGAAATTCAGGTAATAATTGCTTCGAACACTCTGTTTTTAAGGGAAGTACTAGGGTGGAAGTCATCTTCCTGAGTCTGAGGCCCTTTCCCTAGGATACACTAGAGAAAACTTGTGAAACTGCTTTGGGAACTGTGGAGTGTTACAGATTTATATGTTCTATGTAATCCTGTATCATAACATTCTCCCTTTATGGCATGCAATTCAGTGACCTTCAGCATATTTAGAAAATTGTCTGGTTGTCGTTGTGATTTGGTTTCCGAATGTTTTAATCACCCCCTAGAGAAACACTTGATCCATTGCCAGCCAGTCCTCGTTTCTCACTGCCCCTAACCTTTCTGTACCTTGGCCAATGAATTTCTGAGGAGCCTGGGCATTTCACACAATCCAAGTCACATAATATATGATCTTTACTATCTAACTTCTCCCATATATTGTGATGTTTCCAATGTCCATCAATGTTATAACATTTGTCAGTAAATCAACCCTTTTTGTGTCTGAGTAATATTCTACTCTTTGGGTCCACTCTCATTCTTGTTCATTTGTCACTTGATGGGTGTTAGCTTGCTTACGTTTTTTGGTTATTGGGAATGATGCTGCTACCAACATTTTCATGAGTGTTGGCATGGAGGCGTGTCTTTATTTCATTTGAAGTGTTGTTTTTGGACCATATGATAACTGTGGTTCCCACGTCACACGTTTTAACTCTTCTGTGTCTTATTACTGACATCCAAAGAGAAACAGCAGTGAGCTGACTCTGATTTTCAGGAACAGATAGCTTTATTTGCTGAGCCTTCCTTAGCATTAAAATGAGAATTCATTTCAAAAGAAGGGTGAGGTACTGGTCTGGGGGAGTCCTAGTTCGAATCTTGAGAGACATCCAATAGAAACTTTAAAGAATTAGTTGAAAGTTTAGTAATGCAACTCAGGGAAAAATAAGTCAGTCTAGAAGGAATCATCACCTTCTCCTTGTTCCTTAAAAAATACATTTGCTTTTAGACTTCTTTCCCTGTGCTCTACACACCTCTAATCATGCTCTTCCTTGTTGAAGTTCATTCTTTCAACCAAGTTTCTCTCTTGACATACTTTATCCCTGGTTGCCTAAGAAATGACATGCGTTTTCTTTTCTTAATCTGAGGACTGGTGCTGTGATGAGTGGCTTTAGTTGCAAAAACTCTGGAGAATTGCACAGCACAACAAGGGACGATTTTGTGGCACAGAGATATCCGAAGGGTAAGACGCCATAACCAGCATGACGTCCTGTAGCGAATGAGCTCACCATCTCCTTTCGAAAATCAGCAGTTCCCTTTCTTTTCAGTTATTAAGAACTCACAGCATGAGAGGTTCTTCAAAACTTGCTCTGATGTAAGTATTTTCATCCCCATTTTGTAGTCTTTTATTTTATTCTTATGCTCTGATATTTCCTAAATGGTGACAATTGGGCCTCACATGCAGTAGAAATGCAAAATGTTCTTATTAAGAGACAGGCATGCCTGAAGACCTGGGTTTCATCTTCAGCACCTTGAAGAAAAAGAAAAACCTCATTAGAAGAGATCATGGAATCTCCAGACTGATAACATACAGCCTCTGATAACGAATCTTCTGGGTCTTTATCCTAATGGAAGCGGAGACTAAAAATAGGGTAGGCAGTGTTAATAGTCAAGATGAAAATCTAAATATCTAAACACAGGAACTTAATTATTGACAGATAATGCATAGACATACCACCTTAAAATGAGTGGATATACTCAATGGATATGAGAAAAGATTCACAATTAAAAAAAGGGGGTTCATGGGTCCGAGAGGTCAAATACCCTGTTGATGTTATGCCCTGCCTGGGTGATAGAATAGGAATCCTGAGTGCCAGCTCATGCTAATTTTGAGGACAGAATGTGCTCCACTGTCCCATATTGTGTCCAGATTCCTTATCACTTTTGTGAGAAAATTTGCCTGTTCAGTTTCTGATATATTGATCAACTTCACTCATGTGGGTTTTTTTTTTTTTGATACTTTGCCCAGATATATTGAGAAATGTGAGGAGACTGAAATTACACGATGTCCTTACTTTGAAACTTCTCACAGTCTGTCATACATGAAACTCTAGTGCAAGCAATGAAACAATCTAATAGTCCATTTATCTACAAGATTATCCCAGGTCTCTCTCTCCCACCCTCCACTGAGTGTGTGTGTGTCTCTCTGTGTGCATGTGTGCTACATTTAAACATCTAGGAACACACTTTTAGAGTGGACGGTTTCCAATTTTTTCGGTTACTCCTGATTGATTCCTTCTAGCTCTATATTTTGTTGACTTGAATTGCGGTAAAAGAACAAATTAAGGTCAAATCTTATTATAGCAGATATGGTTAGAAAAATATTACCACAACAAAATGTTTTAAAGGCTTGACCATAAGCCTAGAGTAATAGAGGCTTGCTGATTTCTTCAGAGTAAAAAAAAAAATCACTGCTCCAAATAATACGGTACAATAGCTGCTTTTCTTCTGACTCATTTTTTATAATAAGCGACAGACAGAGGGAGAAAGACAGAGGTGAAGAGAGAGAGAGAGAGAGAGAGAGAGAGAGAGAGAGAGAGAGAGAGAGAGAGACATCTAATCTTCTGGTGAATATTTTGCAGTGGCCCTTTGAGTGGCACCAAGGCATTCCAGGCCTAGAATCCCAGATCTTCATATATTTGTTAAGTGCTGGGATGAGAAAAACTCAGGATTATACATTTCGCAGAAACACAAGGAATATAATCCTTCCTATAGCAGACGCACAACAAAATGGTGAGAAGTGATTAAAGATAACAAATGGCACTGAATTGCATAATTGTGTGGCTTCAGCATCAGACTAGAGTACGAGTTGTCTGTAGGCAGCACAAGGCGGCTGTCCCTTGGGTGTGGCCTGTGTCTGAAGGAGTGCGGGCTGGAGGGAGATGGCATTGCGTGTATTCCACGCCCCCCTCTCTCTTTCCCTCTCTTTTCTCTCCTTCCTTCTTTCTTTCCTTCTGTTCTCTGCTTCCCAGAGCTTTGCACAACTAGTCTTCCCACGGGTCCGCCTGAATCTGCTGCACTGCCTCTGTTTCTGATCACATGCTCCGGCTTGCCCTTCTCCCCTAGCCCAGAGGATTGAGGCAAACGGGAGAGGTGGGCTGCATAGACCAGACGGTAGGGCTCGGTCAGGGCCGCACCAGTCAGCTTGTTGGGTCTCTCTGTATCTTCATATTTTCATTGTGAGATATGCAGGGTGTTTTTAAGTTTTGTGGTAGTGATTGAATAGGACGTATATGTATAGTTTCCAACCATGAGCCTGTCCCTGAGCGGATGCTGCTGTCATCGTTAGTTTCTACCTGTAGACCCCCCGGGACTGTAAATCATGCTGTGTTAACTTGACTGATTAGGAAACACTAAACAAACTAGTGAAGTGCCCTTCTGCGTCTGTCTGTGGGAATAGCAGACACAAAGGCCCGCAACCTGAGGGGGACACTCGTCCCAATAGCCATGGCGTCTACCAGTATCCACCAATAGGCTTGCAGCCTGGATGGAATGAAGGGAGAAGGAGGGAGGGAGGGAGGGGATATATATATATATATATATATATATATATATATATATATATAGAGAGAGAGAGAGAGAGAGAGAGAGAGAGAGAGAGAGAGAGAGAGACAGAGACAGACAGAGGGACAGAGAGAGAGGAAGAAGAGGAAGAGAAGAAGAAGAAGAAGAAAGCACATGCATTTTCAAGGAGCTTCCATTGGCTTGAGTGGGTGTTGAGTGGGTGTTCCTTTTGCTGCCATTGTCTTTGCCTTCCAACCAGAAGTCATGCCAGTGACTCTCCAGTGAGCTTCCAGACCTTTGGCCTTTTCTCCTTTCTGGTTTGTGGCTTCTGTCTTCTTGAGCTGATCACCCATGGGCTTCTCTGGTTCTCAAGTGCACAGACAGCCGTTGTGGGCTCTACTGCTTCAGATTCTGTAAATCTACTTGATAAATCCCATTGTATAATTAGGCAAATGTTGTCTATTGGTCCTGTTCTTCTAGAGAACCCTAATTGTACATCTTGCATGGCTGCTGAGCCCCTCTCTGCCCAGTCCTCTGTCCTACCCACCTGCTGTGGCAGAGCAGAGCTCTAAGCCCTGGCTCCTGTGAGTAATAGTTCTTTCCCTTCCTGTGGGCCATTTACCCGCGTCAGCCTTTTGTCAAAGTTTAATTGTTATGTGGTTGCTTTCTAAGCACTTAACCCAGCTAGGACCCCAGTGCTTCCAGACTAAGGCCTTCTGTTGAATGTGGATCACAACATCCATATTATAATAGGTAGAGTGTTTTTTTTGAAATTAGTTTAAGAATATAATGATAATGCTGCTGCTGTCATAAATGGAAGATTTAGATTTATAAAACTAAAAAATCATGGCTGTCCTGAGGGCCAGAAATGAGATCAGGAAGACTCATTTCTCCCCACTTTCCTGCCCACTTTTCTCCTGATCATACTCACTCTTTTCCTAATAAAGCGCAGATCATTTCCAAAAGTTCCCAGCATGTAACGTTCCAACCAGTTGAAATCCTAGTGAAAAGAACACAGCTCTTCCTCTCCTTTTATTCTACTCCCCTAAAAGCACTCTAATTGCCATACACCTGGTCCTCCCACACCAGGCACTAGCCTTGAACAATCATGACTAAATCACATATAGCAGAGGAGTAAAGGAATATGGTGGGCGGCCCTATCTAGAATCACACCAACAAAGGCAGAGAGCAGTTCCCCAAAGGAAGAAAAACTGGACATAAAAGTAGCAGATGTCTATGATACAAATAACACTTCATTTAGCTTCTTTGTTGAGCCAAAATTTAAAATCTCTGACGATCTGGTGGGTAGCACAGCTCGAATCTCATGGAAGTCATGTTAGTTGGACATCATGATTTGGCCACACATGGCTGGTGAGTACTCAGGCTTTTGCTTGGCTTCTTGGTCGCGATGGAGCCAACAGCTCTTCTCCTTTGAGCCCTTCCGCCCAGCCTTTCTGCCACTATCAGCCCACCATGCACAGAGGGACTGGGAGCTCTGAGTTGTGAGCTAAAATAAGCCTGTCCTCCGTTAAGTTGGGTAGCAGGAACTGTCTCTGAGTGACAGGAATATGACTGAGATCCCAAGCATGTCCCAAGGCACTTAGGGCACCATTGCCCGGAAGCCATGCTCACGGGGTCTCTTCCTGGTGGGTTTCTTCCTCTCCGCTGGCTCCCTGCTGCAATATGGCCGAGAGAAGACTTGAAAGCAAAGTTGGCTTTAAGGAGCAAAAAGCTGTTTGCCTCAAGGTTAGAAAGCCCAATGGGTCTCTGTGGCCAGAGGAGAAAGCCAGTGAAAAAAATCAAATGGTGGCAGTAGAAAAGGGAAGAAGTTACCTCGGCGGAGGGGTAGAGAGGTCTCGGTGTTCTAGAGAAGATGTTTAGATGCCACACAACTGGCTCATAGGGTCAGAGGATGCTGGTGGCCCATCCTCAGACATCACACAGAAGAAAAACACAAGATGCAAAAACACAGGACCCACGGGGTTGGGAAGACGAAAGCCAAACCAGAATCCTGCCTCCTCCCGCTTGGGTCTCACTTGCCTGTGTGACTCTGCCCTGCCTCTCCTGACCTTGTTCCCCACCTCTCCCTTCCTCTATTGGTGTGGCCAGCTCCAGGGTAATGGCGGGCATGGTAGAAACACACGATGCAGAATTGTAGAGTGTAGGTGTCTCTGAAAGCTGACCAGGAAACCAAGACTTAAAGAGGGGAGGCTGCTGTCTCCTTGTGGGCTTATGACCCTTTGTTTTACACAGTCTTGTTCTGTTTAAGAATATATCACAGATGATGTAATTTACAATTAACAGAAATGTGTTGGCTTTTGCTTTTGGAAGCTGGGAAGCCCAGGCCCAAGGTGCTGTGGCGTAACACAGGCCTTTCATTGTGGAATCTCCTGGCAGGAGGCAGCAGGACAGCAGAGGGCTCAGGATGGCCAGGCCTGCTCTTTTCCTGCTGTAAGGAATCTGCTCTTGTGACAAGTGTGACAGTTGTGTAATCCGCTCTCGGTAGGGGTCAGAGCCCCCACAACGTAATTGCATCTCAAAAGCTCCCACCTCTTAATACTATTATATCGGCAACTGAACTGATCCAACATGAGTTTGGGAGGGGACAAGTGTTCAAACCCTACCAGGTCCCCATCTGCCAAGCCTCCCCAGTGCCCCCTGTCACCATCTCTGGGCACATTTTCTCCAGGGGCCACTAAGGGGGTTAGGAAACAAAAAGCCAGCATATAGGTTTGATAGTCTTGGTCTTGCTCCAAATCAGAACGCCTGGTATAGAGGAATGCAAGTGTCTTCTCTGTTTGTGCCAAAAAGGTACTCTGCCCCCAGAAAACTGCAGAATTTTTACTTCTTGAAAATATACTACTTTTACTCCTTCCATTGAAATGCATCCAACTCAATTAAAACATTGTGGCAGCCTCCACAAGGGCACAAATGCCCTGGAAAATGATTTTGGGGGTGTTTTCCCTGGCTGCGAACCGTTCCTCGATGTGGAGGCGACCACACACATGCTTAAAAATGAAAACAGTCCCGATGGTAATGGAGCAATTCTATAACACCGACTCGCATTTATAGAGCAAGCTCCTTCTCAGCACAGAGCTTGGTTAGGTCAGTCACGAGCAGAATATAACCTGGGCTTTGTCCCAGCTGAGGTTCCCCCTCTCTTCCCACTCCTCCGCTCAGGCCTGCTCTCTTGCTCCTTAAAGTCTATGTGCTGGTGACTCAAAAAAGCCACTGCAGTGACAGAATGACTCATGCTGTGGAGATTATCCTCCGGGTACTGTTTTCAGAGGACCTCGGACCCTTCTGGCGACTTCACACTGCTGTCTGCACCCAGCCCCGCTCGAGGGGTTCTGTCTCCTTCTAGGTCATCCTACTTGTCACGGGCAGCGCGTCACTCCAAGGCTGTGAATTCTGGTGCCACTACACTGACTTTCATCCGTCCCTTCTGTACTCAGTCATTGCAACGAAGCCAGGCTTTTCCCTGCCTCTAGGGTGGAGCCAGAGCCTGGGTAGCCGCATGTGCCCCCCTCCATTTCTGAGCGTGTCCCCCAATGACCACAGGCCTGCACACTCCTCTCGTCACCCCAATTTCTCTCTTAAGTTTCTGTGTTTTTTCACCACCCATCTCCTCCATCTTACTTTTTTTGTTTACTGTGTTTGAGAGTGGGCTGTTTCCAGCTAGGTACATGATATTGAGGTAGGGACATTTTATTATATAGTAGCTAGCTATTTAGAGTCAGTTTTCTTATTATTGAAATCCTTTCATTTATTATCAGAACATATGGATTGACAGTCTATTCCCTTTATGGACAGTTTGGGGCCGCAACTATCATTTGCTCGTTTGTTTCTTAGGCCAGTTGCGTTGCTTTGCAGGTGCCTCTCCCCACTGTACCCTTTTCTTTTGCCCCTGAGATTCACCTCTACCCAGGAGGCTTTGTGTTCTGCCTACTGGTGGGGCTCACAGTGGGTAGGAGAAAGAAAAGATCTGGTTAGTGCAAGTACTTCCCCTCCTTGCTCGCTGGTTCTGGTGCTTCTGGCAGTGCCAGGCAAGCCTTTCTCGAGGTCCTGGTCTAGCAGGCTGCCTCCAGTGCTGCTCTTACCCTTTCCTGCTATTTCAAGCTGACATGTGGCAGCAACTTCTTACTGTTGCTGGTCTTCAGGTCTTCAGCATTCCCCACAGTTTTTTTTTTTTTTAACTCCTGACCACACCTCTGAACATAGTCGTTTCTTTAAGGTTCACTCACAAATCCTCCTGACTATGATCCTGGCTGATGTTTTACTCACTGGGCTCATCACCCTCTGGAGACATAGTGAGCGACTCATTTTTTTCTCTTCATCTCTCAAATTAGTGCAGTGTCATGTATATTCAATTAAAAAGATATAAAATTAATAATTACTAGTACTAATGTTCATTGAGTGCTCTCTGTGTCCCAGACATGATAGAACATTACATATAATTTCACTCACCTATTAATTGGGTATTGTTGTTGCCTGCTAATTCATACGGTGATATTGGGGTTCCGGGAATTGAATTACCTGCATGCATTATCTAGCCAGAGAGTGGTGGATCTGGACTTTGAACACTGAATGACTAATTACAGGTCCCTGGCTCATGAAATCCTACCTTGATAGCTGTTAAGGAAGCTTAACACGTTATGGTGATACCTATAGTTTTCTGGGGCCATTTGGGTAGACAGCACAAAGACTTACATTGACAGTCACTCGGCGAGCACTAGAAACAAGGCTGGCTTTGTTCCTTGTGAGGTTCTAGGTCTATGATTTAATTGATATACAAATGAAAGTTCAGGGAAAGCACCGGGCGCTTGCCTGAGGCCTTTCCTTTGCCTTCTCCAAGGTGCTGCCTGGTTAATGAGGCTATTGAGACGAGGTGAGGCTCTAAGTCTGCGGGTGGGATCTGGGGACCGGGCGGTAGCTCATAATGGATCCTGTGTCTGCGGCCTTGGTGAGCTGGGGGAGAGGAGAGGGCGGTCGTTCCTGCCAAGAAGAGAAAGCGCAGAGAGGACAGCTACCTGTGTTGGTGTTAGGAATGCACGTGGAACCTGGGGCTTTGAGAACGTGCCCTGCGACTTTCCTGCCGTCCTAAGTCCATCTGTCACTTACGGTGAGGGGGAGTTCCCTAAAAGCCACTCTGCTCACGTCACTTCCTCTGACAGCATCTGTCCCACCTCTCCTTCTGCTCTTAGCTAAGTCTGGGAGTTCCCCTGCTTCCAATTCACTGAATTCCCTGGGAATTTTCCAATCGGAGCAGCTCTCACTGTGTCTTAAATACTTGCTGTTTCTCCTCTGCTTCTGACTTGGGTCAAGACCTTGGGACAAGAGTTATTTATTCGTTACTAACATCTAGTGCAAAGCCTGGTGTAACACTGCCTTGCTTGTGACATAACTGAGACTCAGAGAGGCGAAGGTTCTCATTATTCTCTACAAAAATCACAAGTGGTGTAAGGCAAATATCTGGGGATGTTTGCTACCAAGTCCTTTACTGGAAACAGAATGATTTTAGAAAAGAAAGCACATCATGTTGGTCTCACTTTGTTGTGTGATAGGATTGGAGGACTGTTTCAAAGGGACAGGGATGAGGATTGTGCAACTGTATCTCAGATTTGGGTCTTCTAACATGTTCTTGTCTGAAATGGAGGCATGAGGCTAAGTCAAATGTTGACACAGCTATGTGGGAGAATTGACGGGATGGCCACACTGTAAACTGTGTTTGTGTGTACATGTGAAAGAAAGAAGAGAGAGAGACAAACACAAATGCACAAAGAGAGAGGGATGGACAGGCAGAGACACAACGTGGAGATGGAGAGACACAGCGATCTCTTACGATCTTCATAGAACAGAAAATTTTGAGTTATTAGGCACATAAGGACAGGGAAAATTATTACACAATATTGACTAGGTCCATTATGAAATACATTTCTATTCTTGTTCTGTGGTTATGCAAAAATGTGACTCTTCCATCAAGTTGAAAACAGACTCATTAAAGGATCATGCATCCATTCGCTTCTAGGTAGATGTCGCATGCCCACATAGTGTCACGTGCTGCAGCAGTGAAGAACACAGTGTGATATTTCATATTCTAGTTGAGGCAGTTAATAATCATGAGAGGCATGTTTGCTTAATGACAAAAGGAGAGAGAGAAGTAAAATAAAGATACAGTGATAGCACGACAGTGGTTTAAGATGTACGTGAATTGGTCATGAAGATCCACCCTCTACAGATAATGTGCGATCAACTTAACCTGGGAAAGAAAGGAGGGTGTCCTGGACCTGGCTGAGGAACAGAACGTGTGCAAAGACTACTTTTTTGCATAACCGGAAAAAATAGAACTGAAATGTACTTCATAATGTGAGAAATTGTTTAAGTTTGGAGAGTAGCCAATTGCAGTGCTGTCCCTGAGAGCTAGTGGGAGGCCCACGGAGCCGATGATGAGAATGGAAGGCAAGGGAAGGCTGTCTTCTTGGTTCTGTTGCCAGGACTTCTTGCACTTGAGACCGGATGCTCACTCCGGTCTAGAGGACACTATGTGGTTTAGGCTTTCCTTTCCTTTCCTTTTTTTTTTTTTTTTTTTTGAGAATCACTTTTATTTAAATGAGCATCTTCAAAGTTTTGAGACCAGGTAATTATGGCTATCTAAGACATCATGGGGGTACTTGCAATGAAATCATGTCTGGGTCAGTTTTGCTGAAGAGGCTGGGGCATTAGGGCTGGAGCTAGTGTCCAGAGCCTCGTTATCACTACGGACTGGGTCTGCCAGCAGGAAATGTTCTGTTTATTTTACACCAAGTAGGTCTGAATGATTCCCTTCTGCTGTTGCGTCATTTCCCTAGAGCTGAATGATGAACTCCGAGAAGAGCTACTTTTCACCCAACATCTGTTTCTCTGATTTCCCAGGCTCCTTGTTGTTTTGAAGTGCTCAAAGTCAGTATTTTAAGTGCATGTGGGCACAATATTCAGTATATTAATACACACTGGAGACAGTTCTGCCTACTAGAAAGCCAGGTACTACAGGGTTATAAAAGCCATTTGATACCTTGTAAAGCCCAAGACACCTCGCCAATGCCCGAGCCCTGTTTCTTGATGTAGTCAGGTGATAACATGTGTACACTTGTACAGCCTCCTCTAGCAAGTGCCAGAAGTTCATGCTAAGTACTACATAAATTATCACCTAATTAAGTACTGTTATGGTTTGGATTGGGGGGAAGTGTAAACTCGATTCTCCTTAGAGAGCAATATGCAGAAATATGATGTGGAATTAATTGTATGGGTCCAGGTCAAAGATCAAAGTACAAGTGGAGCTGCCTTTACAGAGGGAGAATTTGAAAAGGATTTTTGTTGGCATCTCAATAATTTCATGTTTTATTTTTCAGTTCCTGTGAGCCTGCAGCCCCTTCCCCTTGCCCTTTGGTCTGTAGCTCTTTATAAATGGGTTTTCTAGGCACCTTCCTCTCTCTGTTCTGCAACTCTTGACCACACCAGTTGGGCACTGAGAACAGCAGTAGCAAGGACATCATCAAATTGAGAAGGCCTCAGATTTCAATATTGGCTCTACGAACTGCTGATGAATCTCAGGTAAGTGGCTTAACCCCAGAAAGCTAACTCCCTTCATCTATTAAATGGAAGCAATAATGTTCATCATATTATTGACTTGTTTTGGAGAAATGAATTCATGTCCACAGTGCACTTGCAACAGAGGTCAGTAAACACCCGCCACCACTCCCTTCCTTTCTAGACTTGGAGCACATCCCCTGACGATGGAATTACTTCCTCTGGTGTTGGGTTTCTCCTTCTTCATCCCAGACACATTCGACTTGAGGGACTCACTTATCAGTTCATTAATTTGGTAGATGTTTCAAAAGTACTTTGTGCAAACCCAGGTATTGTACTCTGTACTATCTCTCAAGGCTGGACGTCTCCTTAGTCTGAGTCTCTTTTGAGACTTTCCTTTTGGAACCAAATATTAACTTTCGTCCCTGAGAAGCAGCCTCTGCATTTCATCTACCTGAGATTCCGCTGTGCGTCTACGACTGAGTGGGCGACTAAGATGAGGCACGATCGTGACCTCTGCAGCACAACCCTGGGACCTTGGGCAGATTGCTTCATCCCTGCTGTCTTGCCTCAGTTTCTTTGTTCATATGAAGCATCTTACCACAGCACACGCTATTTGGGTTTTGTGCTGACCCCTTACTATCTTGCTTTCGATCTGATGTTCATCTTTCTTTTGAAATTTTTTTTCCTAGACTCATCTTCCAGCTCTCTTTGGTCATACAGTTACTGGCAGGAGATTAAATGGCTCAAGAAAAGGACTGGACCCACTCCTCTGTCCGCTCAGCTGTGCATTCAGTTTCTTCTGGTTGGCCTTCTTAGGTTTGGTTATTTCACTTTGTCCTCATGTGCCCACTCCCTGTACTTTCTTAGGCCTTTTTATTTTGCTAATTTTTGGATTCCCTTACCATATTCTATTTGATTATTCAAATCTTTCATTATCTTTGTAACTAGGTTTCTGTATTAAGTTTCTTCTGTTGGATTATTTAGAATGGATTCTATTTCATTCACTAACACTGGGTTTCGTGGAACTGTAATAGAGCCACACAGGTCCCGTTCTTTGGGTAGTTACTGGCATACAGTTAATACAGTTTGGTTATTTAATTTCATTAGAGAATTGACTACATGAGACTAAAAGTGTGGGTTTTTTGATTTGTGATTGACTCTATGATTAGCCTTGAGTTTGCCCCTCTATCCCTTGCCTCTGCCGTACCACCTGAAACAAGACAAGAGCTCATGTAATTGTCAAATGTTGTTCCATTCAGAGTCCCATTTTCCCATCTTCTTCACTTCTTTGTACTCAGGAACTAACGTTGTTCCTGAAATTCAAGCCTAGCAGCATTGGGTTTCCAGTTCATCTGTTTGCTTGCTGGATGTGCAAAGGAGGGATTTCCTTGTAATTCCTTTGTGTATCTGTGAATGACTGACTGGCAAGGATAGAGTAGGATCATGAGCTCTGGAGCACAATTGTGTGATCTTGGGTAGATTGTCGAATTCCTCACACCTGGGAGCCAGTTTTCGCTTAGACCCTAAGTTGTGGCATTCTCTCTACTTTCTGATGTCTTAGCTAGTAACCATGCTGGCTGGCTGATAAATTGGCTCTATCTCCTGCTGCCTTGAGATGTCTCCATATTATTTTCTCTGTTGAATTTATTATCCTTCTTCCTGACTTAGTCACTTATTCATTGCAAGGACAACATGCCTGACATCCACAATCTAAGGGAGGAAAGGCTTATTTGGCTCAGTTTCAGTCCCGCGGCTGGCTCATCAGGTAGCTGGCAATGGTGAAAACACGTGGCAGAGTGTGTGTCTGCCAGCAGGACACAGAGTGAAAGGACCTGGGGAATAGCCCAGCTCTTAGGGCACGTGCTTAGCAAGCACGAGCCCCCGAGTTCGGTTCCCTAGTGCCACATAAACTGGGCATGGTGCTGTTTCTGCATGAGCTTCACAGAGAAAGATGGGAAGGGGAGAGAAGGGAGGGCAAGAAAAGGAAGAAGAAATGGACATGATTAAGATGATTAATATGTATGGGTACTGATTCCTCAAGATGAATGGAGTTATGTGTCCCAAACATATACTGATAAGAGAAAAAAATAACAAAAATAAATAAGCAGACCCCACCGAGTATTAAAAAAAGAGAAAGAAACCAAGTGAAATAGGAGCAAGCCCATGTCTGGAGGCTTGAGCAAGGCCAGAGCTTTCCCACAAAGAAAATGTAACAATGTTTTTTCTTCCTTCCTTTACTTAGTTTGAGCTGTGGGTTGGGCCTCCACACCCAGAGTGGGTGCCCCTTCCTCACTTCCTGACCCATAATCAATAACACACACCTGAAAGCTCTGCCCTGGGTGCCCCCTCTCATCTCAACAAGTTGACGCAGTCCCTCCCAGTTATGCCCCAACCATCTGCCTCTTCCAGCCAAGCCCTTCCTCCCAATGGTGCAAGGTTCCAAAGTTATCCTGCTACATTCAAACATATGAGGCTTTTGAGGGACACTCTAGATCCAAACCACAGCGCTGACATTTTCTGCTGTCTGTTAGACAGCCAGACCCTCTTCCTCCTTCCTCCCCATGGAGCTCCTCAGTGAGCAGACATGAAGAACCACATGTTAGTGTGACCTTTCCACAATAAGCTCAGGTACTCCTTCCCTGAAATGGAGACTTCTTTCCTCTTTTCAATTAATTTGTGAGTCTATTTTAGATGTATCAGATAATTCCCACACATTGTTTGACCTTACCTGAGGATCTATGCAATATAGACTATGAAATTAAACACTTAGGTATAATTTTATCCATGTTGATTATAAATGTTCATCACTTCATTACTTGTTTAGAAGAGAAAAACTTCAACTAGAAAGAAATCACTTGAGAGTCCACATTGTCCGGGTTTGGTCTGTCCATACATTCTACAGAAGGGACGAAGGACAAAGAGATTCTACTAAATTCAACAGTTGTTAATTGAATTTTTGCTGTAATCCAGGTGCTCCGTGAAGTGCCTGAGCCATCACACAGGTCAGATGTGACTTAAAGACTTAAGGAGGCAGTAGTCCAGAGAAAAGTCATAAATCTGTTCAGTTATGAAAAACAGATACTGTGCTCATGTGACACATACTTTGTGAGTATAAAAGGTGGTGATGGTTCCTCTGTAGGAATGTTATGTTTTGAAAATGAAATGTCCCCCAAAGGCTCATATTTTGACAGATTGATTCCAACGCCCGAGAGTTCAGAGGTGGGGCTTCTGGGAGATGATTGGATCATAAGAGCTTTGACTTCATGGATGGATTAATTCATTTATGGATTTATAGCTTAATGGGCTATTAGGAGGTGGTGGAACTTTACAAGTGGGGTCTACTTGGAAGAGGTAGTGTTACCGTCCATGCAGGGTTGTACTATTAGATGTTGCCCCCTAAAACAGGGGAGGATTGATGGAAAGAAAAAAAAAACCCTTATTGAAAGCCAGCTCTGAAAATTGGAGGGCTCATATTGCTTCAATTCACCATGTCACTGTGTTTAGGATTGCAAGAACCTTTTATAGTAAGGAGAGAGAAGAAGAAATACACTGAGATCACAGGCAACTCTATTCTTGTTTCACCCCTCCCGTCCCTTTGTTCTTCCCTGTGACAACTAAACTTGACCACAATTTCTAGGACTAGTATCTCCATACTCTGCCTATTCATCTGTGTTGAGTAGAGAAGGGATGGTGGTTTAATGGTCTTGGCATGAGGAAATTTGAGAAGAAGTTTGTCCCTGAAAGAAAAAAATATAAGTTTTAAGGATTCATATTGCCTTGTTGGTAGTAGTAGGTCCTTGTCATTGCGGGCAGGTCTCTGATGCGTATATGTTATTTCTCTATCACCACCGCCATGCTGGCTTCCAGGAGTCGACCAGTTCCACTTCACTTCAAGCTCCTTCATGATGCTTTAACCCACCATGGTCCCAAGCCAATGGGGCTAAACAGCCATGGATTAAAATTTCTGAAACTATGAGTCAAAACTGCTTTGTCTGGATTTTGTGTACTAAATGATGTTAACTGACAGTAGATATATCGTTTTCATATGATTCTTTGTAGTCTTTATATTTTCTTAAAGTTACTCAACTGCAACTTATTGTTTTAATATTCAAATCCTGACTGTCTGTACAGTTCCTTCTGTCAAACAAAAACACTCTCCTCTGTCTGTTTGACCTTTGGGCATTCTTACTAATGCAAAGGTCTTCTCAGTTTGAAATAATTTTCTCATCAGCTTACTCTCTTACTTAGGTGCTACTGCTGCATTCTAAACACATATGCCCTATCTATTGATGTTTGCAGGCTTAATATAGTAAATATTATCATTGATTATATGTTATCGATTATTTGTTGCTCTACCTTTCACTATCATGAGCTGGTTGGAGGAAAGGATTTTGTCTTTTCGGCACTAAGAGTACACTACCCATAACACACTGGTACTAGGAAACACTTATGGAATGAAAAATGTAGGCAGATGAGTGAATTAACAAATGCACAAGTGAAGCTAGATCTAGGGACGATGCTTAGAAGACATTTTGTCAGTTTTGACCTTTCTATGAACGGGTTCCATCTGTTTGTGTTGCAGTACTATTTTCCATCTCTGAATTCAACTCCATTAAAAAGGATTGTATGTATATATGTCAGTCTGGCCACCTTATTGGCTCTAATGGCCTCAGGGACAGCGGCGGAAATGTTTCACTCAGTTTGGCAGAGGTGGCGGCATGTGATTGGAGAGCACATCAAACACCAGCAGCTCAGCAGAGGGAGCTGAAGTCTTTATTTCTAGTCCAAGAACTGGATATGTTCACAGGGTCAAATGAACAGAGTGTAATAATTTTGTGTGAAGCTCTCATCTGGCAAAACTAATGAGAAGCTACTTATTCTCCTTTGAATGGTGTGAGCGCAGGGAAGGCCCTGCGAGGGCGGGTCTGTTGTAAGTCTCTCTCTGCTCGAATCATCTTGGTACCAGCTCCTTCACACTCATGGTGTCTTGGACAGTTTCCTTTCTGTGGAATTAAGTGTGTATGTTGGCCAGGGTGAGCGGGGCAGTGGCAGTCTTGGCTACGCTGATTCTGGGAGGAATGTTTTACCTAATTGGGTAAGAAAGTTTGAAAGAAGTGACTTAGGAGAGCAAGATGTCTTTAAGAAAGTCGCCTCCAGATGAAATTACTTCATTTACCTGGAAGCCGGGTTTTCAGGTTGCCTCCAAAAGCATGGGTTGGGATGTAGAGTTCGGAGAAATCCTACAGCTTGTGACTTAAAAACCCATAGCCAGGTGGGATTATTGGGGATGAGGAGATAAAGTGAAATAAATACTGGTCCTGAGCTCTCTCTGGCCTTACTATCTGTGTAAGACATAAGATGGAGGTGAATACTTCATCACACACTTCTGGCCTCTAGAAAGTCCTTAGTGAGATGTCTAGGCATTTGTTTTCTCCCTCAATTCTGCCATTTCTACATTGTTTAGCTTTTAGAATTTTGAATTGTGAATGTTCATTTTCATATTCTAGATATCATCTTTTATTATATTTATACTGAAAACATTTTTCTCCTACGTTATGTCTTTCTTAGCTCTTATTTGATAGAGTCCATTGACGAAGACGTTTCTAATTTGGATGATGTCCTGTTTTTTCTACTGACTGGCACCTTCAGAATTTCTTTTTTTTCCTACCATTTTATTGATGTGTATAAGCGCAGAATTTAAGGTTTATAATGAAGTTGAGCATTTTGTGCACATACGTATCTTGTCAAGGTGACGAGGCCTTTTCCTCTCTCCTTTTGTCCCTCCCTCTACATGTCAAAATCATGAGACTTCTCTCCTTCGGTAGCGTGTTTACTATCAGGTCTGTAATCTGGAGTTGGTCTTCATGGGCAGCAAGAGGCAGACACTAGCACCTACCTGCTCACGAGTACCCGTTTCTTCAGCTTTCTTTTCTCACTGAGATGCTTTAAGTATCTTGCTAAATGTGGAAGTGAAAGTCTATTAATTAACTTTTTCCTGTTCTTAGGAATAAATGAAAATAGAAATATGTGAACTAACTTGTTTTTATTCTTAAGAAAAACTTTTACATTGACTGAGTTTTCCAGTGAAGCATCCTGTGTCACAATGCTTTGTCTTTTTAATACAAGGCTCGATTTGATTTTTAATATTTTAAAATTTTCTATGCTCATATACAATATTAGCCGTTACTTTTTCTGTAATATCTTTGAGTGACTTGAGGGTCGTGGTAACATTGCGCTCATAAATAAGTGGATAAGACTGGAGTGGCACTAGCTGTTTCATTATGGACAGTTTCCTGGGAGTCCATGGGGACTTACGGGACACACTGATGTGGAGGTCGTCCTTGGGTGTGGATACAGGACTGGGAGAAGCTGAAGCAGAGATCCACGTGGATCTGCGTGGTGTGTTGGGAGGCACAGTACAGAAGTTGCCAAGCATTCCTTAACAACTCACTAGACAGCTACTTTTATCCTTCCTTCCTTCCTTCCTTCCTTCCTTCCTTTCTTCCTTCCTTCCTTCCTTTTGTTCTTTCTTTCTTTCTTTCTTTCTTTCTTTCTTTCTTTCTTTCTCTCTTTCTCTCTTTCTTTTTGGAGGCAAGAGCGTGAGGACACTTACAAAAGCAAAGCCGCCTTGTCTTCTCCGTTTCTATTGGCAGCGCCCCCTGCCCACCTTGACTTTTTGGCATGTGGATCTCTGTAATTTTTTTCTCAGCATTTCGCTGAGTAGTTTTTCTATACCTTTATCTTCTGTGTTGGATTCTTTATCTAAGCCACTTATTTGTTGATTTAGTCACTTAATCATACTATAGGTGTCACGTGTTCTGCTTGTAATGCCTTTTTCTTTACTAATATCAGAATGAGATGAGTCATAAAGCTTATAACTGAACTGAGATGTAAGTAGTGGACTACCGAGTGAGACATAAAATTATGGTTGCTGACAATTTCGTATCTTTGCCTTCTGCATCATGGTCAGAAAGAGACCAGATTTATTTTGAAAAGAAATCTCATCTTAGTTCTCTAATATGTGAAAGCCAAAGTATAAATAAGGAGAAGAGCCAGAAAGGAGAGATGCCAGGAAGCAGGGAGGTAGGTTTGTGGAGAGGGAGAGGGGGTGTGGAAGGAGGCGGAGGGGGGGAACGGGAGGGGCAGCGAACGTCATGGAGTTGCAGTGTGTCAGGGCACCAGCTGCTCGTGGCGAACGTAGGTCTTGTGTATGGCACATACATGCTAGTAAACAGAATAAATTTGAGAGGAGAGGTGATGAAGGTAAGTACAGTATTTTCTGAAGCAAATGCCAACTGGTCCACCCTGAAGGAAAAAGATCCAAGCCCCGTGAAGGAGCGCTCTAGGGTACTACACGGAGAACTTGTTAACTGAGGACTGGTTGAGTATAATGCTAAATTTTCTGTGCATAAAAAAGACATAAAGGTTGTTGCTTCTGTTGATATGTTCAGCTAAACATTTTATATTACATGTATTTCAAAACTGAAAAAATAAATACTTCGGATGAGTTACACTTATCTACTTGGCTGCACCTTGAAAATCCTCTTCCATTATTAATAGCATTTCATATATTTCATCTCCAATCTGCAGAGTCAATAATTCATGTCAACATAATCCATAATTCAACACAAATTAAAAGCAGTTTCTCTTGGAAGATTAAGAATTTTATTCCCTAGGGCAAGGATGGGAAATTGGAGCAGTACCCAAAAACCCACTGAGGATAGACCAAGAGGCAGGAGGCGACTCAAGAAGCTATTTTTGGTTATTTCTCTTGTATAAACTGTCTCATTTGGCTACATCTTGGGTAAATCTCTCCTATTCCACTTGGAAAGACAAACAGCACTAAAACTGAGGAACATTCCACCGCGGACTGTATGGCCCTGGAATTATCACCCGGCAAAATGGCTATCTGCAGCCAAAGGACACCTTGTTGCAGAGTCAGAGCTGGTGTGGCTACAGGCATCACAGGGAAAAAGAGAAACCTGTCTAGACAGATCGGAACATCTCTCGGTGCCTAATTAAACAGTCCCTCTTCACGCTGCCAGTGCTAGGGGAAAAGTCGCCTATTCATTCATCACTTGTGCAACATATCTTTAAGAAGATGCCTGCGCTTCATCCTTTTCTGTGGATTCGTGGAAATCGGACCACAGGGACTAAACGATACAGTGCTGGGGATTTCCAGCACGGCAAAACCGAAGGCCGCCGAGACGAGATGACAAGGCGGAACGGCGCCTTGGCTGCAGTGCCAGGTCCGCAATCTGAGTTTGAACTTCCGGTCTTGAGCTTTTACGCCACACTGCATGCTGGGTAGACAGATGAGACCACACCCACTTTTAAAGATGCTCTTTATGGAGGCGCTCTTTTATTTATTAATACTTTCCCATTACTGGCGGGTTTGAGGTGTCAGTTTTCCTATCTGCTTTAAAAATACAATTATCCTCCAATAACATCACACTACCTAGGTTTCAGCGTCTCCTAAGACCAGATTCTGTCACAAGGATTTCAGTGCATGTATCCAGTTTGTTTTGCAGATAAGTGTGAGGAGAAGTACTGTGGAGATTGTTGGGGCCGGGGAGACAGAGAAGTCAAGGAAAACCAAGAAAAGCTGTGCTGTTGAAAAGGGACCGGCTTTGAGCAGCCAGGGACCAATTGCTTTGAGGAGCGCCAGAAGAAGATAGTGTCACATATGACACCGAATCATCCCACCAGAATGGTGAGAAAGAGCACTTATCTTTGAGCAGTTGTCATTTCCTCGGTTGTGAGCTAATCTCAGGGGACACTGTCTCTTGGTGCTGTTATGCTTGGGCCCAGCTCTCAGGCAGGGGCACCGATGTGTGTAGTGGCATTTTGTTGGCATGCCCTGGAACATGGGAGGAGGATGAGACAGAGGACCCGTGTGCTGTGCCGTTTCTATCTGTCAATCTGTCCCAGTTGAGCGTCAACTAGACAGTGTGAATGCTTTCCTCTAGGATAAACAACTGGTATTGGAATAATCAGGAAAATGGTAGGTCTAGGGGGTGGTGAGAGGAATTGTACTGGAGTGTTTGCAGGAAAGCAGGCCGAGATGGTTTGAGATGAACTGGTGGTGTAGGGTTTCAGGGATCTGACCTGCCGTAGATTGCTTGGGACAATTTATAGTCTCTAATCACCTTAATTCCATCATTGCAACTTCTGCTCCATCCTCGATCGTACAAAATATAGGGAACCAGGGAGCAAAGGACAGCAATACATCCAATGTAGTTAAAATAGTCTCAGTCTAAATTCAAGTCAAATATTTCCATTCCATTCCATTCCATTCCATTCCATTCCATTCCATTCCATTCCATTATTTTTAAAGTGATCAGTGAAGAAGATCACATATTAAATATGTGCTTAATTATTACATTTTATTTGTCTTTTCTTTGAGTACATTATCTTGTAGCCTTGTTAGAAGGCTGGGATATTTTGTGTGGCTATTGATCTCGATCCCCAAGTACACTTCCAGTGTGCTTATCAATCATGGTTGCTTGGAACGAAACAGATTGGAGTTGAAAACAGCTTTAGTTCTGGGGTTTTACTCAGTACCCATTTAGTACACAGGTGCATTGTCAAACCTCTGTTTCAGAAATATGAAGCAGCCATGAGAAAGCAGCATACTGCTAAATTATGAGAGGCATGAATGAAATAACAGAGAGGAAAGCACTCTGTTGCATTTATAGTTAAGCCAAAAGCACTCACTCCGTATGTATTAGATACACAGTTTATCACATATGATATGTGTGATGTTGGATTAATGGTGACAAGAAATGCTGTTTATTTATTTATTTATTTTTGACAGGGCTTTACTCTATAATCCAGGCTGCTCCTGAACTTACTATGTACCCAGGATGGCCTCAGCCTCCTGAGTGTTGGGATTATAGGTGTGCACCACCACATCCAGTTTGTGTGGTGCTGGGGAATTGAACCTAGGTCCTTGATCTTGAGAGGCAAGTGCTTTTGCCACTGAGCTATGCCCCTCAGCTCTGATGCTAAATGTGATAGAATTAACAGTCTAGAGATATTCATTGATTCTATTATGACATACATATGAGTTAGGCAAGGGGAGGAAAATTAGTGAAGATAACAAAAGTATGGTTGTATCACAATGTTAAGGTATATTGAAAAAATTACATGAAGAATGGGTGGAATTAAGAAGCATAGATGGAAAATACCTGCTACAGCAGACAATGTGGGTGCTCCCTGCTGATCTCCTGTCCACCAGTGACTGAGAGATCATTCTGGGGTGCATGCCTGTATAGTGCCAGACATTGTAAACTATAAAGGAGGAGCTTAGAGATGAAAACATTTATTCAGGTAATTATGGGTTCCAGGTCTTAGATGATTGACCTGATACTATTATATTATTTTGAAAATAGTCTAAGATTCAAAAAATTGGATTATTTTAAAGAGTAATGTACAGAATTGGGGTGAACATGATGATAGAGTTTGGAACCCTGAGTCTTACCTGTCACTGACCTTAACATATCTATCAAGTTATTTAATTTTTGTGCTCTCGATGTTTTTGTTATTCAGTGGAAGGGAATACTAGTTCTTGTCTGGATTGTTTAAATTAACAATGACTTTTACCAGGCTTTTTTGATTTCTCTTTTGATTATACTAATGCTTGTTATGGCCATCCAGGCCTGTAGGTTTTTACATCTCTGTGGTACTCCCACACCCTAAACTAAAGAGCCCAAATAGAAAGTCCAAACATTTGTTTTATTGACACAAAATCCCATCACTATCTCAAGAATTCTTGAGTTAGTAGAAACTTTCAAACCTTAGGAAACCAAGGGGAGCTACATCTCATATACATAATGAGCTACTTAATTTGCGGTATAAAATGTATACACGGGGGTAGGGTCTTCAGTAAGTGAAACCTGAGGTAAGGATTGCAATGTCAATCTGTTTTTGTTTTCGTTTTGAATGTCCAAGGCGAGGATAGTGAGAGTGAGGGAAAGGTGAAGAGACACTTTGAGAGGTGCAGGTGCTGTCACATTATGGAGTAAGTGCCACGATGTCCTTGCTTTGCACCAAGCTGCAAAGGGAAAAGACACCCTAGGTAGGTGTGTTTGGACATCTCCATGGTCACCATACCCTGCATGCCCTGGAATGGAAAAAGGGGCTAGTCAGAAGTTCACGGAAGAGGGAAAAAAAGGAGAGATTTGCATCTCAGATCCCTTCTCTTCCATTTTTCATGGGCGAATCTTAACTCTGAGGGCTAGCTGACTCCACTTCTCTCTTCTACGTTGTGTCACCTGACCCCGTGTGAGCAGATCATGTCCCATGGTCCCCGTGTAGAATGTCATGGGGGTTAGAGTGAAAGGGCAACTGCTTTACCTGGAGCCCCACCCAACTGAACGGAGAAAGGAGTTGATC
This sequence comes from Ctenodactylus gundi, assembly GCA_004027205.1. Taxonomy (NCBI): domain Eukaryota; kingdom Metazoa; phylum Chordata; class Mammalia; order Rodentia; family Ctenodactylidae; genus Ctenodactylus; species Ctenodactylus gundi. The sequence continues at coordinate 519,741 of PVKB01000397.1, forward strand.
AAGGGACCAAGGAAATGACACGATGTGTGTTAAATGCAAGACATCGTTACCAAAAACTTCACTTGGTTATGGCACAAATAGGATTTTCTCTCAGTCTTTCTGTAGAAATCAGCCTCCTACAGCCACAGGTCCTCTTGATGTCCTTCTGACCACCGCCTTTCTGGAGCACAGCACATACCATTTCCTGTCTCATATACAGCAATTTCTCTTTCTTCTCTGATGTTTTAGGGTTCGGAAACTTTTCTGCCATATAGGATTCCTCTTGCCCCAGGGAGAAGATGAAGGTCTTTGCCCCAAACAAAACTTTTCTAAAAGAAATAACAAAATCAACCATTAGAAAATGCGTTTATCCCTGCTTTATCACCCAAACGATCTACCTTACAGGGCTTTATTTCCAAATTTCCCTCCCTTCTCCACATTTCCATGCATATATGTGAGTTCACATCGTGAACAAACTTTGAGGCGCACATTTCTGGGAGTAGGAATTGGGGTTGGGAATTATTTTCCTACCTGATTTTCCTCTTCAAGTTTGGGACATATGGCCAGTTGAGAGGTTGTGTAAACTAAAGGGAAATATCAGGGTACGCAAACGAAGCACAGCCTTGTGAAATAGAAAGGCAGAGGGTCAATCAGGGGGTCCTCTTCCTTGGCTTTTATGAGAGGCCACCCGGATGGTCAGGGTGCCCAACACTGGCCATCGTGTTGTGAGAAATAACACCGGAGACTGTGGGATGTCATAACACAAACACACCCTCACGCGGGAGGGCAGGCTGGTCAGGGCATCCTTATTCCTTGTCCTGGCCTCTCACAGTCCCTTTCCTCACTCCTGCCCTGTCCCTTGGCTGTTTTTTTCATATAATCCAGGTTGAGCCTGGATGGCCCCCAAACATCTGGTTGAACAATAAACACATATGGCCGTGGTGGTCCTGTCAGCCCTGGCTCTTTGTGGGGTAACCACGGATCCACAGCCTTGGCTAAAATTGACTTCCCAGACTAGCCTGCATCTTTGTGTCTTTGCGCTGACAGGCGTGGAAGTCAGCCTCATCCCATCCTTCCTCCCATGGCTGGAAGATCTTAAGTAGCCAAGGGTCCTGAGGACCACATCTCACCGTTGCCCTGGAGTCGGTTACAAGTCAAACAATGTGCTTACAAACTCTTAGACTTTGAAAAGAACACTTTGTGGTGATTAAATATTTATGCATGGTGCACACTTGCAGCCTTGATGATTTATTTGACTTTATAACTTATAGTAAAAAATAAATTCTCTCCCAGTGTGACATTAAAATATATAAAATAAATTTATATTTTATGAAATTTATTTTACCTGCATTTGGTGTGTCCAAGATGCTGGATGAAAAAAATAGTGTGTGTTTTCCTGTATGTTTGTGCTCTCTCTTTCTCTCTCTGTCTGTCTCTTTCCTTTTTAAATAGTCTCCATAAATCCAGGAAACTCCTTCTTGGACCACTAGCCTCTTTCAATAGAAACATGTTTTCCCTAGGATTTCCACATTTATAATTATTCCTCTTTCTCCTTCTCTCTCTCTCTCTCTCTTTTGGTGTGAGGAGACAAGCTGGTATTTCATTGCTTTGGGGAAGTTAATAATATGGTAGGCAAAACGTCAGGAAAAATTATAATGAATGAAGCTATACAAATCAGAGGGAAACACATGTTGCTGTTCTAAAATGTTCCTGTCATAAATTCTGAAAATTTCACTGTAGTCACAAGCAAATAACTCCTTAATGCATAAATACTCAATCAATTCAATGCAATATGCTATGTAAGTTTCAATGAGTTCTAAATGGAAAATGGTCCAGTGATGGTACTGGAGACTACTGACTAGTGAGTGTCTCTTCGTCTCAGATATTCAGCATTCCTCATCTGGTCTCAGGCTGAAATGAGAGCTGTCCCTGTCACTTTTAAGACGACTGCACGTCCAGTTAATAAAAAAGATCTTATTGACTTCTTATTTAGTACATAGTAATTGAACCTCACACCCAGACTTGAAAAAAAAGTCTTTTCTTGTCTTAAATTTCTATCTCTCGGGATGTCTCCAGACCAGGGGCTTGAAGAGTTCTGTTTTCTCCATTATTTCCAATTTATGGAAGCCTGGCTTTTATTATTCTCCTGTTTCTCTTAAGTTTCTTGAATCATTTTTTATATGGTACTTAAGGGGACACATCTCACCTGACTGATATTTTGTAATCCCTAAATAGCTACTTTTCCACCATGGCTCTAAAAAACAAATCCCTTATAACAGACTACAAAATTCTTGAGATGCCAAAAGCCTTTTCTGTCGGGAGGCTGGATCAGGCGGCAATTCTGTAGGATATGTGTCTCCATAGCATTTCCCTGTCACTGCACTCATGACGCCTTAGTGAAAGTAGTTCATAGTGTGTCCATTTCTTCCACCCCGTTTAGCACAGTGTCTTCCATTTCTGTAATCTTAGTGGCTATACCTGAGATTTGTAGCCTAACGCAGTCGTGCTCAACCGATATCCTGTGTGAACTCACTCACTCTTTTACTCATTAGCAAACATATTTGCAACTATCCTATTGAATACCCAGTACTGGGCCACACAGTGAAGAGGTAGTGAATGTTCAAGTTAATAAGAATTTATTACAATAAAAGACACATTGCCATTAATCATTTTAAAAACACCCCTCCTCTCTTCAAACACTTGTATTCCGTGGTTCTTGCCACTTTCCTAAGCAGTCTAAGATCCTCTTTCGTGTCTTTAGTTGCCTCAATGTCTTTTGTCAATTTAAAATATTTGGCTTTCATGGTCATTTTGAACTTGAGGAGGAGCCAAAGGGTACATGGCAAAAGGTCCCAACAGCGAGGCAGAGGAGCATGCACCATAATATTTTTACAATGCTCTCTTTCTATTGGATGACATATAGGTAGTAACATTCACCATATTGGATCATGACTTGTAAAGCACCTTACTAAAGAGGACTTTCAGAATTGATGCAGAAAATGTCAATAAAAATTGACTAAGTGTGTTCAACGTGAGGGGGAGAATTTGAAGAAAACTGGCAGTGTGTCTTTCATGTAATTTAAAAAAATACAAACCTTAGCTTTTGGTTAGACAAAAAAGGATCTTTAGGACATTAAGAGTCAACCACATTCATGTATGTTATGCCACCCAAAATAAAGTAACTTTTAGACCTGGGAGATTTGCTCTTCAAATCCTTCACTGTCTAACAGGGACATTTAAATTTGAGTAAGAATAAGCCCTAGTATTCCTTCCCCCCACCCCCCAGCATTTTCCCCTAAGCCATGTGGCCTCTATTTAGTGTCTTAAAATTGTGCAAGAGCCACTAGTAAATTAAGTAACTCTCATTATAGATGAAAGACACGAGGAGACTCTTTCAGAAGGAAGTGTGTTGAGCTACTTTTCTTTGTGTAGAAACAGAAAAATCAAACATATTGTTACAGAGGCCAAAAGCTAATGCTAGAAATGACAGCTCTTGGTACTAAGTTTAGTGACTTTTAAGGTTAGAAATTTGAGAAATATGCAACAGTTTTGAAGGAAATAGAATTTAAAAAAAGAGGATTTATATGATTCAATTTTACTGCATTAGGAACGAAAAGAAACCTCCAATCTCAAAGGCTGTAAGTATGCATATTCTTTCTTTCTTTTTGGTTGTAGTTGACTTCATTGATGGTGTGTGACAGAATAGAGCTCTATAAGTCTCTTCTCTTCTTCAAGGAGTCTTGAGTGGACACTATGAAGAAGAGAAATCTTTAGCATCCCAGAGATAGAGCTGGGATGGGACTCCCCAGCAGCCCAAGGCCTCTCTCTTCCCCTCGTGGCCTCTCTGGGTGAGTGGTCAGTGGTTTTTCTCTCCAGAGGCCACGTGGACCATAGGGTCTGTTGCTTTGTTGCTGTAGTCAAATTCAGTGTCTTACCAGGAGGCAATCTTGACAAAATGATTATTAAGGGTGATGCCAACCTCAGCACTGATGGTGGAAAAGTAGGTGTCACTCTTAATTTCCAGGGGACAACCTGGTGTCCCAGAATGCCAGGGAACCCTCCATTGCCAGCTTTATCACCTTCTTGTCATTACCTTTGGTTAACAGCTTTCTCCAGGTGGCAATTCAGATTTATCTTGATACACTGGGAGTGGACACTCAGAAAGCCAGGCCACCGAGCTTCTCATTCATCTCAGGGGTGACTTTAGAGTTCACTGTGGTAGATTTGTTTATCTGAGAAAGCTGGGGCCAAGCAGGGAGTTCTGTGCATATGATATGTGTCCAGTTACCATTTGGACACACTCAGGGTGTAACGAGAGCAAAAACATCAGGGAAGCAGGAAAGGTGAACTCCAGGAATGATAAACAATTGTGTTTAACTGAACCTAAGAGAACAGCCAGAAACAGAAAAGGCACACAGGTATAAAAGACTTGGAAAGGCCAGACCCAGCACTAGGTGACTGCGTGCACTGCTTTCCTTACAGTTTCGGTGGGTTTATCTTCTCTAGTAAGTTTCGGCCTTTACTCTTCTACGTAGACAACAGGCCCTGAGCTCTGTGCGGGGCATGTGGCTCAAGATCATGTCAACGGAAGTCAGCCTCTGTCATTATGTGCTCAGAGAAGAGTGGCAGTAACAGAGTGAAGGGAAAGCGAAGATCATGACGCCACGCTGTGAAGCAGGTGCAGAAAGTGGGCGAGGGCTGGCTGGGGGAGGGGCCTGGGCAGTGCAGGGGGCGTGGCCGCGAAACTGGCAAGGCTTGAAGACAAGCCCGGGGTTAATGAAGAGCAAACAATGAGAAACAGACTTCAGTTTCAGTATTGTCACGGGCCAAGGAGGTAGCGATGCAGTGATATTTTAGGATAGGCCTGCAATCGAGGTAAGGCTGGAATTCAAATGAGTGGTGAATCCTTTGTCACGTATCTTTCTTTGTTTCATCAAGTAGATTTTTTTTTTGACATGGGAAAGGGACAGGCACCCAGGGCTGCTGGTTTTTGTAAAAAGGCAAATTCTGTTCCAAAGGAACAAGGATTTCAGTATTTTACCTTATGAAATTTAAAAATCCACCTCTATCGCTTATTATTTTCGAGGTTTTTGCAATTTTTGCTTTTTACGAAAAAGCATCTTTATTGAGATAAAGCTTGTGTCATACAATTCACCTACTTAAAGTTACAATTCATTCGCTCTGGCTGTAATCACAGGGCTGTACAACCATCAGCACAATCAGTTTTAGAACATTATCACACATGAGAGAAAACTCCATGGCTGTTAACAGGCGCTCGCCAGGTTTGTCTCCACTTTCTTGCCCAACCCCCTTTACCCCATAAATCCCCAGAAATGTTCAACTTTCTGTCTCCGTAGGCTTACCTAGGAACACATTCTTAAGAACATCCTCCTGTCTACCTGGAATTATACATTCTCCTGTCCACTCTCCAGCATCCCTTCTTCTGCCCAAGGAAGGATTCCTTAGAGTTTTTGGCAGTGACTCTGGTCTCTCCAATGCGGGTGTCCAGACCACTGAGATGTGGGAGTGCAGAAAGCTGAGTGGGTAGCTCGGTGTGTGGAAGGAGCTCTACCCCGCACTGCTGTCACCGTCACCCCTCACACCATGTTTGCTATCTCACAATGCCAAGGGAGCAAACTCTCCTTGCTCTCAAAAATGTGCACAACCATGTGAATGGGCTGGTTAGAGGGAAATTCAATGGAAAATTTCATATTTTGAGTAAGGAAAACAAAGGTCCCTGGGTGTGTCCTAGACACCAGGCCTAACTAGAAATGAAGTATATTTTTAAAAATGCACAATTGGCTCTTCAAATACTTGGAGGTATTTTCAGGTATTTGGAGTTCTTCCATGTGTAAAATGTACAGTGTTTTCACAATGCTGGTAATTTGGTGACAGATGCTGCTGGGGGTCAATAGAAGGCAGTACGTAAAAACGAGGAAGCAATTAAGGCATTTTTAGTTCCCTCTGAGGCTTGCAAAAATTGCTTAAATAGATCGATCCAAAACAACACACACTTTCTATCAAAGCCAAATTTAAATGTTATTTAATGTTCAACCTTTTGGCCAGGAAGAGATGTCAACTTTTTTCTTTTTACTGTTGTTTTCAATTTAAACAAATGTAGTCCTGGGTAGATTTTCTCTTTAGCAGAATGTTTGCAAGTCTCAGAGGAAATGCTAAGCATGCTCCTTTTTTTTCTTTTTCCTGTGATATTTACAAAGGATATTGGCTCTGCAGTGACGGGAATGCTGCAAATATCAAATGTACAGTGGTGCACATGACTTGGTGTTTCCCTGTTCTTTCTCCTTCATCTCCCTGCCATTTGGAATCCCGTCTGCATTTCAGGGGCCAGCTCAAAGACCTTGTGGTAGAAAGACACCAGAAACGTGGTCAAGGGAAAATGTTTTGTAACGACGATGATGCCTTTGGTCTGAAAACTCAGGCAGCGTCTGCACTCAAGTTCCTTAGAGTGGTTGCTTAAACTTCCTGGCTTTCTATTCAATGGAAGGCACAGAAATTTATAGGGATATTGAGAATGGATCACAGGTACAATCAGCTGTGGGCACTTCATTCCTTTGTCTTGTGGAAGCAGTGTTGCAACCATGATGGGGACACTCTTGATCAAGGTCACCTGCCTCTCTTGATTCAAGCATGCACGACCCATGTGAGGCTAGTCAGAGGTTCTGTCCTTGAAACTTGAATCCTGGGCAGGGGGCGGGGGGACCAAGACAAAAGAGGTGCAGAGTTCATTCCCACTGACATTTCAGTCTTCTACATTCACTACCTGGTTTTCCAGAAGTTTCCTTTGGATCTTGAGCTTTGTGAGACCTCGTCCTTTAACTCCCTGAACTTTGGGAAGGCATTTCCTGTGTTTCTAGGAATTTATTCCTTATGTTATACATAACTGAATTGTTGCTTTTAAACAAAGAACAATAGTTGTGGTGGTTTGGGTTGGTAGTGTCCCCCCAAAAGCTTCATGTCCCTATGGATACTGTGTCGGGTTGGAGATGGGGCCTGGATGAAAGGGGTGGATATCTAAGACTTAACCTGGAGGGCCATGTGATGGTTCTGCCCTTCCTGGCAGTCTCTCTCTCTGTCCCACCATGCTGTGAGGATCTCTGCAGCTAAAACTCTGCTTCCAGCCCTGCCTCCTCTCTAGACCTGTCATGTGCTTCCATCATTTTCTAGCCACCCACCTGTGAATGGGCTGTGACCTTCTGAAACTGGAAGCTATAATATATCTTTCCTCCCTAGGTTCTGGATATCAGATATTGTGTTATAGCAATTAAAATGTAACTAACTCAGTAGTCGTTAGAAATACTAATTACTTCACTTTTTTTTCTTCCAACAAAAATTTTATGTGTCTTAAAAATGTGAAGCAAAGGCTGTGACACCATTTCCATGACATGAGACAGGATCTAAGAAAATGGATGGAGTGTCATATCTGGTAATAGTTAGGCAGAAGCATTTTGTATAAGGCTACACCCAAGATGATAGGGACCAATGACTTATTTTTCTTTAGTAACTGTACAGATAGTCTTTGACACACAAGGAGACTCTGCCCAATAAATTCATGTAAGTTACAAATATCATAGGCCCAAAATTCATTCAATAAATTAAACCTACTGTGTCCATTGATGGGATTGTCAACTTGATGGAATGAGGACCCACACCTCTGTTAGTATTGGGATTTGTCAACCACCCTAGAGTGTAGATCAAGAACTTGTTGGGATTAGAGTGTGAGTCATTTGTGGGCTGGCCAATGAGAGAAGATCACCCACCCAGATGTGGGAGGGCCAACTGGAACTCCAATGGTATAAAAGAGAGGAAGAAGGAAGATTGACACAGCTTCTTCCTCTGGGAAGGATCTCACCTCCATGATTGTCTACTGACGCTGACTTGCTACACACCGCAGATCGTCAGCACAGACTCGCTCCAGTCTCGACTTGTGCCCGTCTGCCCATTGCTGCTCTTCAGTTGCCGATCTTCAGGCTTTGGTCTTCACCTGAGATGGACAGCAGACTCACCTCACCGGCTGTCCTGCAGTCCCGGACAGGAGATCTACTTCACGGCTGAGCAGCCATCTTGGACCACCTCTATTCTTGGATCTGTAAGCCTTCCTAACAGACCTTTTGGTGATAAAATCTGTAAATTCTGTCTTTGGAAAGAACCCAAACTAATACACCTACTAAACCCAATAGCTTATCAATACAGAGCACTGTAGGGGACCTGCCGTGTGCCCTGGTGACCCTGTGACTGACTGGTAGCTGTGGCTCACCGCGGCTGCTTCCCGTTGTTATGTAAGATTATGGTACTGCACAATGCAAGTTCAGGAAAAGATCAATGTTTTTAAATTCGATGTGTGGTTTGTAGTTATGAATACTTTTTTGCTCAACTCTAAAACAAAAAGTCATTATTGGTCTTGCAAATTGGAGATATTTTATAACGTGACAGTCCTGGCTAACCTGGCAAAGCATTTTTACAATGGGAGGCCCTTTATGTATGATTGAAAGTCCAATCCTCACAATGACCTGACCATTTCATAGTGTATATCCACCTTTTTCCTTGAGTGGAAAAGGAGGTGCAAGGAGAAATTTATACCTGGGTTCCCTTCCCCCAAACTCAGGACTAAGTTAAGTGTTTTCTCTTTCAGAGCACCTTGTATCCACCTTCTCTGTGGATTTGACCTCACGGTATTCTGCCTTTTCAACATGTTCATAGCTTGCATAGATGACAGGAATTGTTCTACAGAAGGGTTGTCACTATTCCTTTTAGTAATGGAAGCACAAGGAACAAGGCTTGATGCTTGTCAGGCTTTTCCATAATTACTTCATGTGTTATTGTTGACCTTGGTAAAATTGATATGTACACAGTGTGTTTGCTGCATCAAGTCAGATTCTGTGTATTTGGAGACTGTGTATTGATCATACGCCAGGCACAGATAAGGACTTGACAAGTGCATGTCGAGAAAGTCTGGACTGATGCATGGATATCTTATGCGCTTCACAGCCAGGAAGGACAGTGGGTGGGGCTAACTGGGAGAGAAGAAGTAGGAGGCACTGGGGTGATTGTGGGTTGGGGCCATGTGCCCGTCGTCAGAGTCCTGAGGGTCAGCTCAGGTCTGGCATGACTTCTACCACTATGGTATCCCATGTCCATTTCTTACTCTCACTCCCTCAGTGATACACAGGTCAGCTTGAGGCTACCACCTGGAACGTGTAAACTTCATTAAAGCTAAAGATATTATCATGGTTTAAATTCAAAATATCATAGCAGCACAACTAACAATAGCTAACATATGGAAGTCACCAAAATACTCCTCAACAGACCAATGGATACACTAACTGTGGTCTTTATACACAATGGAATACTATGCATCTATGAAGTCCAACAGCATGGAGGCTTTTGCAGGCAAATGGAAGAAACTTGAGAACATCATGCGTAGTGAAGTGAGTCAGAAGCAGAAGGTGAAACATCGAATGGTCTCTCTGATATAAGAGACCCAGATCACAATTCTTATGGAACTTAAAACGAAAGACAAAGTGAACCAGGGGGGTAGGATGGGGGAGGAGGGAAGGGAGGTGGAGGGACAAAAGGAGAGTGGGAAAGCCCTTGTCACCTTGACAAGATACGTATGTGCACAAAATCTTCAATTTCACTGTAAACCTTAAATTTCTCACTAATACATATCAATAAAATGGGGAAAACACCACCTGAAGTGTCGTGCATTTTGAAGGTGACTGTGTTGTGGTGGCACTGTGTCCATAGTGGCTTAATGGTTTCGTGTGCTGTTGCAGGATGGTGCCTGGTTGAAGGTGGTGCTACCTGGAAGGGTCCATGCTTGTCCTGTGCTTTCTGTGCTTCCTGGCAGCAATGGAATAAGCAGCTGTCCTCTCCCAGGCCTTCCCACCAGGCTCCTCTGCCATTGCGAGCCGATTGTGTAGGGACTGAGACTTACGGAAGTGTGAGCTAAAATAAACCTCTCCTTTATGTTGCGATGGCAGCCATTGTGTCTCCGTGAGAGGAAAACATATGAGACAAATATATGCTCCAGTGGTTGTGATTGAATATTCATTAATTCAGTTGCTTAATTAGGAACACTGAACCTGAGAAAAGATATTCCTTCACCAAATGTCAGGATATAATGATTTTGGCTACCTTCTCTCTCCTGCTACAAATACGTATGCCATACGGTCTCTCACTTGACACACATACTAGAAAACCGTGATCAAAAAGAGCCACGAGGGCATGCTGCAGCCACTGTGGCTGGGACAAGCTGGGCTGGGTTCTGAATCTCCCACTCACCTCCTTTGAAGGCATGATAGGTAAGATTAAAGGAGCTCAAACCCTATGTTTAACTTAAAAAAAGGGAAACGTATTCACATATTTTCAATTCCTCTCTAACATGTTAGATTTCTAATATTTGTAATGTACTACAGTCTTGGATTGTAATTACCAAGATAAATGATGAAAATATGTTCCCTGGCAGAAGTGGCCCGACAGGCTGCTTTGGTCTGTTTCCATGTATCCTAGATGAGGTGCATTGGCAAGAACCGCTAATGAAACTCTCATCTCTCTTGAGCTCAGATTGTAATTTTCTGCAAAATGCGCCTATGTTTTCCATATGGACTTTCACATTTTCCATGTCTTCCTGGGCCCAAAAAGGGTCAAGTCTAAAACCTGATTTAACCTTTTTACCTGGGAGGTTGGCACTGCAAATCACCATTGGGGTCATTGGCCATTACATTCTTCTGCTCCAGTGACCATCCCTGCACACACAGATGCACACTCACACTCACACACACACACACACACACACACACACACACACACTGGTGCACGCATGCGCATGCATACACACATGCACACTCAAGTGTGACAAACCTCGGGAGTTACAGCGGAGTGAAGTTTCACGTCCATGTTCCTGATGTAGTGGCCATGTCAAATGATACTTATCCATCCTACCACTGAAAGAGCCAAGAAGAGACCTTACTCTGAAATGTTTGTTGTGAAAAAAATGAGGTTGAGTCAAAATGCACCTCTTCATTCCTCCAGGTCTCCCGTGAAACTTTCTTCAGGCAATAATGTACAGGATTGGGTACCAAGTCTTTGACACAGCCTTTACGTCATCATCTAAAGGGACTTGTGACCTTAGATAAGTTCCTTAATTTGTTTTATCAGCTTCTTCCACTTTAAAATCCACCTCATTTTATCGGTTGCGTAAGACCGAGCATTCAAAAGCCATCTCTCTTTAGACATATTATGTATTATTCTTTATTGATTATTCATTTCTTACTATGAGCAAGTAATCATTAATATTTCAGAGACTTTATTGTTTCTCAGAAACATAAATTTCCATCTACTTTGAATTGTATTATAACCATTGCTCAGAAAAACAGCAAGTTCTTTTAGATAGTGCAGCAAACATGGCCATAACTACATAAAATTTATTCCTAGGGGAAATGCAGATGAACCAATAATGCTATTAAATAACAAAATATAAAAATATTTAGCTTTAATATTTATACACTAAATATGTTACCTTCATCTGCCTTTTTTTGACTCATCTATTATTTGAATAGTCAGTGAATGTAGGTTTTAAACATGTTCCTGAATTTCCATGGTATGTTCCAGAAGGGCCTGGGTGGCTTGGATGCTTTCTCACTGCATGCCGATATCATCTGGCCAATCTGACCAACATGAAGAAAGACTGCTTCATTGAAAGTGGTGTGATGTGCCTCGTTGAAAACTCCTAGAAGTCATTCCAGTGACACAGAGTGTTCTGGCTCTTGAATGAGCCAAAATTCTAATGTGATTGTCTATTTTTTTGCTTAGAGTTGTTAAACTGCGATAACAATGGTTATTCCTTCAAGAACGTTTTTTTAGTCAACATGGGTCACCATCAGAAATACCAAAGCGGTAAATCATGAACAACAAGAATGACCGTGTAGAAGATACTGTTAGCAGAAAGATAAATAAACTAACAGATCATGAGGGAGTTGGTAGCCTGGCATATTGATAAGACTAACTCAATAATGTGGTTTGATTAGATTGGCTGGAAGAAGGGCGATACCACATGTCAAAGTCAGAGAGATAGACTTGTTTAAAATCATTTAAGACCTGCCCAGAGGTTCTTCTTTATTAAATATAACTTAGCTCAATATCACCAGTTTACTCAGTGAGAATGTTTCCAGAATATATTTATATAAAATGTTATGTTTAGATTCAAAGTAAAACACTTCTATGTGATTTTATTTCCACCAGCAAAGAAGAAAGAAGCATCACTCAGTATCTTTCCATAGGCAATGGCTGTCTCAACTAGCCCATAAATTAATTTGTGTGGAATGATTTAATAAACGCGTTAAAGGCTAGGGATTCCATTCTTAGATACTATCTAAGAGACACACGTCCGCATAGAAACTGGTCTTTTAATGTTCATAGCAACTTTATTTATAATAGTCCACAAATTAAAGGCAACTTACAGTCTATCAGCAGGTGAATGGAGAGAAAGCTGTGGTCTATCACCGTGATTGAATATCAAGAAATGAGCTATTGATGTATACTACATTGTGGAAGAACCTCAGAAACATTATGGTAAGTAATAGAAGCTAGTCTCAACAGACCACTTGTTATATGATTCCATTTATATGAGATGTCCAAAAAAGAAAAATTTGTAGAGATATAAATTAGATTGGTTGTTGCTTGAGATTGGGGTTCATTGTAAATGGGCATGGGAGATCTTATTGGAGTTGAAAATGTTCTAAAACTGATTCATGGTGATAGCTCTACCATCTGGTAAGTTAAAAAAAGCCTTGAAAAATACACCTAAGTCAGTAGATTTTATGATACATAAAATATGTCTCAATAAAGTTGGAGTGAAAGTACAAAAAATGATGTCCAAGTGTACTGGAGAGGAGTAGTTTGAAGGTGAAGGTAGAGAGGGCTGTAATTCTGGCCCTAAAGCATTATACTCACTTAGTGTAGGGGTTCCAACACAACATCTAAGTACTTGAGAATTTCAAATGTTACAGAACAGTCTTATATTTCATAAACTGTCAGTATTTGAATTCAGTTTTACAAATGTGAACCAATAGCCCTGTTTCTAATTTGCCTGTAGAAGGGTAATATTCATATTTCCTCCGCTTAGTGTAAAAACTAAGGACTTGTCACATAAAATCTAACTGACCTGTGATCACCATCTTCCCTTGATTTAAAAAAATAAATACAAGATCAATGAGTCCTGATAACACTTAAAATACATTAAAAAGAAAGACAGAGATTAATTTTGTGCTATTGGATAAGGTGGTATTGAAGCTGGGAAACTTGTTCTGAATTTACTCTGAGTATTTTGATAGAGAAGGCTGTATATGGCATTCCCTCTCTTGAAATAGCTCATTAAGGCTTTTGCATAATGGATTGTGAAGTAGTTTAGCAAAGAAAAACATAATTACTCATGCAACCTAGTCCTTCAACCTGAATGACAGGACCATTTCCTAAAAAACAAGGCTACTCCAAGTAGCACTAGATGTGCCATTTTCTTGAGGAAAGGAGACTGATTCTTTTTACTGCAGTGCATTACAATGATTCAAGGCAATGTTCTTTTAGAATTGTCCCAAAATCTACCAACTGTGTATCATGTTGAGTTCTGAGCTATTTAGAAAAGAAAATACTTGCAGCCAGCTGGGGGAAAAACTGTTCATTACCATCAGATAGAGGTGATTCTTATTCTTGGGAGCCACAGTCACATTCCTTGCCAAGGTGGATGGGCCAAGTTCCCTATGATATGGAAGGAATGCTCTGGGGACATTCCTGAGTCTCTGGTATACTTACAGTCAGCTGTATTCATTTTTAATGTTGGGAGAGAGACAAGTCCCTGAACTCATTTTCTGGCTAAGATACGATTTTTTCTTCTGCATAAATTACTTGTGATATCATAAGACCAACTGTTTCAAATATAGGTTAGAATAACCTCCTGCCTTGTCTAAAATATGCATCTCTCTCACACACACACACACACACACACACACACACACACGCTCCTATATGACCTGGGTCTCTGAATTATGAAATGTCCCAAACGTAATCTATGTCCTAGAGATTTGGAAACTGTGTAACACGAGAGCTGGTAGGGGTTCTAACTTTTTGAGGCCAACTCCACGTTTTGAGGAGAGACCTGAGGCTTGGATAAAGCAATTGCTTCTTACAGGTAATAAATATCACAGTAGCAGCAAAGCCAGTGCAAATGTGAAATTCCTTGGACTTCCAGGTCAGTACTTCTCCATGATACAAACAACTGCCTGCATCCCAAACCCTTCTCAGCATCTTCCCCGGGTAGACAGCATGGCCCCTTCTCATATGCTCTGTGCCCATTCATTCATCCATTTGTTTTTCTATGTCATTTCTCACAATAGAGGTTTGAAATGATGGCTGTGAATTAGATATAGTGTTGGGGTCAATCCATAGATACTTTGAACTGACAGAAAAAATAAACAATGGTCCCCCTTCCTACGTAGCTTGCCGTGAAGAGTCCTTTTACCTGCTTATTTTATTTATGAATCTCAAGGATGGGCTTTTTAATTTAGCACATAGCTCAGTTATGATTAAATAAGCTCTGGTGTTCCTTAAGGAAGTCCTAGGGAAAATATTATTATGCAGGTGGAACTTTTTTTTTTTCCTTTTTTATGAAGACTTTCCCAGGGCAAGTAATTTGCCCTCTGAAGCATGCCTGTCAGCATCACTTTTTAATTACAGCTTTTATTAGTAAATCACATGGTTGGAGTGAGGGCAGGTGTCAGACAGAGAGGTCTAGAAGAGCAGCCACCATGAACACCGCTGATCAGAAGCATATTGAGGATTCAGACCAGGGTGCATTCGTTTGAGTCTCTCACGCGTTTCAGAGTGTGAAGGATCTGCAAAAGTTGGTGGAATCTAAAATGCAGAGAGGTAAATACGATTTCTGCAAGATGTTCCCTGACACTGGCAATCAGGTGAGCAACTCTAATTTCAGAGTTAGCAAGGCCAGGCCTGCGTGGGAAAATATTTTGGGGACAGAACTTGCATAGATTTGTAAAAAAAAGAAACAAAACTAATAAGTTGTTTCTTCTTGTACAATGGCTTGTTTGAAGGAGTATGTTTTCTGCTTAATCTTTATTTTTTTTTGGGGGGGGAGGACTTGCAATTTTCTGTTTCGAGAATAAGCTACAGAGAATATATATATAAATTAAAGGTCACAGCATGTAGTATTTATGTTGATATTTTGGGATGCATCTCGCAGGCCACTCTGCAGGAGTCTAGGACTCAAAGGAGTGCAAAGCAAACATAGCTGCTGCCTGCTCTGTTCTTACGTCTTGGAGTTTGGTGGAGGATACTCGCCCTCTTCATGTAATTGCACATGTGCAAGGAACACTGAGACTGTGATGTGTTCCCAAGGGACGTCAGGCTGCTCGGAGCCTCTGAAAATCACAAGCAATCTAAGACTGTTGATGAGAGGTGGAATCTGGGAAGGGATTTGGCCTTAGGTATGGAGGACTGTGCTGACAAGTAGAAGCTGACAGTTACGAAGGTCCTGCTCTGAGTAAGACAGGTACTCTTAAGCATGCCGAAAGCTCAGAGGCTGAAGGCGGACCACTTAGCAGCTCTTTTTGGTAATTTAGTGGTGAGATCTTGGTCACTTAGTCTCAAGGGTAGGTGTGGAGAAAAGCAGACGGAGTGAAAACTTTTTAGAAGCCATTATAATCAGGGCGACTAGTGGTGGGATTTGAGAGTCACGCGGAGCAGTAGAGTAGGGCGTGGCTTGCAAACTCAAGTGGCTGATCTTGCTGATTACAGCGATGGATATTGGGAAATGACCGGGCTGGGGCAAAATCCATGGGAGTGGTCTTGGTTATATCGACTTGCGGTGTCTCGGAGACAGTTAGAAGAGACGACACGTAGGTGGTCCATTAGTCATAGGAAACTGGAAAAGCAGGTTGTCCCTTTTCCCAAAGGGGGAACCATGGCAACAGTACGCCCTGGGTTATGTATTTGATATCGTTTGCCCAGCAGAAAGGTTATCTTTGATGCTACTGATCCAAAGTCCCCAAGCCCTGAGGAAGCTCTTTACTGGCTTGGTTTATTTAGTGTGTCACCCTTGATCTAGACAATCGTACCAGGAATGTAGGTGGCATGGGGTGCGGGCCTTCCTGGTAGCTTCCACGAAACGGATACAGCTTTTGGAAGGAGGAAAATGCTTAGAGGGCACAGAGAAAGACAGGTATTATAAAATTATACTATACTGTACTCTGCCAATGAAAGGTATGGAGATGTGCATTTACAGTGTTTTACAGAGTCCTGGGGTCCTGAGATGTAGGGAGTTGGAGAGCAGGGGGCTGAGGAGCAGTAAATGCAGCCTTGGAAAACATACAAAGGAACGCTCTGCGCGGCTGTCGTATCACACGGTGTTATCTCTGTACACTTATGTGCCTGTCTAGCAGACTGCAGACTGGGGTCATTTCTTATTAGCCCCGTGTTTCCATTGGCTAGAAAGATAGCTGCTGTACTGTACTACGGATGCAGATTTGGTGGATGTTTAACTTTTAATTATCTGTATAGACATCCCTAATTATTTGACGGTTTCACATTCTGATATTTTCTATGTTTGGCTTATCTCGCTTAGCAAGTGTCCTCCAAGTTTATCCATATTGTCACAAATGGAGGGATTTTGATAGCCTGAATAATATTCCACTGTGTGTGCATGGGCGCGCGCATTTTTATTACGTTTTCTTACCCACTTATCTGACGGTGGACTCAGGTTGTTCATCTTAGCTGTTGCATGTAATACTGCAATGGAGTTGAGAGTGTAACCATCTCGGTGACTGGTTTTATTTCCTTTTATTATCCAGAGGTGGGGGTTGCTGGATTATATAATAATTCCATCTTCAATGATTTTAGAAAACTCTGCTGTTTTCTGATGCGTCTGTGCCAGTTTAGGCTTTCAGTGCCGGTAGGGGATTCTCTTCCTTTGGATTTCCGCACGCACTTCCTGTCTCATCTCCCTACCACGTATGAGGTAATCTCTCAGCGGGTGGGTTCTGTGTAAAAATGCCTATTTAGGTGCTCTGCCAATTTTTAAATAGTTATTTTGCTTTTTTATTTTTGTTGATATTCAGTTATAGCAATTCCTATAAATTTCGATATTAACCTCTTATTTAATGAGCTGGAATATTGGTTGCCTTCCATCGTACCCTTTGCTGAACAAAACCTTTTTAGATGGGGGTAGTTCCAGTTGTTTGCTTGTGCTCTTGTTACCTGAGCTTTGTCTGCTTTCTTCTAGGAATTCTGTGGCTTCAGAACTTATGTTTGACCCTTTAGTTCATCATAAATTCCTTTTGTGTGTTGGATAAGATAAGGTACAATTAATTGTTTTTTGCATGTGGGGGTCCGGGTTTCCCAACACTGTTTATTGAATGGAACGTCTCATCCCATTCCACATTCTTGGTGCCTTTGTCGAAAATTAGTCTCTCATGTAGACAGCTTAAGGTCTACTCCATTGACCTATGTATATATTTTTGTAACATGACCTTATTTCCAGTTTCTATAACTTTGTAATATAACTTGGTATCAGAAAACATAATGCCAAAATCTTTGTTCTTCTTCCTTAAGATTGCCTTAGAAAATCAGGGTCTTTTTAGGTTCCCCAAGCACTTTAGAAGTCATTTTTTTTTCCATCACTGCTGTTGTAATACATACCTTCTTGAATCTGTAGACGGCTTTGAGGAGCAAAGATTGTATAACAGCAATATTTCTTCCAATCAACAAACACTAGACTTCTTTTCTTTCTTTTTTTTGCCTTTTTTAGTTTCTTTCATCAATATGTTGCAGTTTTAATGTGCAGATTTCTCAAATCCTTGATGAAACTTATTCCCAAGGATTTTTTTTCATTTCGATGGCACCTTTAATGTGATCAATTACTTTGTCTTTTTGGGTAGTTTGCTCTTGTACATTGATTTTGAATTCTGCAACTTTTAAAAACATGTCCACTCAGTTTTTTGATGCAGCCTTTTTTATTTTTTCAAAATGTATCTTCCCCTGTTTGATTGGTATGTACATATGACACTTCAGTTACAACGAATGTGAGAATCCTGTGCACATACCTATCACGCCAACTTCACATTTCCCTCTCTTCTCTATTTTCCGCCCTCCCAGCCTTCCCTTGTCCCCCCAATCCCTCCCATCTTCTCACCCGTTTGACTCAACCGTTTATTCATACTCTGGGTTTCTCGTGTTGATGTAGTCTTTAGTGTTTTCTTTGTATAAGGTCACAACACCCATAGGCAAAGCTCATCTGAATTCTTCCTTTCTAACTTAGAGGACTCATTCCTTCTTGTACCTATTTGTTCTGGGTAAGATTTCCAGAAACACACTGGATAGAAATGGCCAGAATGGGCATCTCGTCTTCGTCCTGATCCTCGAGGAGAAGCGCTCAGGTTTCACCACCGAAATTAACATAAGCTCCGAGCTTCTCTGATGTGGCTTTTACTGAGCTAAGGGTAATTCCTTTTATATGTCATTTGTTCAGAATTTTTGTCACGAAGGGTATTGAGTTTTGTCAAAAGATTTTTCTGTGTTACATTGAGACTTTACCCTTTAATTCTGTTAAAGTGTAGATTGCTTTCCCTGGCTTGTGTCTGCTGCATGAGCCTCGTGTCTCACAGAAAAATTCCTGTTAGTCACAGTTCTTTTTAAGGCACTATTCAATTCAACTTACTAGTATTTTTGTTGAGGATTTTTGTATCTGTGTTCACCAGGGACACAGAGCAGTGATTTTTCTTTTTACTTTAAGTGTTCTTGTCTGGTTTGAATGCCAGGACAGTTTTGGCTTCGTGTAATGAATTTGGAAATGTTCCTTCTCTGAAGTTTTGGGAAAATTTGAGAAGGACTGGTACGATTTGTTTTCTTACTGTTTAGTAGAATTCAACCATGGAAGCCACCAGGCCCTGGGCTTTTCTTGGTTAGGCTGACTTCTAATTACTGATGTAATCTTCCCTCTAGTTTGGATTCCCTAGTCTTGGTGTGTGAGTAACTATTTGTAGTAGCCTCTGTTGATCCTCTCTGTTTTGATGGCTGGTTGCAATATCTCCTTTTTCACTTTTGATCTATCATTTTGATTTTGACTTATCTTACCTTCTATCTTTTTATTAGTTGGAGTAGCACAAGTTTTATTAATTTTATCTTTTCAGAAAGAGCACTTTTTAATTTCGTTAATTATTTTCTGTTGTATTTCCTTCTTTTTAGTAACTTTAGCTCACTGTTTTTTCTAATATCTTAAAGTATAAACTTAGTTTACTTACTTGAGGCATCTATTTCAATTTTTAAACAAGTATGTCTTTGTCACTATAAAAGTCCTTTGGAAGTGATTTTATCGTACTCATGAAGTTTTGCTTTGTGTGTGTGTGTGTGTGTGTGTCTGTGTTTCCAGCCTTATTTGTGTCAATGTGTCTTTAATTATTTTTAAATTCTGATTTTGAGCTACCAATTATTAAGGAAGATGTTAATTTACGTGTATTTATGATTTTCTTCTTTTACTTTCAGTTTTCCTTCTGTTATTGATTTCTAGTTCCATGTTATTGTGTTCAGAAAACATGCTTTTTATGACTTTAATCTTTAAAAATCTGTTCAGGCTGGCTTTGTAGTCTACTATTAGATATACCTCGGAGAATGTTTAGTGTGTGTTTTAGAAGAATATGTGTTCTGCTGCTGTTGGAAAAAATATTCTACGTATGTCAATTTGGTTTGAAATTTGTTTAGTTCTTCTGTTCCCATGTTGATTTTCTGTCTGGATCTCAGACCCACTCTTGGAAGTGGGGTTTTAACGCTGCCTCATACTATTGCATTGTTGTCTACTACTCCCTTTATATCTGCTAATATTTGATTTTATTTATATTCTGATGTTTTATCGTCTAATCAATTGGCATGTTTATTGTTACATAATGAGCCTTTATCATCTTACTACAGCTTTTGACAAGAAGTTCACCTTATTTACCCTGGTTTTCTTGGTTCCTATTACAGTGGCATGTCTTTTTCAACTCTCCACTTTCAATTAACTTATGACCTTAGTTGGATCCTTTCCTTTGTTCCCCATTTTATTGATAACTATACATGCTATACATAATATTTATGTTGAAATTGAGTTTTTTGTGCACCTACATATATCACTTCAAAATTGCAAACCCTTCTCCTCTCCCTTTTGACCCTTCCACACCTTCTCACTGCCCACTAGTTCCCACTCCCCCCATTTAGTACTGTGAAACAGCTGTGTTCTGTGTCTCTCATATTGGAGACACCATGCATATTTAACCCGCATCTGACTCACTTCACTGAGCATGATGGTCTCAAGTTGTGTCCATTTACCTACAAAAGCCTCAAACTATCTGCCTTTATAGACAAGTAGTATTCCATTGTGTACATATTCCATAATTTATCTATTCATTTGTCTGTTGATGGGTACTTTGGTGTCTTCCACATTTTAGCTATTGTTAGTTGTGCTGGTGTGAATATGTGTATAAATTTATCTGTTATATGATGCTTTTAGCTCTAAAGATTCCCTGAAGTGGTATCACTGGGTCAAGTCTTTTCAGTCTTTTTAGAAATTCCATACTGCCCTCCATAGTGACTGTACCAGTATGTTCCCACCAGCAGAGTAAGAGGGTTCCTTTCCTCCCACTGCTTCACCAGCACTGACTACTGTTCGAGTTCTTAATATATGCCATTCCTTCTGGGCTGAGATGGCACCTTCGTGGTGTCTTGATTTGTGCTTCTCTAATGGCTAGGGATGCTGAACATTTTTTCTTGTATTTACTGGCCAGGTGAATTTCTTCATCTGAGAACTGCCTATTTGTTTTTGTTGTCCATTGTTTAACTGGGTCTTTGAATTTGAGGGGATGTGTTTTCCTCCGGTTCCTTATATGTTCTAGCTATTAGCCTGCTATCGGAAGTGTAGGTGGTGAATAAATGATAGACCAATCTCCTTAATGAAAATAGATACAAAAATCTTCAGTAAGACTCTGGCAAATAGAATCCAACAAGTAATCAGAAGGGTCATACGCCAGGATCAAGTGGCTTTTCCTTCTTTATGAAGTCACTTTATCTGTGTTGGCTAGTCCAATACACTTGATTTGCGGTGATTGCTACTAGGCAAAGATTTATTGCATCCAGTGGATTAGTTGTGAGTTCTGTGTGCCTTGATTCTTCTCTTTCTCTCTGCCTTTGTGACTTGGTATATTTCCATTGTGGTGTCCTTTTTCTTTCTCTTTTGTGTATCTGCCATAGGGTTTTGCTTTTTGGTTACCTGGGGCTTACCTAAAACATCTTATAGTTATAACACTCCATTTTAAGCCAATAATAACATTACTTGGACACAAAACTTTCGCTTTTATTTCTTCGTCCAACACTTCAGGTTTTAACGTTTCTGCCACCGTGGAGTTGGCAGCAAGGCTGAGGTTGGCCCATGGCTGCATAGGCAACGACAGGTGTGTGAGCAGCAGTGTGTTCAGGGGCCGGTGGTGGGTGTCGGGCCCTTTGGAGGTACGTGTGTTGTAGCTGCAGGGTGCCAGGGGTGGCTGTGATAAGGTGGATAGAAGAGGTGGATCTGGAAACTGGTGTCTGGAAAGATAAACACAGTAGGGACCTCTGTGTGCACACACGAGTTGGGGGGGGGGGTGCCTGTGGCTGCTGATTTCCTCAGTGGTAGACGCAGCTGGGCTGTCTGAGGAGCAGGACACTGGGTATGGTGATGATGCCAGTCACTGGCTGGCACAGACGGTTGCCTTCCTACCTCTTTGTGCCTGGCTTCTCCAGACAACTGAGCCATGCTACTGCCCACAGTACGCTCAGTCGCGAACTTTGAGTCTTGGTTGGAGAGGCTTATCACTCCCTGGGTCTCCTTTCTCCCTCACCAGGGTAATCACAGGCTTGACTATCCGCTCACACCTCCAGTCCAGCCAGTCAGGGAGGAGATGGTGCAGGAAAAGTGAAGCTGGGCTTTCTGCTGTCTTTGGGTGGTTACTTCGGAGCTCTTGCTGTTCTGCAAGGCTGCGGCTCCTCAGCTGGCTTTCTGAGCTCTCTGATGATGTTACTTTTTGTAGGCAGCTCACTAACTGTTAGACTTCAGGAGTATAACAAAGACTGAGCTTCCTTCTCTTCAGTTTGCTCAAGTAAAAATATTTGAATTTCAAATTTTTATTTAATACACTTTTCTCAAAATACTTTAGGAATTCTTCTTAAAAACACTTATTAAGATTAGCTGAAAGTTCCTTTTGAAACAGATTTGCACTTTGTCCAATAAAATATTTCTGAGTGCAGCAGAGCAGAGAACTGTGATATGTAACTGTAGACTCGGGCTCTTCCTTTCGGAACATTACTAGTGAGTGTGTGGAGAAAACAGCAGAAAAGAATTCTTTGAAGTGACAGGGGACATATGTTGAGTATTGGAGATAAAGCTAACTCTAATGGTTGAAGAAGTGGGCGTGGGGCCTGCCAGGAAAGGGGGCAAGGAAGAGCGAGGCAGGGAGAGATGAGTCACTCTCTTCAGTCATAGTGGCAGGTTTGGATTATAAACATGTAGTCATTTGTTGCCAATAAAATTACGGCTTTCCTGGCTTTTGGAGCAGATTAAATAGACAATCACATTTCTGAGGGACCACTAGAGTGCCAAGGGACAACCACAGGTTAAATCATATCACTTCTCAGCAAGCTTATGAAAATCTCACTTGTGCTGTGCCTGGTAGATTGGAATCTTCTTTCAAAGCCTCACTTTTCTAGGGCATCGGAGGCCTGCTTTGATGCAGCATGATGTAATCTTGATGTATTATCCTTGGCTATCTGTGCTGCCTTTGTTAACATGAGCGTTCATAAATTAATAGAAAGATTTCTATGATCTGCACTCTCTTAATAATTTAAAACGAGACAAAACATATGGAAACTCTGGATAATGGCAGCGTGCCAAAACTGGATTGAAAACACAAACAAAGAGAAGCTTGACTAAACCACATTCCAGGAACACATTTCATTAAAGTTATAATGAAAATGCCTATTGGTAGTTCTTCTCTTCCAAACCTAGTGTCCTTTGATCCTAACCTTAACCCCACACAGTGAATATCCAGTATTCATTCTTGTTTAGAGAAACCAAGGCATATGGAGTTTAAGTAATTTGCTCCAAGTGGTATATATATCAACTTTTAGAGCTTAGCTTTGAATCTATGCTTTTAATTCTTATTTCTATAGATTCATATTTTGGGGAGTAATAACTTTTTCCACGTTCAACACTTTTTGAATATGTTCATGTTATGGTTTAGATCTAAAATGGGCCACAACACCCCGATCTCCTGTGCTAAGTAAGCAATTGACTCATGGGGCACTATACTCATGAGGAAATTCACACATTCATGGATTTTGTGGTGGAATGTGCTCTTAAAAGTTGGGGCCTGATTGGTGATGGGCCAATGGGAAAGCGACCTGGAAGAGTGTATTCTTATATCTGGCTTATTATTTCTTTCTGTGCTTTCTGTCTGCAGTACTTTGAGTATTTTTTTCTTTCACCATATCCCTTTGTCTTGTTTCTGACTTGGAATCAGAAAACCATAGACTGAAACTGTGAGCCAAGATAAACTTCTCTTCCTTTAAGTTACAAGTGTTAGGTATTTTGTCCCAGTGGCAAAAGAAGCAGCTAATCCAATAGATAGATGATTGGTCTAGCTTTTTCTCAGCCTTGTGTGTCAATCTCTGAGCACATGTCATAGGATAGACAAAGGAACGAGTGTGCTCCTGATTCCTAAGGAATGCCTTATAATTGGAGAAACATTTCAGAAAACGTTTTACCTGATCAGCGTCTTGAGTGATTCAGAGGAGGGAGTCTATCAGATAAACAGAGCGAGGAGCTGATTGATAAGAGGCCAGACTACTGCCATGTAGGGGTTTCCGGCAGGTTGTGATCAGAGTTAGTGCTTAAACTCAGAGACCAGAGTTCCTGAACACATCCAGACAAAAACCAGTGACTGTGACTCACATCTGAAAGTGATGTGCTCTTGAGTGAGTCATGTACAAACTAAAAGATCTCAGTTTTGCCATTTATAAAATGAGACAGTTAATGATATGGTGTGAGGTCACATGCCATCTAGTTTCTCAAGATGGGTATGCTAGTAATGATTCTATGAGCCATTGAAATGTTACGTTGTTAGTTCATCAATCCAGCACATTTTTGTTAAGGTCCATAGGAGTATCTACACTGGGCATCTTGCCAAAAGAGTTAAAGACATCATTTAAGAGTGATATATGCATACTCACGTCTACAGCAGCACAACCGTAACAGCTGAGTCTTGGAAGCGGAGCAGATTCAGTGCAGCAGAAGAATAAGTCGAGAAAATGTGGTGTGCATACACAATGGACTACTACTTTGCCATAAAGATAAATTTGACTCTTCTGTAGGCAAATGAATGCACTGGGAGTCTACCTCCACTAACAGGATACCATGGCCCCTCACACTGTGATCGCTAGGACAAATGTTATGTAGTGAAGCAAAGCGTAAGGCACAAATCATTCTGTCTGGAGAAAGGGGTTCTACTGATCTATTGTAAAGCAGTTTGTTTAACCTGCTCATATAATACTGGAAACAGCTTGTAAAAATGTAACTGGTTACATATGCATCTACGACAGCCCCTCCCCTCCACCTACCAGGCCAAAGGAACTATGGGATGCTAGATTGTCTGATCAGTAGAAACCTATTTTTATCTTGTGATTGTTTGTTGGTGACTGCTTGCTGACAGCTTGGTCCTCTTCTGTAAGCTATACTGCCTGCTAGCTCTATGATTGCAAGACTGTAACTGTTCACCTAAGCAACAGGTTGTGGCTTTTGCCCCTGTAAGCCTGGCACTGTAAATGGGAGGGACTTCTCTCCTAAGCTCTGCAGGAGAGAGAGAGAGAGAGAGAGAGAGAGAGAGAGAGAGAGAGAGAGAGAGAGAGAGAGAGTCTGGCCAGCTTACAATAAAGCTTGCTTCAATCTGGACAAGCACCTTGAGACCATTATGCTTAGTGAAATGAATCAGACGCAGAAGGTTAAATATCACATAGTTTTTCTCACACGAGAAGCCCAAAGTATAAATAAATAAATGAGCAGAATAAATGAGTGATGGTAATAAGCAGGGAGATCGATTTTTGTGGAAAGAGAAAGGGGATGGTGAGAGAGACGGTATGTGATGGTAGGAAGGGGAAAGAGAAGTAAAAATGATTAAGATGAAATACATGTTCATACCAGTTCCCCAAGTTGAATGCAGTTGTTGTGTACTGGAAATACGAACTACTAAAAAGGATAAATTGAGGGAATGAGAGAAAAGAGATGGGTAATTCTCTATTTAAGGGATCTCACTGTCTCATGGGACAGAGAGATACAATTTGCTTAACTGTGTGAGAGATTGAGGTTTGAGCTTGTGGTGGAGTGTTCTTAAACATCAAAGTCCTGGTAACATGCTCTTGTACCACTAGCTGGGGTAGCCCCAGATTCTCATAAATCAAGGGACTGAGGTGTCATCACAGTGAGGGAACATCCTTCACTCAAAAATTTTGCTTTGAGAAAGCATTTAATAGTCAGAGTCTAAAGAAATTCTGCTGAGCCATTAGTCCATAGCTCTAGTCTGAGTCTTAAGGAAACTCAAGCTACGAATTAAAAAACTAGAAAATTATTTTACCATTTCTGTACCTAAACCTTTTTCTGTGCTTGTTCAGGAGCAAGGCAGCAGTGCTTTAGAACCTATTCGTAACAAAAATGGAAGAGGTCTGGCTGCTTCCATTAGCGTAGAAGACATTGTAACAGACCCAAAATATTTTTTTTTCCTAAAAAGATATGTTCAAATCCCAATCTTGGAAGGTGTAAATTTTACCTTATTTTATAAAAAGATGCAACCAAGTTAAGAATCTTCAGATGAAGAGATCATCCTGAAACATTTCCCTTTGCCTGAATTCTAGTGACAAGTGTCCTTCCAAAAGACAGAAAAGAAGACAATGTGCTTGACGGTGAACGTCGAGGTACACAGGAAGGAAGCCAAAGAACACTAAAGCTCCCAGAAGCTGAAGAGAAAATCAAGATCTTGGAGTCCTACGAGAACCCTCACAGAGTGGGCAGGCCTGTGGACACCTGAAGTTTGGACTCCGGCTCTCTAAAGCTGGGAGAAAATATACTGCATTTGTCTAAAGTCACCCAATTCCTGACAATGGCAGTAGTTATTAAAGGACCTAGTAGAAGTGGGGTGTCAGAGTCTGTGATTGAGTCCCACAGCAACTGGAAACAGGAAGCACTTCTGGAAAGTTCAAACACAACTTAAGGGAAAGGTGGGAAGAGCTCTTTTTAAATGAGAACTCTACAGTCTCAATGGCACCTGGGGATAGCAAGGGCTGGGAAAGCCTGGGTGAACTCTCCAGGACACAGAGCAAAGGGAACTCTGGACTGTGGGATCCACAGAGAAGCATGGAGAAGTAAAACAAAACTCTCAAGTAAATAAAATTTTCATTCTTAGTATCACATCTATCACATTTAGTCTCTAACTAGCATGTAATCTCTGAGGGTCTACTGGCCTACCCTCTTCTTGTACTGTGTCGTCTGGAATATGCCTTTCTGAGCCTCTGTAGGTGGAAAAGCAAGGGGCAGAAGGTACATTGATCTTTGAATTCCTGCAAGAATGAGGAATGCACATCATTTCTGATTACAGTCCATGAACCTGAGCTAGTCAATTGGCCCCACAAGGGAGGCTAGAAAAGATGGATAAGTATGTATATTTTCCAGAATTAATGATCTTTGCCAAATTAATGTTTGAATACTTAATTTTGATTGATTTATTTTCCACTCTATGACTTGAGTATTGTTAGGCACACATGACATTAATCAGTGATTATTTCTTGAACTGATTGCCCAAATGTAAAATTTATTTCATGTTAAAAATTAAAGCTGTGGTATTTCGGAGTTCTATGGGATAACATTCTGATTAAAAAGCTTTTGTTTTTCTTAAAGTCAATTTAATTAAGCAAGGAAAATAGCCAACTAATTTTTATTATAAAAATAACTAATATGCAAAAATTTCCAATCGTTTCCGTGAAGTTCAGATGTGACTGGGTTATTTAGTTAAAGGTATCAGGTCGATCAATGGTCTCCATCACCTTTCACAGTCAAGGACGTATAAAGAGTGTCATCAGAGGGTGCAAAAACAGTGGTGCGAGAAGGAAAAAAATACAGGTATACAGCTTGCAGCAGTTGTAGCACATTCTGCACAGCAGGCTAAGAGGAAATTAAGAAATGCAGACTTTCTAATTATCACGAAGAAAAGGAAGAAGGAAATGATCATTTTGTGTGTCTCCTACTGTTGGACAGGGCCATTGCAAGGTGGTTCGTGTCCCACTATCCCATTGGTGATCACATCAATCCTCTTTGGTAGACATCATTGTTCCCGAGTTACAGCTGAGGACACTGAGGCATAAAGGTTGTAAATACTTAACTCAGTCTCCCTATATTCGATTTTCGCATGTTTCCCTCCTGGAATGCGTCACTTTCCTCTTTAGAAAACTAATCTCTTCTTTACTGGTGGTGGGTGCTTCTGGGAGAGAGGGGCTGCCTTTGTTTGAACACCACGTGGCTACAAAAATGAATATCAGATCATAAGCTTTACAGAAATATATTCCCTTTTGGGGGATCTTTTACAAATAATCTATTTGTTTTTGTCAAGGCCAGATCTTGGTTTCATGGGATACGACTTTGTTTTCAACGACTCATTAAAGAAAGATGACTTACTGCCCTGTTTTCTAAATCTAGTCACAGACCACAATCACCCACAGGAAATGGAATGTTTACTTGAGTTTATTATACAAGGCTCTGGATATGAGCTGTGGGATTTTTACACCTCATAGCAACGGTATTACAATTTATTTACAACTTCATGTTGGCAGCTGCACAAACTCTTATGAAAAAGGACAATCACACCTTGGGGACCAGTAATTATAGGCAAAGGTATAAATTGGGCAAAGAAGTGTAAGCATTTGGCCCTTAAGTTGAAGAGAATAGAAAGGCTCTGGCAATTGGACAGAAAGCCAGTCTCTTGTTCGCTATGAGGCCATGAACTAATTAAACTGAACTTGTCAGAATAGAAGGATGAATAGATGGAACTGGAGCTTGGCACTGACTGGTCCCACGCTCATGAAAACCGAGTTGTTTTAGTGATGTCATCATTTGGAACTTCCAGCTATGATATCACTTTTGACAGAATTAATGTGGAATTAATTCCATATGTACCAGCATTAATAGGTATTGACTTTGAACACTGAGTGATTATTCAAGGTCACTTTGCAAAAGAAAACTCTGAGATATGTCTTCTAATCGTCTCTAGTTATCAGATTCGAGATTGAGATTAGACGTGGATTTCACCATGCTTGTTAGATGGCTCCCGAGACAAATCCCTATTTGATTTTTTGGAAAATATTTCTTGGGGATTTAGGTTAAAACATGATTTTTATATAAATGGGATAAGAGAATTCAAAATTATGCTCACTGTTCACTTAAAAGGAATTTCCCACAAGGCTTTTAGTTAAAACTAAGGCATGAGAGTGTTGTTTTGTATTGATCCAAATTATGACTATCTTTTCTATTTTTGCAGAGCGTGCACTTTCTCACTTTTTAAAAAACCTTCATAGACTCCTTCTAGTTCAAATTGATCTTTCATGTCCATCAGAACTGTTGCTTTTGATCTTGGAGTTGGTGTGTGGTGTAGGGGTTGCTAGTGAGTTGGGATGTAGCTATTTGACCGATTCCATAGTCTGCTCATGTTTACATGTCCTCACATGCCTTACAACTCATGCCTTACACTCTCAGAGAACTGGAAACCTCAAAAGTGTTATTGCAACATAATAGACATGGTGGATATGACCTGATCAACAAGCAAAAGAAAACACTTGGAAGTCGACTGGCACCCGAACGCAAGGTGGGGCTGTCATCCAGCCAGGTTGTCTTTGCGACAGCACAGTTGACTCATTCAGCAGCATTTTCTGTGGGTTGCTTTGTCAGAGTTTATGTCTGTTCTCACAGCCAGCCACTGAGCAGCTACAGGTGCTGAAGAGCCAAAGGATTCTGCTAGCAAGAACTAAACCTTCTGTCCAACTCCAGACACTATGCTTTTTAAACAATAGGTTGCCTTGATGCTGGTGCTTTGCTTACCTTCCAGGTAAGAAGCAGATGCATGGGAAGCAGATAGGGGGATGGAGGAATAGCTCAGCAGTTAAAGTGAGTGCCTAGCAGGCTCAAGGCCCTGAGCATCACATACACTTACTTGGGCATGTTGGTTGCATACCTGTAATCTCAGCACTTGGGAACCTGGGGCAGGAGGATTGCTATCAGTTCGAGGCCATCCTGAGCTACATAGTGAGTTCAGGACCTGCCTGGACTCAGAGCAAGACCCAGTCTTAAGAAGAAGAAGAAGAAGAGGAGGAGGAGGAGGAGGAGGAGGAAGAGGAGGAGGAAGAGGAGGAGGAGGAGGAGGAAGAGGAAGAAGAGGAAGAAGAATCAGATAGACCTTGTGTTCACAGTAGGAAAACATGGTGGACCAGAACCAAAATTCCAACTCTGGCTGGACCACATGCCGGACAAGTCAACATCTGACTTTGACAAGTGTCTTCGTGCTCTTCATGTGTGTTTCTTCTCTAGGATGTTGATGTCTTATCACAGGAGATCCTGGAAAAAACCTAAATCATTATCAGTAAGTCCTATAAAATACCACTTGAATATTTGTTAATTATTAAAATGTTGTGATACTTCCTACATGGGCAGACTAATTGTCTTTAATTGTCCTTATGGGTGTAAGTGAGCATGCTATCCAATATACATAACTTCTCCGTAAGTCACCCTATGCAATATTAGCAGAAGAGGTTTCCTTTCTCTTTAAAAATATTAGAAAAAAGGTGAAAATGAAATCCACCTAGCCCCGCAGTGTGGAATTTGAAATGAAGCTGTTGCTTCATTCTTCAATCATGAGCTGTGCTACGTTAGGCAAGAAAATCAAACGTTTAAAGCATTAGCTTTCAAAAAGTGGGAAAAAATAATCCTGTACTTTCTGAGTTGTTAAGTTAATTTTCTAGAGCTTTCACAACAAAGCACCATAGATTAAGTGGCTGACTCGACAGAATTTGCTGCTCACAGGAGCTACAAGTCCACAATCATGGTGTTGGCTGGGTTCCTTCTTCCTGAGAGTTTTGGGGAAGAATCTGTTCCATGCTCTCGTCCTTGTCTCTCAGTTGTTGACCGTCTTTGGCTTTCCTTGGCCTGTAGAAGCATTACCTCGACCTGAACTTCATTCATACGCTGCTTCCCTCCCATGCACGTTGTGTTCAAATTTCCCCTTTTTATAAACAACTGTATTAATGGATTAGGGGTCCATTCTAAGGGCTTCATCTCAAAGTAAGTATATCTTTAAGGACCCTACACGCCAAGTTACATTCTTAGGTGCAGCACTTCAACATACAAGTTTTAAAGAGAAACAATTCACCCTACAATTGCTGATTGAGAAATAATGAGGTAGTGTGCACAAAGTGCTCCATTCTCTTGGCTCATGGCTGCTGTTCTGTGTAGAAGGGCCTCATTTCTGCTGGTTCCGAGTCAGGTGGAGAATGTGAAAGGGAGAGTTGATGTCTTTACGGCTTTGCGAAGAAACTTTATTGTGACAGCAGGGAACACAGAGTTTGCATTCATTAATTACTGTTTTCTCACTGTTCCCTTGGACTTTTCCCTTAGTTTGTGAGCTTTTGAGAAAAGTCCAGCCCTTCAAACAGACCAATATGTCCTGCCCAGCCACCTGCTTTGGATTCAAATCTTTTCTTTCCAGACAACTCTCAAGGGTTTTATAACAGATGTGTAAATTGTTCCAGGCTACCTTTTCATCATTTCTATTAAATTGAAACAAAAAAAATGAACACGAAAAGTTTTCCCTAATGCATTCTATGCAAAGAACATGTTAGTGTTTCATTAGAAACAGCAGGCTGAGATTTATGAAGACATGAACAGATACAAAAGATAACAACAGGAACAAGCACTGATTGAACAACCAATCCCTCCAAAATATTGAGTGATTCCCATAACAGGCCTTGATGGCACATCCCAACAGAGAAGGAAATGGAAACTTATACTGAAGGTACTATTGAACATAAGCAGCTGGAAAGAGGCTCAAAATAAAACCCAAGCTCAGTGTTTACTGCCTGTGCTCATCCCACAATCCAACAGCAGGAAGTCAGTGTGACTGTCCACAAGGTGGGAGAAACTTTCTGTCTCCTCAGCTGCACCTACTACTCTTGTCATCTTTCATAGCCAGTTCTTAAATGCCGTCATTGACAAGATGGAAGCAATGATATTCTTCGCATCAGGGGAATTATGTGAGAATTGGAAATGGGAATTTTTTTGATACAGAATTTATCTCATGCTGGAGGCTCAACACATTTTTTTGAGAAAATTAGACAGTAAAATTAGAGAGTAAGGAACTGAGTGGAAAATCTCTTGAGTATTAAACATGAGTGATTAGGCAAATGTTGAGGAACACAGCTGGGCACAACTTCTAGAAAGAAGATCGTGCTACTCTTAAAGGTATTTATAAGGCAAACCTTTTCTTTAAAAGAAGAAACCAGTTTCAACTCTTCTTGAACACTGGGGGTGAGGCAATGAGCTTAACTGCTATATCAAGTGTCTTACCACTTTTGTGCCTTCTTTCTCCATCATCGATCTACCAAGGAAATGGCGTGTTTGAAGTTATGTAGATTGGATATGACTCTAAACCAGACTCTAAACCCAAGCAACCTGAGCAGAGTTTCTCTTACCTACCATTTTCACATCTGAAGATCTCTGGCCTGGGTCTCATATCCACCTGAATGTCCTATAGCCCACTATATGTTGGCTACAGAATGACATTAATAATATTACATGCTTTGAGATTATGGTGAGAGTTAAATTATGACTCAAATAAATATTTGTATAAGTGCCTGACATATAATAAACACCATAGAAATAATAACTCATAATAGTTTTATTATTAATATTTGACTTCACCTGTATCTGTCTCTTAAAGAGCCAGATACAATATGGACATACAGAGTGTTTATGTTATGATGCCCACAAAAAGCCAGATTCTAGGTAAGACAGATTAATGGAATTGAGACTAAGATACTATAAGGCCGGATCAGCATTCCCCAAGATTACCCGAATCTGTACTACGTGTATTCAATCTCTAGGTTTCTTTGTATTCCCCCGAATCTTTTTCTTTTCTTCTTTCAGGCCCATTGCACCCAAATCCTTCAAAGACACTGTGAGTTCATAAGTTAAACTTGATGACAAGATGACAAAGTAAATGGCAGCCACCTAATGAAGAAACAGACTCAAGGTCTCCAAGTATCCAACTTAAAGGATGCTTCCAAGAGCATATCTATGTCCCCAATCCGAGACCACATTATACTTCTTGCCTGAGCAACAGCACTCTATTTTCTTTCTGAGTGTAAACCTCAACTCTGACTAACAAATTTGTCTATACCTTTCACTGATACAGCCTATTTTTTTTTTTCCTGTGAAGAGTATCAGTGAAAGTCCTCCTTGGAGATGGGCAAAAAAGGTCCAATTTCTTTTTGGGGGAGAACTTCTTGCATTTTATCCAGTGACGGTTTCAAGGAGAGATGGTCCTGCCTCTCAATTTCCGTTTCAGTAACGGAGAGATACCAGCCCTTCAGGATGCACAAACACTCCTGTACTTTAACTCAGTTCTCAACTTTGACCATTGCCTGCCTTGTGTTATCGTATTTAGGCTCATTTCACTTTCTCATGTACTAAAACCTGTCTTTGTTGCCAGGAAGGAAGGGGAGATTTAATTAGCTCTCATTTTGAGAAAGTTATACACAGTCCATTCACGGGCAGTTGGCAACAGTGGAAGCACATGGTGGAGACTGGAGAAATGCTCATGGCGTTGAAGACAGAAAGCCAAGTAAAGCAGGAGCAAATGGATGTCTGGAGACTAAATCAGGGCCAGACATTTCCTGGGAAGAAGCTGTAACAACATTTCTTCTTCCTTCCTTTACTTAGTTGAAGCTGCCAGTTGAGTTGCTCCATCCAGCGTGGGTACCCATCCTTCACTTCCTGGCTTCAAGGTCAGTAAAGCTGACCTGAAAGTTCTGCTCTGGAAACTCTCCAGTATCAAAAGGTTGACACAGTTCCTCCAGGTCAAAACCCAGGCAACTGTTCTTCCAGCCAGGCTCTGACTTCCCAACCGTACATGGTTCCAAAGTTATTCCACTATATCCAAATACAGGAGACTTTCGAGGGGAACTCTAGATCCAAATCATAGCATAACCTTAATGAGATGATATCATATATGTCTTTTCACATGCTGTGTTGGAAAGTATGGCATTTTGAGTTCATTCATTCATTCAAGTGTTTGTGGAATACACCCTGCTCAGCAACTAGGCATAAAGAACTTAACTCAATGCACATCTATTGTTACAAAGTTTATAGTATAAACATTCACTGAAAAATTTTAAAAAGGAATAAAGAAATCACAAACTTTGCCTAATGAAAAGAAATAATCTACATATCATTTAGTAGTTTCACAATTATGTTAGACTATGGGTTGAGTTTGGTTAATGGTGAGTACTTAACAGATTCTTGTTCTTTTCTCTACTACAGAGAAGACCTGTAATACCAAAGCCAGTAATATGCGTGTGCATGTGGCCCTAGAGAGCTCAGTGCTTTAGTTTGACCACCTGTAGCATTGATATACTTTTTTGGTAGCTTAACACAAATGACACAGTTACATGCCAAATTTCAGTATGAAAACATAATTCCTGTAATAATTAGGAATGCCTGTAACTTCATCTCAAATGCCAAAAAGTAATATAATCTAAGATTTCACTCACCTGAGGGAGAAAAGTATTTTTGCTGGCCCAGTTCACCTTCTTTCACACATTTTACAATATGTGGAATTTAATCCATATCAACCTGTTGAATTTGTTCACTGTATACCATGCAGTAAATTAAACACCAACTAAAGACTGTTTTAAGAAATTCACCTGGAACTTAAAGCATTCATCCACAAAAAAAGAACAAAATTCTGACACTTAAAATAGCACACTCAGACTATTCAAGGATATAAGAAGAAAGGGAGAAAGATAGTTCAGGTTATTTTGACAGTAAAAACAGAAGAAGTGTATGGTGGGTAACACTTGCCACAGAGACAGGGAGAATAGTATAAGAAAAAGTTTCTGAAGTACCAAAAAATGTCCATAACTCAGCAAGCACTTCAGGCTTGTTTTTAGCTTCTCGGTCAGTCAATACATTGATAGGTTTGATCTTGTTGGCTCGGGGCTTCTGCTCTCCTCACACTCACCTTTGCTCAGAAGTGTTGACTTCAGTTGTTTGGTCTGAGGCTCTGCCTTTCTCCACCTTGTCTCAAAACCAAGACTTGGTTAGCAAGGAGGCCTTGCCCTCTGTTATCACATTTGTATCTCATGTGACCTCCCACAGCTTCTTCGAGGTTTGTCTGGTAATTGGGATACGGAGGTGTAACTAGCCATACATAACCGGACTCCATTTTTCCCTCCGTTCTCCTTAAACCAGTTTCTCAACAGAGGCAATGTGAGCTCCAATCAAGTCTTATTTTGATCTGGTTCAGCACAACTGGGGCAGATTGTCTACATCTGGAAAACTGCAGGATTGATTATGAAGAAGTTCAATTTCTTAGAGTCCTGGTTTTTGTTAGTAATACAACTGATATTTTATCTCTGTTCTACCCACACACTTATATTATTTAGCTTTTGTTTAGAACTTGAGGGAGAATTTGCTGGGGTTCTGGGAGATTTCTTTCTCCCCCTCTCACCTTGGTGTGCCTCTCTCTAAGCTGTGCTATAGTGCCTGCTAGATGCCACCTTTTGTATGCTGTAGCACTATGGGGTCTCTTTACAGGTGCTCAGCCACCTCCAGTAAAACTCAAGATTTTAGTTCTAGGAAGCCTACCCTTCCTTTTCCCCTAGTGACCAATCGAAAACAGGCATGTTTCTTTTTATATCACCAAACAAGAAAGGTTTTGGGTAGCCATCTTTTCCAGGCATTGAAGTTTTCTCCTTGTAAGTCCTTCTGAACACAGGTCCCCTTGAAGATGTCAAGGCAAAGTCACCCTTCTGAGGTAGAGGACACTAGAGTTGATAGGGCATTGTCAGGGAGGAGGTGGGAAAGAAATGAGTCAGTATTTGCACAAAGCAGAGGTGTCTATCGGAGACAGGAAGATGGAAAGCACATGACAATGAACAAACAAGGGGGAGGGGAAAGCTGGGTGCTGTGTTCCATACTGGAACCACACAAGCCATGAAGTGTTTAGGCTTACATGTGCATCTGCTGCTAAAATAATGCTGTGCGACCAAGCACCCCAACATGCCATGGTATGCAACACTAAATATTTATTTCTAGCTCATTGATGGGGATCAACCCATCTAGGTTGGACTCGAGAGAGTCCAGTTGGACTCAGCCCTGTGTCTGCAGTTTCACTGGGTTTATTTGTGTGTCTGTAGTTCAGCTGTACCCCACACGTGCCTCACTCTTCTCTGAAACTTACATGTGCTTTGTATGATTGTGCAAGAAGCAAGAGAAATAATTCCAGTTAGATGGGAACTTTTTGTGCCTCTACTTGTACCATGCTCACCGACTTCTCATTTTTCCAAAGTGAGGGCAGAGTCAGAGAGGGACACACTACAAAAGTTACACAGCACGGAACCAGGGGGATGGGAACAGTTGGGTCCACCATGCAAATCTATCAAAAAATCTTGTACTTTCAGCTAACCTCGATCCCCATTTCAACAATTCTTTGTAATTTTCACACTTAGGAGTCTTAATACTTTTGACACTTGAAAAATATGGTAATGTAAAGGTTGATATTAATTCTGAAGATTCAGAAATTTTCAAAATAATCCTCTAGTCATTAGCCATAGAGTGAAGGAAAAAGATTGCTATGATTTAAAAAAAAATCCTTAGAGATAAATTATTTCTATTTGGCCAGGGGAAAGTAAGAACAGACTAGATGGTGAGAAAAATGCTCGTATTTGAGGCTGAATCTCAGTCTATGAAACTCTTGACCTTATTTTGGACTGCATGCGGCTTTGTAACGGCAAATGGAATTAAAACCCCATTTTACAGATTGTTAACTAAGAAATGAAGCTCCCTCCTCGTGGTGAGGTAGCAACTCGGGGACTCTGTTTTATTTGGCAAGTTGCACATTCCATCCTTGCTCTCGCACCATCGTGTACCCAACTAATTTGGAAAGAGGAAGACATGTGTTTTTGCTTGGAAGCCACAGGGCTGTGAAACGAAGGTGTGATCTAGACCTTCCAAATTAGATATTAGCTCGTAACGTGATCCGGCCCCTAGGAAAGCCGCCGGCCTGTGCGAGGAGTCAAGCCGCAGGGAGGGGAATAATCCCCCTTTATGTGGCACTGGTGCGGCTGCACCTGGAAAACAGGCCCCGGCTCGAGGCCGGGTACCCAGGCCATGTGGCCAGGGAGATGAAAACCCTATGATTCATTCTGAGAGGAGGAAATGACCTAGGCGGGGGAGAGATTAAATTGCTTAACGACTTCGCTTTCTTGCCCCTGAAGGAGACCCCCGGAAAGCCGAGAGGACCCACTGGACTGTCTACTGTGTCCTTCGGGTCCTTAAGCAGAGCCCTCCGAGGTGTGGCCTGGTGTCCCTCCTTTCCCCTGGGGTCCTCTGCCCCCTCCTCTTCAGGTTTCTTTTATCTTTCGGGTCTCTTCTCCGCGCCGATTCCCAGGCATCTCTTTTACTTTGGGCCTTCTACTTTTTCGTCCTTTTGCCTGGTGGCTGGCTCCTGCCTTCACACCGCTTCCACCGTGGGTATCGTGTGAGCTGCAGGCAGCATCAGGGCCCCTACATCAGCAGTTCTCAGACTTTTTTGACGAGTCTCCCAAGGACGAGGCAGGGCCGGGGAAGTAGTTCTTGTGCAGTAGGTTGCTGGAGGATAGCTTTGAAGTGGCCACAGTAGTAGCAAGAGGGCAGCCCAGAGCCAAGTTCCTGGGGCCACTGGAACCAACTGGAGTGGCGTTAGAACCAGTCGGAGCCACACTCGGGCCTAACAAGGGCACGGACGGGAGTTTGAGATTTGTTCTCTACCCACCTCCTGTCGGATGCTCCTCCTTTCTCCTTCTGGGGGTCTGGTCCTTTCAAGACCGTGGACCCGTACTGGTCCAGGGCCCAGGGGTGGTGGGGGACCCCTGCCTGTAAACGATCTACGTCTTCACAGCTCCTTGTCAGTCTGTGCTCACCCAGTGGCATGCCCAGTATCTCTTCCTATATTCCTGAAGCTGTCTGTGTTTCGTCCGCTGCTCACCATCTACCTGCACGTACAAGGGTTGATGATCATCTGCGGAGCAAGGCAGAACGGTCAGCAGATGTGTACACTCGCCAGGCAGCCAGCCTCGTGGCCTGCGCTGAGCTGGGCTGCCTGCTGGAATGCGCAGCTCTTAGTTTTGTCTCTTACAGACACAGCAGAAAGTGCTGAGTTTGGAGGCAGAACATGTGGATTCCAGTCGGGCCAATCTGCTTATTAGTCACAGAGAGGGAATCTGCCGACTTTTCTGGGCCTCCTTTTCATAGTCTGTAAAATGGGGATATCAAAATTTTTCCTGTAGGGATATTGTGAGAATTAAATGCAAAGCCCTTTTGTAACCACTGTAGATTTTCAAATTGAAAGTCATGCTAACTTTGAGTCTAAATTTCCCTTCTTTCCAGTCATGTCGTTTTATTTCTCTGAACATTTCCATTCCTCCATAGAGATATGAAATGATTGCCTGTCCAACATTTAGAGCTGTAACAAGGGATGTAGGGCAGGTGGGACATGGCAGAAGGAAGGTGGTCAGAAGCCAGAGTGGACACATTCTTTTTCCCCCAGGTCAAGCCGATCCCAGGTGCCTCTGCGAAGCTATGGACCAGACCTGTGCAACAACACAAACTCAAGCCAAGGGGAAATCTACCAGAAATCTGGGGTTGAGACTGTGTGCATGGCTCCTGCGGTCATCAGCACCCTGCCATTATGCTAGGGCAGAGCTAGGTGACGACGTTCCCATACCGGGCAGGCACTGGACAGGATGGCATCTTGTGCTCAGAGGTGCAGCGCTAGTATTTTCATTTAATTAAACTTGAGTCTTTTCAGGGCATGTGGGGGGCAAAAGGACCTCAGAGTTAGCAGCACACATTTTTGCAGCTGCTAGTTGCACAAGCCTGCGAACTGCCCCCTGGGCAGCAGTGCAACCGGCAACCGTCGTCGCTTGGCAAGAAGGAAGAAAGAATTGCTGTGTAACACAAGAACTAATCCAGACTCGTTCGGTCCCCTTGGGAGTATTTAAATGAATTCAAGCTTGGATGTATGATTAATTTATTTATGAAAACAAAGTAGATGGGTGGGCCAGGCTGAGAAATGGACTTGCAGCGCTGTTCTGCACCTAGGCTTATGGCTGAGACCAGGGATTGTGAGTCACACTGCTAGGGTGCCGCTTGAGCAGCAGAGCACTTAGTGACGGCAGCTGCAGGTCCTTATCTATACTGCTGGTGGGAGGCGTGCCTCCTCTGTGGATTCCCGTGAGGATGATCTGGAGAATAAAGAAGAGCGTGGCCGGTGTCTGGCATGCCGTGACTGAGCAGCTGACGCTGGCGGTGTTCACTTTGTCTTTACAATCAATCCTCATTGTCATAGAGTCTGTATTTGTGGATTTATCTACTCAGTAAACTTTACTATAAGCACCCCCCCAACCCCCAGCCTAAACTTACATCTCTGCCACAGTTATTTGTGGATGCACACTTAGTCATAGAAAACAGAGTCACTTGCTCTACAGGTGTCTCACTGAGGTGGACAGAAGCAGGGCCATGCCTTAAACAGATGTTCTTTATGGAAGCTATTTAATGTTATGATTTTGCTGCTTGGTGCTTTTTGTTAATGTCTTCAATATCAAGGTGACCGACCCCACATATGAGCCACTTAGTATTTCTAAGTGTGGGAAGACCCCAGTGGCCCTGGAGAAAAACTATGTGATTTAGTTCGGTGTGGTTCTAGCTTGATTTGAAGTGTCACTGGAAAAGAATTCATTGTTAATTAATCAACAACATAGAAAGTACAAGGTATCCTTAAATGTGGACACATACAAAAGGTTATGCGTGATTGATTTGTTGATGAAAAGGTTGTGACCAGAAGCAGGAAGGAACCAAATCCACTGTTTCTTCTAGGAGCAATGGTACAGAATTTGCCAATTTAGTGTTTGTGATAGCTTTGTAGTACACAACCACTAGTAACGAGAATAAACTCCACCTTGACACCCATCCTGTCACAAAAAGGATTGAGTAATTGGGTTCAGAAGAACAAGGAAAGGTCATTGATCTCTTTCTGTCTCATGTCCTAAGAATAGATAAAACAGGAGGCAGATGTTTGCAGAAAAGCACTGCATCTGAACAATTTTTCTGGCTGGAAATGGAACATATATAAAGCAAAATGTATTTATTCTGTGAAAACAGAGATCAGTGAGTTCTATCCAGCAGAATTCTTTATGACCCTCACCTCAGGTCAGAAGTTAGTCCAATTCTCCAGAAAATAGATATGCAAAGTAGATCTGCAGTTAGCACGTGGTCTATATTGTGCTGCTTTTTTATGTTACCATGGTTGTTCAATTTACATTTATGAGATGTGTCAAGAATAAGAGTTTGTCTGTATGTTCTTACACTGATTTTATCATCTAGAAGGAGAAATCATTGCATGTACAATAATGTACTGCCACTTCCTTATTGGAGGACCTAAGGGACACGATGATTTAGTGTTTTGCTGAGTCTTTTTACTTAAAGTTATACTTCCTGTTTCTTGTCCAACATTGTCATGTGAGCTTCCTTTAGACATCTAGCAACATTTGTTCAGTGGCTGCACTGATAACAGACATCGAAGTATTATGGGGTGCTTTAAAAGAAAGTCTTCTGCCCTGTTGGGGCACGTTGGTTATTTCTTATTGAAGCCATGTTTGTTACAGCCTATGGTATTTCACATAAAATATAAAGGATCATGAGTTTGGATTTCAACCCAGGAACAGTGACATAAACATTGGTCTCCTACGTTCACCTGAGCTCGCCATACCTCTTCAGTTGTCTCTCTTTTCTTGTCCGTATGTGCTCACCTTAGCCTATATTCTGTTTATTCTTTCCCTCTTACCTGTGCTGAGCACGGACTGTAGCAGTAGACCTCTACATCGTTTGGCACTGAAGGCGTGCATTGCTACCTCTACAGGGATGGCTTACTCAGTCCAATTATTTTTCTGTCGCTTCACAGGGAAGTCTCAATTTCTTTTCCATTCTGTGCATGTTGCCTTATGTCACATGTAACAATCATTTGCCAAGTGTCCATAATAGCATATTTGAAAGGAGGATTTAAGAAGTGAAGGTCAGTGAAGACAGTCAAGAGATTCGTAACCCAGTGGGTTTGCATCTCTTCCCTCTGGCTGCATTTGAGTCTTCAAGATTTTTTTTCTTCTTTCATCTGTATCTTCTAGTGTCAATTTCACCTGAATTTTTGGCATTATCCTTCATCATCTTTTGGTTTCTAGTCTCATTGGAAACTTTACTCTGCTTCCATGGTATGAACATCATCAGATACATTCCTTTAATCCTGATGTCTTTCTCTGCCAATGCCTGGACCTGTATTTGCACCTCTCTGTTTCTTTTTTTTTCCTCAGATGAGACTATGAATTATCTCATGTTGTGCTCTTTGAGGAGGAGCTTAATTGAACAACAATCCAAGCTCATGTTACAGAACTCCAAGGAAACAGGAAATTTATCAATTCAACAACTAAACATTTTTTCCCCTTAAATGTAAGCACATCAGGAGATACTAGAATACATAAATTAAACATTTTTTAGCATGAGCAATGGGGAAGTTTGCTCACATTTTGTTTTTTAGTAAATATAATTACTTTATGTCAGAAAAGTGGCTAGATTTGGGAGCAAACAATAGAACTTTCCAACACAGAATGGCTTTCAATAAAAATGTAAATTTGAAAGTGAGTACACCGACAGGCTCTATTGTGTGCCAGTGTATTTTTACAATTCCACTATTAGAGAGCTGTTGGTAAATGTTACTGTTTGATCTGGAGATTTCAAGTAAATGACTCAACCTGTCTGAGCTGGATGCTTTCTCCCTCCCACTGTCCTCACACACCTGTGGTGTCTGCCCTTCTCATGGTCTTATTTCACGGCACCTGGGAAGAATGTGTACACAGTCTGAGAAATTGAATACCAGGGGTGGGTTAAAAAAATCAACATTGCTTATTCTTAATTCCTAACCTCCTTCTTGAGTCCCGGTACTTTGCAGGACCATTTTCGATTTTTTCTTCTAATTATTACTAACATAATATCAAATAGTATATTATTAAATATTTCTTGATTTCTGATTCCTTGCCATGAAAAACAAGAGTCTGGCTTGCAAACGTAACTCTCCAGTTTTGCTAAAATTTATACTTTAAATTATGTTTCTTCATCAACCGAGAGGCTTTTTAATTTTTTTTTTTTTTGCCTTCCTGCCATTTAGAAGGTGGACATTACGGTCCCCGCTGTGCCACCAGCACCCCTACCCTTTTCTCCCAAGTCCTTTCAGCTGCCCTTATTGCATATTGGCTATATTTATACTCAGGTTTGTTTTTTGCTTTTTCCAAAAGTGATGCTAAAAAAAGTGAAAGGCAAAAAGTCATCTTCACAGTATCGGAGTGATGACAGCGGGAAATATACTGGGGAATCTCACGGATAAGTTTAGGCTCAGAATGAAAAGACCGTGATTCTGGGTTATCGAGGATTACAGAGAATGCTTTTCAGGTACTTTCGAATTGACTCTTTTTCCTTCTATTGTAATTGCTCAATATCATGCCAAATTATAGGTTGCTGTATATGCAAACCATGACATCCTCACGTGTCCTTTAATTCTTTTTGACGATTCTATCTGCTGTCTTTTATTTATTGATGTAAGGGACAGGTATTGTCTCTTTCAAGGTGACCGGAGCTCCTGGATTTTTACCATATCTTTCTTTAATTCCGTGTCCTTCCCCCCCGCCCCCATTTTATTGATATGTACAAGTGCAGAATTTAAGGTTTACAATGGAGTTGAGCATTTTGTGCACATACATTTCTTGTCAAAGTGACAAGGGCTTTCCCGCTCTCCTTTTGTCCCTCCCCCTACCCTCCCTTCCCTCCCTTCACCGCCCCCCACCACCCGTCCCTGCCTTCTTTAAAACAATTCAAGGGCTAGAAACCTATTTCAATTGGACTTAGCTCTAATGAAACTGCTACAAAGCCTTTCGGTTTCCCCCAGTTTTTTGCTGCTCTGATCCCACATCGATCAGGACAGGTCCAGTGGTGCAGCACCTTCAGTGTTGGAAGCTCCACTGTGAAGAGGTCAGCACGCGCTCCTATTCCCCAGAAATAGCAGTGCTCTACCAGGTCATTCTGGAACCTGAGGTTTCACTGCATTCTACGTCTTCATTCTCCTTTGGAGCCAACCGTCTGAGAAAGGAGACGCAGTGAGGGACACGGAGACTCCCAGTGTTCTGGAGACGGAGCTGAAGCAAGTGACTTCTAGTCATGCGCCAGGGTGGAGAACAGGCCTGTGGCCTGGCAAGGCGAAAGGGGGCCCGGAACTGGAGACACCGCCTGCTTAGTAAGAGGCAAAGGAAACGTACTCGAACCGTATTCCTGGGTTGGTCCCATGCTTCTTCTTTTTCTAATTTTGTTTTCTGATGACATTGCACAAATTAAGAATGCTTCATTTTTTTCCCTTAGAGGATTACATAAAAATGCTATTTTTATATCTGAATTTTTTTTTACAAACACACTTAGCATTGTAATTTGGTGTGAAACTTTGGTTTAAGATTAAAATCGTTTTCGAAACTTCCTAATCATTTTCCTACTGTCTTGTGGAATTCTTTAAATTTTTTATTCTTCTTCGTGTTATCTGTTCTCTTTTCCTAGAATTCTTTAGGTAGGTGATGATGTTCTGGGACGACCCTTTATGACTTTTATTTTGCATACTCATCTTCTTGTTTTCTGTTTCGTGCTGGGGGTCTCTTCTTTAGGCTATATTATTGACTTCAAAATATTTCAGGCACCATATTTTTAAATCTTATGAATATTTTCTTGTCTCTTTTCCTTTTCTATTAACTTATTACTGTTTCGTGAATGTGATTTCTTCCCAAATATTAATAGTGTTCACTAGCGTAGCTTCAATATCTTATGTCCTGTGGCTTACCTGCTTATTCCAGAGAAACATTCTTTTGGTCTCTTCTATGCCTTTTTTTCCTCTAAGTGTTTAGAGATAATTAGTTATTTAAGATAATGTAGCCAAAAGTATTTTCTTTGTAGCTTAAATAAATTTCTGTGTTTTCTTGAAATTCTGTCATGTAATTCTGTACATAAGGGAGATTTTTTTTTAATGGGAAGAATTATTTTTAGATGATCTGTCTTGAGACACAAGAAAAATGTATTTGAGCTGATTGTGGTGGCACGTGTCTCCAATCCCAGAACACTGGGAGGCTGAGGCAAGAGAATCACAAGTTTGTGCCCAGTTTCTTAAAATAAAAAATAAGTAGCCTGGGGTTCTAGCTCACTGTGAGGCCCTGGGTTCAATCCTCAGTATTGAAATAATACCACCACCAACAACAAAATTGGTTTTTGACTCTGGTTCCTTGCACAGAGTTCTTACATTTGGGATGAATGTCTTTTGTATCTCACATGAAGTGACTCCAGGTGAGAGCCCCTAGCTTAAGGATGGGACCTCTTATCAGAAAATCCAGCAACATTGTTAGAGGATTAGGGTTTCCATATCTATAGCCCGAACTCTGGGGGTTTGTAGTGGAGGGAGATTAGCTAGGGACTTACTTCCACCACCAATGGCTTAATTAGCTTTACCGACTTTAATGAAACTTTATAAAACCCCAAGACATGGTGGTTCAAGGAGCTTCTTAGTTGGCGAGCATGTTGAACCTGGAGAGGGGTCGATTCTGATTCCACAGGGTCAGACAGTCCTGTACACAGTGCCCCAATGAACCACGCCCTGTGTGCTGTACGTCCCAGCTGTTCGTCTCTATCCATTATGATGAACTATAACATTAAGCATAGCATTTTCCTGTGGTAATTCTAGAGAACTATTGAACTGGAGTTAGGGGAGGATTATGGCAAACCCTCAAGCCTCCAGCTGGAGTCTGAACTGGGAGCATCCCTGTGGGACAAAGTGCTCACTCTGGCTTCTGTGCTGGCTTTCGTTGGTGAAATTCAATTGTAGGATCTCCGTCTACTATAGAAAACTGAATTAGCTGATATTAGAAAAACTACAAACATGTGGAACAAAGAGAGCAAGTGAGAGGCAGAGCTCTTCTTTTAATATTTTGGAAAATTAACACTTGGGAAGCCGTACCCTTTCTCAGAAACATTTACCACTTTCTCATGAGGCAGATCTCATCCATTCTGGTATCTATGCTTGACAGGTTAATGGGCTCCAGGAGATGCCTATTTCCTAATCCCTAGACCTGATGATT
This sequence comes from Ctenodactylus gundi, assembly GCA_004027205.1. Taxonomy (NCBI): domain Eukaryota; kingdom Metazoa; phylum Chordata; class Mammalia; order Rodentia; family Ctenodactylidae; genus Ctenodactylus; species Ctenodactylus gundi. The sequence goes on from PVKB01000397.1 coordinate 564,354, forward strand.
TTGTAATGTTCTTGTGACAAGGTAGAAATTAAAGGTGCATATTGAATAAAGATTGCTAATATGTTCTTCTGAGGATAGAAAAATTACGTGGAGCATCCAGGTGGGACCAATGTGATCACAAGAATATATATATATATATATATATATATATATATATATATATATATATATATATATACATACATATATCTAGTGTCACCATCCCAGAGAGATTTCAAATTGCTAAGTCATGGGCTTTCAAGATAAAGAAAGGCCAGAAAGGCCATGTGACTGGTTGAGGGGTTCAGGACTGTAGTCCCAACACTCCTAGAGGCCAGGGCAGGAGGATTGCAAGTTCAAATCCAACCTGGGCAACTTATTGACTCAGTGAGACTCTACTTCAAAAATAAAAATGGGCTGAGGATGTAGATGACTGTGAAGGCTCTGGGCTTGATCCCTATTCCAAAGAAAAAAGAAGAAAGGAATAAAGAAAAGAAAAGAAAGAGAAGAAAGAGAGAAATTAAGAAAGAAAGAAAGAGGACAAAGTCCCCAAGCTAAAAAATGTGGACCACCATTGGGTGCTGGGAAAGACTGGGAAACGGATGCTCCCTTAGTGCCCAGAAGGGGGCACATACTGGTTAGGAGGTTATATATCGAACCGCCTACTGGATGACCCTGTTTAAGCTCTCTTCAGATTGAAATTTACAAATTGAGCACCTGATCTTCTCTAGCATCTCATAACTCCCACTCAGTCAACAGAGGCCATGCACAGTAACCCTGTGCGGCAAACTCCCCTGCACTTAGCCACCACGGGTGTTTAAGCGCCAGGCATGGCTCTGAACTGGCTGGGCTCATTTTGAATCAGGATTCAGGCTAATTGGCTGAGTGACCTGTCCTCCCAGAGGTCCCCAGCCCAGAAAATGCCTTTGACCCTTACCTTGTGACCTAAATCACAAAGGTATCAATGTTCATGTATGCCTCTCCATCACCACCACCATTCAATTTAAAATTCCTCAGATTTTATCTCTGAAGTATTTCTCAGATCTGCCTACTTCCTATTCCATATTTCTCAGATCCTCCTATTTCCTGTGGCATACTTCTCAAATCTGCCTACTTCCGGTTCTATACTTCTACTAGTATAGGCAAGCTTCTGTAGCAATATTTTCAGAGTAGGGCTATCCTTATTCATTCAGTAAATATTTGCACATGGAGATCTTCTTAAGTACCACACACAGGATGGCTCTTCCTGCTTCCAAGAATAGCCGTGTCTGTATTCTCCATCGGAACACAAGCTCTGTGATGCCACTCTCCTCAGAAGCAAAGGCGAGCTAGTTAATAGAACAGACGCAGATCCTTACTCTCATGGCCTCTAACCTAGGCAAGGGAACAAAACATTTAAAAATCTGGTTTTCATGCTTTCTTTTGTGATTTGCATGACCCTATACATTTCCTGGAAACCAGAGTAAGTGTAAGAGTGACAGGGATGACCTCGGTCCCATGTTCAGGCTCTACAGTGGCTTTCCAATGCAGGTAACCGGCAACACCATCCTACTCGGGCCTGCCAAGCAATTTCTCTTTTGCCCTGTTCCACCTGAGCCCATCTTCTTTTCAACCAGCATCTGTAGTACATCCGTAACCAACCTTATTCTTGTTCAATTTTTACAACAGACCCACTCATTTCCAAAGTAAAGGCCTGCATAGGTGAGTTCTCTGCCCGGTATGGCACATTACTGGGTCTATACATTTCAAGCCTCAGCTTAAAAATCACTGTCTCAATGGCTGTGTTGATAACTTGAGCTAAAGCACAAACTCCCAGTCTCTTGAGGCATGCTTTGTCCATTAGCATTGTAAGAGGATCATGGCTTACATGTATGTATGCATGCATGTATGTATGTTTGTGTATACCTTTACAATTTTGTCTCTTTCTTCCATCTGGACCAGGCATAGGGACCATCTTATATGACCCAGCCCAGAATATTTCACTTTTACTACGATGTCTGACACAAACTAGGCATTTGATAATGCTTATAGATGAGAAACACTCATGAATGAAGGTATTTCAAACGTTAGTGGAAAAGTATGATGGGGAGATATGAACGTCATAGCCTAAAGTCCCAGTGGTGACTTTTAGGCATCTCTTAAACCAATAAAGCACAGGTTAATTGGTAAGCTAGTTCCCATTAAAATAAATTATTTTGTAATTAGGCAAAAGAAGCATAGAGCAGGGTGAATGACATGTTTGGGGCAGTACAGGGAAGTCACTGTGGGGTTGGGTGACAGCCAGTCTCTGTGCACTGGAAGCCAGGCCTTCAATATTCAGCCCTTACTACAGGCCTCAAGGGACAAGTCAACGTGCCAACCCCATCAGGACCCATTTACCTGAAAGGGAGTTTGGAAGTGGAGCATTGGGCCAAGTCTGAGGCTTTCCAGGTCCCTTTGCTCACGGTTTAGCCTACGGTTTCCACTTCCCTTTGCTATTGTCCCTTGGGCTCCTGCCCTTAAATCAAGATCTCAGCCTTTCCTTTGCTCAGAGTTAACTGGTTTTAATTGTGTTTTTCCATTTGGGGAATTTGAAATCTACGTTACTTTGTTTTAGTGGGCTTAACTTGACCTTTAATGTTCTCTTGGCAGATTTTGGTTATGGAGGGTAAGGGATATGTGATTTGTTAGGGAGAATGAAGTCTAAGCTTTGGACTTCAGACCCTTAAACTTTCTGTTAAAAACAGAGAGATGACTAATAACTGTTCAGTGTGTAATGACGGCTTAGCAGTATTCACCACTGACTTAGGCTCTCTGGCTCCATTACCTACGATATTTTCCTGACTTAAACATTTCTCAGTTCTTCAGCCAGCAGCTGTCTACATTTTTTAAGCCCCCAAACCTCCAGAAATTATGATTTCACTTTTCTAATGGGTTCCTTTCACTGTTCAATCAAAAAAGCCTCTTGTGCCTTGTAGCGTGTGTCCCAGAGGGAATTTCTCACAAGTCACAAATAGAGAACACCAGCAAGAGATGAGGCCTGAGTCTTCCCTGATGGGCCACACCCGGTGCCGCTGTCCCTGGCTTTCAGCTGTCTGAAGCAGATGTGCGAAGGGAATAAGGAGTAATGACCAGAAGCGCGCACGCGAGCACGCGTGTGGACACACACACACACACGCAACAGCCCTTGATGATATAGGAATGCATGATACAGCTTTTCTCACCTTTGGCAGCTTCTTCAGTCTTCTTTCTGGTGGGAGGGATATAGCCCTCATGAGAACTCAGGGAAATGATCCCCTTAGGACACTACTTCAAATTAATGCTCTAGTGCTGTAATCATGTATAAATTCAGACATGCAAGAAATGGGAATTTATTTGGGATGTAAAAACAACAAAGACACTGTGTTTGTGTGTGTGTGTGTGTGTGTGTGTGTGTGTGTGTGTATACACATGTTTTAAATTTATAGTATGGAAAAGTAGCTATGAGTGAAGAGCACAGTTGTGGCTCAAAAACTTCAGTTTATAGTGATTAGAAGCACACTATCAGTAATTTTATTATTGATTTCACTCACAGAGTTCTTCCGGTATTAAGAACACTATTTTGGTTGCTTTCTATTTCCCCACCCAAGCAGGAGGCGGGCGCTTGTAGGACTGTATTATACCGATATAGTGGCTCAGCACGAATTTAGCCTTGTTTGCAGTCACGATGTCCCACATTTCTGAACTCCCAATTCTGTGCTTTTAACAGGAATATTTTGTGGGTGGAGAAAGAACCTTCCAATGCCCTTTCTGAGTTTATCACTCTATGCTTCTTTGATCCACTCACTTACGGACTGCCAATGGAAACCTGAGAGATGGCTCTTGTTCCGAGCAGCAGGCCTATGGAGCGGCACTGTGGTAAAGTCAAAGATGTGATGTTGCGGTCAAATAAAAGGTGACTTAGCTCTAAGTTAGCTTTTTTGTGGTTGTGGGTCTTTGATTCCTTCTTCTGTAATGCAGGGCTTTCCTCTCAAGTTTCACCACTTCTCAGGGAGAAGAAAGAAGAATGAACTGATTAGGTATGAAAATGTATCCTAAATTATTTTAAGCTTTATAATTGGAAAAATCACTATTATTTTCTCATCTCAGATACTTAGACAAGGCATTCACTTCTGTGAATCAATGAAGTAATAAAGTAACCATGGTTATCATTAATCAACTGCATGCTATGTGTCAGGCAGACGACAGAGCTCTGTTTTAATTCCATTTTTAAAGGAATTATTCAAGATTTGCATGTTACATTCACTTTACATAAACATGTAAACTCACTGAAGTCAAATAGGTCTGTCAGTTTTCCCATTTTTGAGATGTAATACTCAACACACACAATTTAAGGAAAGAGAGGTTTAATCTAGCTTATGGTTTTAGGAGAGTTAGTCCATGGTAAGCTAAATCTAAGGCAGAAATACTGTTGAGAAAACAAGTGGCATAGAGAAGATGTTTAGTTTATGACCTTGAGCAATCCTAGCAGATAGCAACACCAGAGAGGAAGGGACCAGAGGTCAGGCATAGTAGCCAAAGCCACGCCTCCACGACCCATGTAGACTATGCTGTACTTATTTCCTAGGCAGCTCCCAAGCCAAGAAGGTTGACAGTTATACTGACGACCTACACTAAGCTTTTGTAATGAAATAGTGGGTAAGCTAGGAGTCAAGTCGAAGTCAGTCTGATTTTATATTTTCAGGCCTTTTTATTATACTGCTTTTCTCGGACAGATTAGTTTAAGACTGATGGAAATGGCAGCATCTTAGAGATTGTCAACTCCATCAGAACACCTGCTGAGATTTATTTTCATGAACCAATACCTTGTCCAATGCTTGTATTCAATGTATATAATGGATCTTTTGGTCCAAGTAATAGTGTCCTAAAAGAAGCTCGCTTAAGCACAAAAATGGAAATCCACTTGCTTGCACACATGAAAGGTGCTTCAAGCTTGCTGAGTCAAAGCACTCAGTCTACGTCACCGAGATTACTCTTGCTACCTCTGACTTCTGCTTTCCTTTGTGTGATGGCTCTTAGCAAATCAGGTGTACATCATTCTTGCTGTGTTTAAGTCCTGAAGAAATCTCTCTCTGCTCTTGCTAATTTTTGCCAGCTTCACATGGGTCAACCTTCATTGCTGAGCAGAGCACTGTATTTCACGGTAGGTCCCATATCCATGCAAAAACCATGTATTGAGTATAGTGGAGAAATTGTTCCAAAGTAAAAATTGGGCTGCTGTTTCTGGAGGAAATGATACACAGGCAAAAACTGAGGACAGCTCCTGCACTTTACAAAGATTAAAACCTACTTGGAGAAGTTTTTCAAGTTATTTCTTTGCTTGATTTCCATCTTGAAAATTTTCCTTGGCATCTCAGCAGTGAACTCCTTACTCTTCTGGCACAGGGCCACAGGACGCCTCCCTCTTCACACAGTATGTTGTCAGGGAATGCTGTTGTGCCAAGCATAAGAAGGAGTCCTAGAAGATAGATCAGTTGGAAAGCAGGACGGCTGTGTAAGATTGTGTTAAGAGTTTAGCACCAGTCCACTCTTAGCTGGGGTTGGTGGACAATGGCAGTCAAACACTCAAGTGGGTGGAGGAAGTGAAGATGCTTTTGCTACTCAGTCTACTTCTGTGTCATTGCTTGTAAGGAACTCCAGTCCTGACCTCCCTTAGCAATCGTTACTATTACCAAACTCCAGATTTGTTAAGAGGGAAGATCCCTGTAGAGAAATTTAGTTCAATTTCCTTTTGGAACTTTCCTGAAAGCGGAAAGAGCAAATTTATCTTTTTTTCCCATCACATCACCAGAGATTAGCAAAGCTGAGGTCAGAACCACAGATCCTTGGCTTGACATCCATTGAGGGATGGCTTGCTTGTGTAATTTCTTCAAGTTGTGTGGTGTCTAAACGAGGGACTGACATCCAGCAAGAACATCTACACAGGCTAAGGACACCCACCTTCTCTCTCGGCCTGGAACAGTCCCATAATGATCTCAGTGCTTTAGGAAAGGTTAGAGATTCAGACCTCAATGTTTGTGCTCCTGTTCTGTGTTAGATTAAGTTAAATATTGTTTGTAGATGGTACAGATAAATCGGCCTAGCTGTGAGCCTGTCTGGAGGGTTAAAAGGATGATGTTTATTTCTCTAAGAAGGTTGCCCAGCTGAGTAAGAGGGATGTTGGACTATAGCCTCATTTCACACACAGCCTTCCTATTTATTTCAGGACTTGACTTCAGAGAATGCACTTAACTGGTTTGCCTGGATGCCATCTGTCATGCTTCCATTGGACTCAAGTGCCCCAGTGGAGGTGAACTTGTCATTCCCCTCCTCTTTACTCTCCTACTACCAAAGACTGCCAGAAATCTGTAGCTGCTCTGTCAAGGGAAACTGAACTCAGTACGTGAGTGATTGATGAATTGGAAAATTAGAAGAGGTTCTCAGGCTTCAAGTGTTTGAAAGAGTAATAGGGAAGTGACAGAGAACAGTTAATCCTGCGTCCATTAAGGCAAATAAAACAACGGAACAGAGATGTAAAAATGATTACGAGGTGCTATGTTTCCCATGATGAATGTATTGAAACATTTACCAACAAATTATGCATATTTGTCATAAAAAGAAGTTGATATAAATCTGTTGGAATGTGGGTCAGCAATTAGGAAGGATGAGCTGACAAACTCATTGAAATATTTTTGACTGCAAAGAGGCATCTGGACTTAAGAATCTTTTGGATTAGCACCTATTAGCAGCATGGTATTGGTAACCCTTGTGGGCCCTGCTATCTTCTTCTAAATAGATGAGTTAAGAGGACAAGTGAAACCATCAAAATAAATATCAGGTACCATATGCAGACCCTAGCCCTATGTCATCTCTTACCTTCTCTTTCTTTTCTCACCTTAATATTTAGCTCATTTTGTTTTATTCAAATAAATGAAATATCCTTTCAATATGAGAAAACAATAGTTCACAAAGGCTTGGACAGACACGGTTATTGATTAATTAGGACATAAGAAGAGGTACTCAAGCTTGAGGAGAACCAAGGAGCAAAAGACAGGGGGAATGGAGACATATTAAATTTAGGTTGGCAGAATTTGGCATGCAAATGAACATCAAAGTTAAGAGAAAAGAAAAAACGGTGCGATTCCTGGAGGTACTTGCACCGCAAGAAGCGGTGTTATGTTACATTACACAGATAGACCAACAATGCAGTACTTGTAGTTAAAGAGAGGATGTGCTCGCCGAGGTATGAGATCAAATCATCTTAGAGTCGCTTTTGCACATGGAAGAACCTAAAACAGATGGGTGAAGTCTTTATCTCTCTGAAGGCCACGAGGGTCCACCACAGTGATGTTTTTCACCCTAGATGCTCCTTAGAATCACTAAAAATGCTCCTGCGACTTGCAGTTTTCTGAACTCTGCCTACTGAGATTTTGATTCAGTGACCTGCAGCAGAGACTTAGCAGCTGCACATATTAGCAAGCTCTATTGTGGTTTGGGTCTGGAATGTTCTGCCCAAATCTCAGATATTTTGATTTTATCGATTGCCTGTCAACCCATGTGCTGTTGGGAGAGGAGCCTGGTCTGAAGAAGTGGATTATGGGTGTGTAGCGAAGGGCAGGCGTGTGGTAGATTAGATTACAGGTGCGGGGCAAGTTGGATTACAGGTGTGTGGTACGGGCTTAAACTTGGAAGGAATGGAACACTGAGGCTGGACCTAGAAAGAACAGATCACTGGGACAGGATCTGAAAGTTTATATTTGCTTCCTTCCTTCCTAACTTGACTGGGACTCGAGTTGACTTGACTTGGCTTCCTGTTTGCAATGCCACGAGGAGCTGCCTCCACCTCTGCCTCTGCCATGTGCTTCCACTGTTGCTGGCCACCCATGGATAGAATGTGACCTTTTTAAACTGTTAGCTAAGATAAACTTTTCCTCCCTAATTTGTGTATGTTGGGTACTATGTGAAAAAACTAACTAAGACAAGCTCCAAAGATGACAGAGACCCACAGTAATGACTTAGGACAAAACAACAACAAAAACAGAAAAAAAAAAAATCAAGTTTACCATCAATGTCTTTTCAACCTAAGGCATGGTAAATGTTCAAAGCTCCCAATCTAAAAAATATTCCACAACATTTAGACAGGTAATTCCAAAATTTTTTTTATCTTTCCTTTTATCTGTCCCTTTGATTACTGTAATAGCCCCCATCAATTTCTTTTGGTCCCCTGTTCCAGGGTCTAGAATATCTGGAATCTTCTATTTCTTCTGGGTTAGAGCATCACTGGGTGGGAGAGAATAGCTCTTGCCGTGTCCATCCATTTCTTTGGGCTGGCGCAGAAAAGAGGGACATTCCTTTTCAGCTTCTCTGGGCCTGAGAGCAAGCGAATGCCTGTGACTGAGTGAGGTGCGCTCAAAATATGCAGTGAGTATTTAAATTAAAAAATTACAATAGATGACACATTGCCATTAACCCCCCCCCCAACTGCTTTCTCTAATTCAGAACCCAATTATCCTACAGTTCTTACCATTTGGTGACGCAGTTCTGGAAGCCCTCTTTTATGAGGGTCATCACAGGTTGAGATAAAAATAATAGAGTGAGTGATGCTTCTATGTGCCATTCAATGGAAATCCAGGCTTGTATAAAATAACAGCATGTCCTCACTCAAATTGCTCACCCCATTCAGCACATAGAGACTTCCAGCTAGTCACTAACATCAAAACGACTATGATAGGTAAGTGTCCTGAATAGATCTGGACATTGAGTCAGCTACAGCAGCACCACCAAAGACATGAAAGGGAATCTCCAAAATAGCTTTTAAAAATGACCAGAGGGATGAAATGAGTGTGTTCAAAGCAAAGAGGAAGATTTTGAGTAGGTATGATGGCAATGTGTCACACTGCTCAGGGCCTACCGATCTTTGAATGATACATCCTAATAGCCAAACAATTTGTTCGTATCAAAAGTGCGTAAAGCCTATTAAACTGAGTGTAAAAAGTCAATAGAAATAATTCCTCTAGAAGTACTATGTTTCAAACATTAAACTATGATTTGGCGTACCCATTAAATATAGAGCCCACTCAGGATTTGTTTTCATTGTCCCTTTGAACAACCATTCGTAGGCCGTGGGCTTGGCCAAAAGAGATCGAAGGCTGACCTTCATGAGCTAAATAAACCTCTCAATGTTGCAGGAGAAATCTGGTGTGTGTGCGCCTTTGTAAGAGGATCCACAATATGAGTCCGGTACCAGAGGGATTTTATTATCCCTCGGAGGATTATACTTCTGAGTTGTTGCTTTTGACTATAAGAAAGGTCCTCCCATCTGTCTTCAAAACTCTGTTATTCACTGTTAGTGTGCAGTGTGCACCTGGGACTTCAGTCTTGTCATCTGTAAAATGGGCTGATTAAGTGAAGTGACTTCTAAGACATTATCTCAGTTTTAACGCTTTATCGTTTAAAGACTTTAAAAATTTAACTTCATTTACAAGACATAATATTGGCTTTGCCAAAGAAAATGCCAACCTAAACTTTCTCTAGAAGTATTTTCTTCACAGTATTCTCAGATTCATCATGACAATCAGATTTCACTAATTTTTTTCTCAATAGTTTTCAAATAGCATGCATTTTTCTAGCTTGAGGAAATGTATCGGATGGTAACCTAAGAGGCCATGGGATGAAGGCGGCATAAAAAGGCCCTCTGCCGGGGGCAGGACTCTCGAAGGCTCTCAGGAGCCCAGTCTTGATTTTCAGCAGGAAACAGCAGTGAGGTGAACGTGCTTTCATTGCTAAAAGCTGATTTGCCCCAAAAACACTTTCCAGAAAGTACCCAGGAGGATTGAAGGATGATATTGGCCAAAACTCTGTTGCTTTGATTTGGGGGAAGCCCATAAAACACAATTTCCTGGCTCTGGTAGTCCCTCTGTACCCAATAATGTATAAACTATTCTTTTCCCCAAGGAGTAAGCGGTGCTTTCATATTAACAGGGAGTGGGGGAGGGGGGCGGCATTAAATCTCAGAACATTAAGTTCAGTGGTGAAATTTTAAGAGACATAATATTGCATTTTGAAGAGAGTATGGTGATGCAATAACTAACATGTACTTAAAATTCATTACTATAAGTAAGTACATTATTCTTATCTGTGCTAGATAACAGTCTTAATATATTTATGCCAATCATTAATTTAATCATAAAATTTAGCCTGGAAGGAAATCATCTCAAAAGGCTTATACTTTAGGCTTATAGAATAATTTATTTAGGAAAACTTGAATGTTTGCTAGTGTGTTATCAGGCCTGTATATTGGAACTGAAAATTAGAAGTCTAAATGGAACTCTTGGTTTATAGCAGGTTAACACAACTTTGAGAAGGGAGAGAAAACCAAAGATAATCCATAGTCTAGGCATCAGCATGAAACAAATATTGATTGAATAGTAGACACTGATGAGGGTAAAATATATTAACTCAATAAAAGTTATAAAAAAGTATAATTTCAATTAAGAAAACTTTAATACTTTCCATTATTCAACAGTGAAATGGTGACCAACCAACCCACTTTTTTCAGGATGTAGGGCTTCCTCAGGACATGGGACTTTCAGTCTGAGAACTAAAGAAGTTCTGGGGACTTTAGGAGGTGGCTACCTTAACAACAGACCATGGAAACTTTTGAGTCTATTAATGACTTTGCCACTGCTGGGACAAGATATTCAACATGTACAACTTAAGGAAAGAGAGATATCTTGGCTCATGGTTTCAGAGGATTCAGTCTATTGTTGGATGGCTCTAAGTCAGAAGCAGTGTGATTGAAAGGCAAGAAGGAGAAAAGCTGCTCATTGTACGGTGGTTAAGAAGTACAGAAGAGAAGTATGGAGCCAGGGACAAGAATAAGACCTCCAGATCCCTAGCTCACGTATCCACCTCTCCCCACTCACCTCACTTTCCAATAACACAACCAGCTATGTACTCATCACGGGGCTATTCCAATAATAAATGTAGCATTCCTATGATCTGATCATTTTTCAAAAGTCCAATTTCTGATCATGAGACATAAGGGAGATTTTATATCAAAACCATAAAAGATAGTAAATGTTCCACCACTGGAGATGATCAAGTGAAAGATACACTTACTAATTCTCATTGATACAGAAGAGAAAGCGTTGATTTGGGGGAAAGAAAATGAACTCAACAGCTTCTAAGATACTTAGAAAAATTAAAAGTCAAAGACACTGACTAAAATTATAATGAAAAAATAATCAGTGATAGATCAAACCTCATTTCTAAATCCCCTGGACTTAGTAAGTCTTTCCAATTTTAGTTCCATATTTAGAACTCAAGAGATTTGAATCTTTTAAGAAGCTCCTTAATCTCTTGGGTAAATTTCTGCAATAAACTCATCAATCAAAAATTATTTAAGCAGAGGCAGACATTCAGCTTGTTACAAGGCAAAAGAAAACAGAACACTTAGAATCAAAAGACATGCTTCCGTTACATAAGTCTAGCGTTCTTTACATTTTGGACAATTCACTTACTCCCCTGATCATTGAGTGTCTTAGTTCTGAAATGAGGATGATCAAGTTTATTTTTCTTGTCCTTTAGTTTTTGGGAGGTTCAAACAAGCTTGCATACGTTAAATGTTATTATCTACACAGTATGCTAATTTTTAAAAAATCATCATTCTTTTTCCTCTTTTCCCTCTACATAATGTTTACATTGAACTTGAGTACTCTGTGCACATATATATCATATCAAAATAATAAACCTTTCTCCTACCCCCTTTTTGACCCTCCCACAACTCCCCCTCCCTTCTAATTCACACTATCACCCCCATTTGGTTCTTTTCTTCACCCTTTCCCCTTCCCACCCTCTCATCCCACCTTTCTCTTTCCCTCTCTACGAAGTCCATCTTCTTACTTTCTTCTGTTTCTCTTACATATTTTATGGCTTGAATTTTCTCAGATTAGAGAAACCATATAATATTCAACTTTCTGGGGTGTGATACACTTCACTGAGCATCATGGCCTCAAGGTACAGCCATTTTTCTAAAAAGGACTCAAATGCGTCATTGTTAATGGCAGAATAATACTCCATTGTGAATATACACCACATTTTCTTTATCCAGTGATCTATAGTCGGGCATATTGGCTTCTTCCAAGATTTGGCTACTATCAGTTGTTGCTACTATCAGGTGATTATTACATCAATCAGATTTCTTAGGCTTTATTCTTGTATCAAAGATTGAATAAATGAACCGCTACATTAAATAAGCTGAACTTAACATCCTGATCGTACTCATTTCTTCCTGTTCCTCTTTGGGAAAGAACTCTTTTAAAAATTTTGAAATAACTAAGTATGCCATGTTACCTATTGCTTTATGTGTGATATACTTATAAGATAGACTTCAAAAATATCATCATTCTACAATCAGTTTCTCCCTATCATCCTATAATCTTGGCAAGTCTGATGTTGTCATCGTATGTCACACAGGTGCATGTCAGTTTGGCTACTTCAAGAAAACTATATGGTGGTCACCAAAGGATGATGTTGTGTATAACAATCAGCCCCAATAACTGGTATCTCTCACTGGCGTTGCTGGCTACTTATCATAGTAATTCTGAGACTCAGGTACCATCCATCTAGTTGTTCTGATACTCTCCTGGGGCTGCCAACCTCATGCAGCCTGTTGGACAGTGAAAAGATAACAGGTAGATGCCACACTTGCTTGTGAAAAGCTGTGAGAATGGCAATGCCAAGCTCCCTGATGTGTGTAGGCTGGAACTCACTTTGTTAAATCATGCAAAGGAACCTGGGCATTGCAGCCTGTGTATGCTAAGGACTCTTGGAAGAATTACAGAAAGTACAAAATTTCAGATCATTGTGGGCTGAGATGGTCATGCACTTAAGGTGTTAGATTCACATGCTGTGATTCTTAGAGGCCTCCTAAAAAGCTTATTTTAATTCTAATGTCTACTTAAATTTCTTCTGTCTATACAATGCATGCAGATACTGCATGTGAAAATTCACTTGCAGCTGCTGCACTACCAGTTCTGGTGTCTGGGTTTACTTCATGGTACTAACCCAGGCCCATATCATATTTAAATGTGCCATGTACAACTGAAAAAAAAATGGCTGGACAAGATTGAGACTATTGATTTTGACATCTCAAGCATCCTTAATTTAATTAATTATGCATTTGTAGAGCACCTACCACGTTCCAGGGACATTGCTCAGTACTGAACACCTGACAATGGGCAGAACATAATGCCTACCTTTAAGGATCTCCAAAACATTGCTTTATTTTCCTTGGTTCCTCCAAAGGAAGGACAATATGTTCTCCCACTTGGTATGTCAGTACATTGTGGATACATATTTAAACTGTTCATTTAAACTTGAGGAAGAGCGTTTGACTTTGTTTTGTTATAAGATCAGCCACGTTTCTCTTTCCTCACTGTTCCCGGAACTTCTCTAGTCACTAACAGATACCTTAGGGAAGAGATTGAATTCAAGCGACAAGTACAAGACAGAGCGCACACGAAACGCCAGGGGAATAACAACTGATGGGCAGGGTGGTAAAATGGCTTTCACCCCCAAGCATAAGTTGGGGTGTAGTCACTCCTTAGTATCTGTGGGGGCTAATTCCAAGACTCTGTAGACACCCACATAGAAGGTGCTCATGTTCTTTATATAAAACAGCACAATATTTGCACAACTCCTATATTTATCTGCTGGCATAATTTAAATCATCTTTAAATTACTCAAACCCCTTAATATAATGTCAGGGCTAATATAAAGTGTTATATAAATAGGTGTTCTACTGTGTAAACAGGTGGTTAGAGAACAGTTATAAGAAGAATGTCTGTATGTGTTCAGTATACGTGAAAGTTTTTCAAAATGCTTTTTTATCTGCAGTTGGTTGAATTAGTGGAACGCAATGTACAGGTGCCCTGTGGTGACTATTTAGCTGGGCTTGTTTCAGCTCATACACACAGTAGTAACAGAAATTTACCCTTCAACAAGCCAGAAATTAGGCAGTTCTATGGCTGAGTAATTCACTGACTTACTGACATCAATGACTCAAGATGTTTATGCCAACATTGTCACTCAAGATGCTCCCTTAGGATCACAAGATGACTTCCAATTGTCTAAAATTATCATCCAAAAGAAAAATTAAGGCCATCATACACTAGGCAGACCATCACAGAAAGAGAATTCTCCACAGATGTCCCATATGAGACCTTGCCTTCGATGACAATGGCACCTTGTGCCCATTCTTCACCAGTATTAGAAACGGGATGGACAATCATATGCCTGGCCTTATTACCTATAAGGCTAGGTGGAGGAGGGGCTAAGGTTGGCCAAACAAACTCACATTTAAATTAGCAAGAGCAAAGAGTGGTGTGTATTTATTTGGTTTTGGAAGGCAGCCCTGTGGGCTACACCACCAATTTCATTCTTGATGGTCCAGATCACACCCTGGCCTTTTTTCCTCATCCTTTCCTGTAGTTCTTCCATCATTTTTTCTGCTGTATCCAACAGTCTACTTCCTAGCTATATTTCTTACTTTGAACTCTAAGACTAAGCTGGCTCATTTATAGGTACACAAAAGTAACCCAAAGAAAATATTCGCAGCCACACACCACACACTCTGCTGAGATATGATTATGGGATTTATAGGAACTTCTCAGTCCCATGGAGGTGATAGAATATTGCCTTAAATGAAACAAGTTCTGAGCTCTATGGATAGAATTCCTCACTCAAGTGCTGTAACTCTCCTTTTTTGACATATCCCACCACAAAATACTCAACAGAACGGAATCTGAATTCTACAGTGGAGAACTGGTGCTTTAACTCACTCCCAGGAGCTCCACAGAAGTGCTGCAAGGCCTCGTGGGAGGAGGCAGGGGGAGCAGGAGTTGAAGCGCTGCCTATTTCCCCATCCCGTCTCACATTTCACCCAGAACAGCTCTACTTTATCAGTTACAGATACACGTGATTTGCTGCCCCGTAACTTCTTTTGAACAGCACCAACAACAGAAAGTGACCGTTAAAGGGAACGACTCTTTTAAACCCAATTTCTCTTTCAAATGACAGAGTTGACTCCTAAAGGCAGTCACAGGGAGAGCCTCACTCCTTTTTACAGAGACCTATTTGTCGTAGACCTGTCCACTTTCCTCCCTGCTGCCACCCACCCACCTCTGACTCTTTCGGCCTTCTTTTCTCTTGCCCTCAAACCCTTGAAAATTTGGTCTATAAATTCTGTCCCTTGGCTTTTTGCACAGAAGTTTTTAAAACTATCAATCCTATTCCTGCTCCTCATCGGCTGGAAAGTGAGGAATAATTATCCTCCGCTGTCGATCAGGAGAAAGCAATGGTTCTGATTGCTAGCTCATGTCTCATATCTTGTCAGTTCCTGATCACAACTGTCTCAGTGCTTTCTGCAGACAGAGGAAGGGTTTGACCACTGGCTCATCGTTTTTCTAGGCTGGTTCTAGATGCTCAGTTCACACATGTCTGAGGGCTTTAAAAAAAATCTCTGTACCGATCACATCAATTATTTTTTGTGTCGTCATTGTGTTCTTCCCAGAGATTCAATCTCATATTGTACAGGAACAATTTCCTGTTGAGAGAGCTCATCCCTTATGTCTTAAAAACTCAACATAACTTTTCACTGAGCAAAAATTCTACTGTGACTACATTTGTCCCTTTTAATATAGTAAATATCTTGCCCACAGAACCTGTGGAATTCTTGTCTCTTGAGACATGTAAACTTGAACTGGGCTTGGTCCTCCAAAAGAAGATTGCTGTGTCGGCAAGAGGGTAGATGGGATGACCCGGAAGGAAGGTCTACTCCAGCTCTCATTTTGGTGACCTGATTCTATCCAGATGGGACCCATGGCATGGTTGACGCCCATGGATGCCACCTCTGTGCTTTTCATCCCTGGTTTTTCTTCTGGTAACTGTATATTTTCTTTGGCCAGCCTCTCCATTTGTGATGCACAGCGCGTGCATCACAAAAGCTCTTTGTGTCTCACGCGGAGCAGCCTGCACAGGGCTTGAGAGGGATGGAGGAATCAGACGCCTGCATCTACGTTTTCACTTTTGTGCAGAAACTCTGCCATCCTTCACAGATTGTGGCTTTCAATGTATTTTATTTGAATATGGGCAGAGACAAGACTTCCTCATGTTGTGGTGTCATGTCTGTGTCTGAAGAAAAATAATAAACTGTACTACAATATCACACTGTCTATGTTTTTTCCCTAATATGAAAGGAGAGTAGTTATCAAACAGTAATTTAAAGATGGTTGGACAGTTATTAGGTAAATGTAACTTGCTTTGAGACCAGAGAAATTCAGGAATATTTTAGAGACCCTAAATTCCTTGGGAATATTTTCTAGATTTCTGTCTGCTTCTGTTGTGTTCAATCACAGTACACTGAGAAAAGTGGTGAAAACCAAAAGTATGTTGACAACAGCCATAGATTCCTTTGCAGCTCATTGTTGTGGAAATCAGTACGTAGCCATGCGCTTTCATCTTGGGTCTTTCTAATTGAATAAAATAAGAGACTGTTCCATCCGTATGTGCCATGCTTCTGATTGTATCCTGCTTCCCTATTACTGTCTCTAATCTCATCCCGTCGCTTCCTTCTTCCTAACACTCCCACTGTCACTTTCAGGTCTTCTTTTGTTCCCCGAGATTCTATATATAAGAGAGAACATATAATACCACTAGGAGCTCCGCCCATTGTGCTCAACAGAGTGATCTCTAATCCATCCCTTTCCTGCAAACATTATTTCATTCTCTTTATGGCTGAATAGTACTCCATTGTCTACCTATCTATCGGTCATGTTTTTATATAATCATCCAATGATAGAGACCAAGGGTGACACATAATTTATAGTGAATAGTGCTAATATAAATATAAATCTTCTTTGTGCTGATTTTTATTCCTTCATGTATATACCCAGGAATCTTTTTTTTTTTTTCTTGAGACAATATCATTCTATAGCCCAGGCTGGTCCTGATCTCATGAATCACAGCAATCCTCCTTCCTCAGCCTTTCAAGTGCTGGAATTACAGGCATGCACCACCACACCCAGGTTTATGTGGTGCCTGGGAATCAAACTCAGGGCTTTTCACTTGCTGGGCAAGCACTTTAGCAGCTGTGCCATTCTTCCAGTCCTTATAACCAGGAATCTTTCCTATTTCCATTCCTCTTCATAAATGACTATGACACTGTCATCTTGTACTATCTCACCATATGTACTATAAAATTCAAATTTTTAGCTTATTGGGTTTTTGTTTATTTGGTCTTAAAGCACCTTTTTCACTCCCATTATGTGATTATTCTTTTCATTATATACTAAGCTAAAAAATCTCCAAACTGTTGATTCAAAACATTTTCTGTTGATTCGAAACACTTTCTGAGCTCTAAAGACTTTGGAGTAACTTTTCTCTTTGTTTTGATATTTTACTCCAGTCAAGTACTTGAGGTAACATCTATTCATTTTTCAAAAAAACTTCAATGCAGTTATCTTTTCTTCAAACATTTCTCAGATCTCTCATGGGTGCTGGATGCTAAGGATGGTCCTGTCTTTACATGCTAGTTTAATCAAGTAGGAAAGAACATAAA
This sequence comes from Ctenodactylus gundi, assembly GCA_004027205.1. Lineage (NCBI taxonomy): Eukaryota > Metazoa > Chordata > Mammalia > Rodentia > Ctenodactylidae > Ctenodactylus > Ctenodactylus gundi. Next base: position 581,950 of record PVKB01000397.1, read on the forward strand.
CTTTATAAGCAATGATACCATAACGTGTACTTTACCATAAATGCTGTCTCATATGCTATGAAATGTGCACTACAGTTTTATAAAATGTAATCTGGACCTAGTTTTGAAGCCCTGGAAAGAGGTTGGATGGTTTCCTTTCTTTCCTGGCACATGATTAAGTCATCACCCTTGACCACTCCCTTTTTTCTACCTCTTATATCCTGGATATTAACCAACCATTGCAATCCATCACCCAAGGTGTGGTAGCAGACAACGAGGAACAGCACTGCTTTAAAGCCGCTTTCTTTGAATTGAAAGAATGAAACAAACCCTCTCACTGATAATAGAGATGCCCTCAGTTTTCTACGAATTATTGGGTTAGGGGAGGGAGGAATGGCTCAGAAGTTAAAATGCTTGCTTAGCAAGCATGAAGTCAAGTATTAAGTACCCAAGTTCGATTACCCAGAACCACGTAAGCCAGGTGTGCCTGTAATTCCAGCACTCAGAAGTCTGAGACAGGAGGATTGCCATGAGTCGAAGGCCAGCCTGGGCTCCATCGTGAGTTCAGGATCAACCTGGGCTACACAGTGAGACCCTGTCTCAAAAAAAAAAAAAAAATATTGGGTTAGAACTCTAAGAAAACTCAGATGACTCTTACCTAATTTCTTTAATTAAGAGAGGAGAATTGTGGTGGAGAAATCAACTTTCTTTCTAAAAGTTACCATCACAGCCCCAGATCTGTGATTTATTTGATTTGTTTTCCAGGTTGCAGGAGCTTTTGAGTGGAGGCCTTAGCATCCATCTTTATTCTTGGACTACTTATAAGGCCTGGCATACAGTAGTGTCAAGTCCATACAAGATAGCAAAGAGAAATAGGACAGTGAATGCAGGACTCTCCTGAGGTTACACAAATATTTTGGTCCTTTTGAGAGTTCATACCTGTCTAATTGTGAACCACATTGAATTCATCAGTTACATGGAATTTAAAGTAATGTGTTCATCTTTCTCTTTTCAAGTTCACCATTTCTACACAAGTAATAGTTATGCTTTATGACTATATCCAAACATTATTACAATTCTCTTTTGAGAACAGAAATTACCAATGGATGAAGTAAGAACTTAGCGCATGCTTTACTTTTAACTGGATGAGATTTCTAACAAATGTTTGGCATATCTACAGTTCTCCCCATGAATGAAACAGACATATCTGTAGGAAGCATATGAGAAACACATCTCCATTTTTCTCTTGGTGGGCTCTGTAGCATGTTCTCACGGTTGTTCATCTCACTTTGGTTTGTTTCTTTCTGACATAATTCCATATTCAACCATGACACAAACTTTTCCGGTACATAATGATGTCTTGTATTGAATCTTAGAAGCTGTATTTGCTTCACTTCTATCAGCCTTTCCTTCATTAACAGAAAGGTTGAGATAACACATTTTTAAAGTTCTTTCAGGGCATGAAACTTAAGCAATTCTTAATATCACGAGGGAGGATGAACTCTTCTTAAAATTCTGCTAGTGAATGGTTGAATAAGACTCCTTTCTGGCATTCTAGAAAATATTTAAATGACTCCCTTTTAGTTATTTTAGCAATAATGATATTCAGCTCAGGAAGTTTATGTTAAATTCAATCTCACTGGAGTTTCAGTGAGCTTTTCACCTCATCTGATGGAAGATAATGAGCCAAGGCCTCTATGAGCTGAATTGTGTCCTTATTATGGACTGGTAAAAGAGTACACTTTGTGTAAATGGAGGGCTCATTTAATGCAGACCCCAGGTCAGTTTGGATTCCTTGTTATCAGATTGGACTTCTCTGACAAAATATGTACAAATATTGACTTCAGATTACCCTTTGGTACTTAAAAAATTGTGGGTTTTTTTTGATTTCTCAGTGATAGAAAGAGTTCTTTTGGTGGGATAACACACAGTTCTATATTTATACACTTAAAGTTGGTTTGTGGGGAAGTGTACAAATATTAGTCAAGTTATTATTAGTATTTTTGTAATACAACATGAGTTTTTGTAGTGACTTTAGATTTACAAAGGTGGAGAGACTGAGCTGTAGATCTATTTTACTATTCATTTAAGTTAAAAGAGTAAATACAGTTGAGCTGTAATTTGTTAATTGCACTTTTATTTCCAAAATTGCTTGAGATTTTGCTGGCATGGAAGAAACATGAGAGGAATGGAAGACACTAGAACAATCTATGTGATTCTAGGTAAGTCTTGTCCTTGGTTTTCATTAATGAAATATGTTTTTTGATAAGGAATATTAAATACAACAGTGTAAGTGAGAACAATGTGTTTAACTACTAAGTTTGTTTAAAAACCTGGGAAAAATGTCTGATATGTACTGGTATTTTTATTCCAGTGGACTCATCAATGATAGAGTGCTTTTCATTTACTACTCAATTTGCAAAATCATATCACTGTTTAGGGTTTTTCTTTCCTATTTTCTTTTTCAAGTACAGTCACGTTAGCCACATTTTCTGGGACAATTTATCTAATTGAGGTAACTTATTGAGGCTGAGTGTGCCCATTAATCTTGGCTGCCACTTGCCTCCACCAGAGAGGTTGGGCTGGCATGTCATTAACCTCATCAGTGGGTGAGCGCATTGATGCAATCATTCTGACTTCAGAGACAGGCCCTCATTTGAGGAAATGGGTAACGAGGCACAACCACAGGGCCAACAACTTCTTGCTACCCCTCCTCTTTCCAACGTACTCTGTACCCTCATCTACCTTCTGCCAGAATGTGCCTACCTTGGAGTCAGCTAAACGTGGACTAAACCACCATGTTTACTGTGAGCAAAAATAAGCCTCTTGCCTTAATTACTTTGTCATTGCTGAGACAAAACGCCTAACATCCACAAATTAGGAGAGGAAAATTTTTCTAGTCCACAGTGATAGGAGGCCTCAGTCCAATCATGGGTGGCTGATAATGGCAGAAGCATATGGCAGAGGCCTAGCTAAAGGAAAGCTGTCTGTAGCGCAGCAGACAGGAAGCCAAGTGAACAAGGGAGGGTAGAACTAGCATATATCCTTGCAGGTCACGTCTCAGAGATCTGTCCCTCTGGGTCAAGCCACAGGTTTTTATTTTTTGCCTTTCTAACCAGGCCCCACATCTTCATAGCACATGGTTCCATGAGTATTCCACAACATTCAAAAACATGAAGCTTTTGAGGGGCATTCCAGATCCAAACCACAACATTTCTTCTCCCTGAAGTAGCAGATATTGGTGTTTTGTTATAGCTCACCAGTGGACTGAAATGTACATGCATAATCAGAGGTGAATATAATATATTTTCATCTGTACATGAAGATAGAAAAGTCTCCAGAAAAATATCTATTCAATTATATGCTGAAGAGTTGAGAAAAATAAGAATTTTGTATTAAATAAAATATGGATATATTTTAAATTAAGAAGACAAATCTACATGAAATTTTAAGCTAAAATTTAAAAGAAATTTTAAATAGAGTTTATGCTTTTTGGAGGATGCTACAATTGTGTATTCACACCTCTGACTGGCATAAGTGTCTCTCCTCTGTCATTAAGAATGCTTCAAGGGAAGTGATTTGCAAACATTGGCTTCAGAGTTGACTTTTTCAAAATAATCTACTCATAGGGAGTCTTCAGCATCTCACCTTAATAAGAGTTTTTGAACACTTGAATGTGTTTACAAAATTCAGCTATTCCTAGATTACCTCTGCATGTTACAGAGAAATGGAGATACAGAAATAAATATAGACAGAAACACTGATCAGAAGGGGGAGTTGGGAAATAATTGCTGGTACATGTGACCAGCCCTCTTTTTGCTTAGACTTTTCAAAATGAGATTAACCAGGTTTAAGCTCTCTCTAGAGTGCATTTAAGAGTTTCTGCATAGGAGAGTCTTGCTGAGAAAAATTTGTTGAAAAGAGTACTTCAGGCTGAGCTAACATGTCCCGAGTGTATTTTTATTGTTCATGAGATAAGATAGATGAAATAATGAAGATAAAGAAAGACGACACAGGTCTCCAAGGAGATATCAGGAGACTATTTTGATATATTTAGTTATTTTGACATTTACGGTATTTCTGAGAAGACAGGATGGTATAGCGGGGGGCTCAAAACTCACTTGGTTATGAAAACCCGGTGGGGGATGCTGAAATTTCCGTCACCATGACATCTCCAGTCAAGATCTCCACACAAAGTCTTGGACATGTGTATTATTAGCAAATGTTCCAGGTGATTCTTTTCATCAGAAATGCGTGGGATCTAATGGTGTAATAGAGGCAGATTTTTGAGTCAGGTCAAAACAAAAATCTTTGCCACTTAGTGGCTTTGTGGCTGTGAGTATGCAATTGTGCACAGCTCTACAACTCTTTCTCATGAGATTGCATGAAACCACAGGAAGCCATTTTGATGATGAATCGCCATGAAAAGTCACACACAGTACGCATTTCCCGCGTTTTCTTTTCCCCGTCCACAAACCCACTGTCTGCCCATTATCCTTCCTGCTGGCTGTGCAGGCACCCTCCATTAGTGTGGGAGTGTGTGTGCCACGGCTCTTGCCAGTGGACATGGGAGATTGGCAGTGTCCACATATATGCACAAGTGGAGCGAAGATTTCTGACTGTTAGATTTTTGACTTAGTTGAGACTCTTTTATTGTATGGTTACTTACATTCCACCTTCAAAAGAGTTGTTTTGACGAGTACCAAATATTTTAGTATTAAAATCCTAAGTGGTCCTCTTGTATTTTTTTTTTTTTTTCATGGTTCTGAGGATTGAACAGAGAGCCTTCACTCTGAGGTATATCTGTAGCCTTTTACTGTTTATTTTAGGCAGAATCTTGGTAAGGTGCTAAGTTTCTCAGGCTGGACTCGAATTTGCAATTTTCCTGCCTTTGCCTCCCAAGAGGGTTGGACTACACACCTGTGTTATTGGGCCCAGATTGTCTTCTCATATTAAAACAAAAATTTTAAGAACTCAAAAAAAGAAGACCTTCAACCTTCAAACCATATTTTTTTTCATTCCTTTATTAATAGTTAAAATCGAAAGACCTTTTAGGAAAAAATAAAGAAAGCAAGAAGGATGAATATTTACATAGGAATAGAATAAAGCAGACTTATTCATTCCACTGGTAAGATAGATATTTAGATGTAAAAGTTATTGTGTACTTCACGTATACTTTATGAACTTCTATCAGAGAGTAGGTGCTGCAAGAACCTAAGAATAGAGAATTCCCTGGACATTGATCCTGATTTCAAGGGATTTATAACGTAGTAGAAGAGACAGTTGCATAAAGACAAATACATGACAGGAATACGACATATCAGTGTCATACATGCGTTTAACAAATCTTCATTTTTACAGCCTCATACTAACTCATGTTAACTTCTGCACAACTCTGGAGTCAGTACTTCTGCCCAGACATGTGCCATTGCAGTCGACACCCTTCTCACTCATCTCAAAAATACTGTTACAACCAATTTATAACCTGGGTGTGGTAGAGCGTGCCTGTGACCCCGGCACTCTGGGAGGCGGAGGCAGGAGGATTGCAAGTCGCAGACTGACCAGGGCAAACTTGTGATTTAGGACATTTAGGGAAAATATAACTCAAAACTTAAAAAAAAATAAGTGGTAAGGATGCAGCTCAGTGCAAAGGTCGTGCATACAATTGACAGTAAAGCGAACACGAAACCAAACAAAAACAAAACACCCCCAAGTTACAGTCTACTTTATTATTGTTGTAAGAAAAATACATAAGAATTCTTCAAGCTCCTGGCCAGTGTATTTTACATAGCAGCCTCTGATATTAACTCAGTATTCTCTGCCAGAACTTATTAATACTTGTACAGGAATAGATTACAATAGTCTTTTATCCCTCTAGGGAAAAGAGAGGATTAGCATTTATTGAACTCTTCCAAGTGCCAAATTCATTACATGCATTTTCCATACTGAACCCTATAGTGAGTTGTCATTGAAGGACTTGGGAACAAGAAAAATATCACCCCCTGAAAGCCAAACTACGAAGTCAGAACATGATGGAGGAATTTAGCCTGCCATAAAAGGACCAGGACAGAATCAGAGTGGAAATAATTCAAGAGATTATCCTAATCTAGAGATAACACTGGATTTGGTAGTCGGGGTTTAGTATCTACATGATAAGGCTGAGTCATATGCAATGATAGCGTTCAATAAGTATGATTTTTTGTGGGTGTCTGTTCAGGTATGTAGATAAGTAGGTAGAGAGCAAAGAAAAGTGGGAAAGAAAGGGCTGGTGGAGGGAGGTGACCTGGATGGGGCAGGAAGCAAAGACACCTTAAAGTTTGATTTTAAATGTATTTGCCATTCTCTCAGAACTTCAGAGGAAGATCTCACGACAACTCTGAACTTGTGAAAATTGCATATTCATAATGGTTATTTAAGAAAGAGTTTGCATTTCTTGGATCAATGGTAGACAGAAAGACATGGAGACATAAAGGAACACTCGTGGAATCCAAACAGAGCAGGCACTGAGTTCAAGCCATTGGTGACTTCCGGGATGTAAGCCATGCCCCACCTGCTGATGTCGCCCGGATATGAGGTACGCTCTGTCCCAGTGATCCAGCATGGAATGATCCCGGAAACATCAAGAAGAAAATCAAACTTTCCCACAAAGCATTGAAGTGGAGAATGAGAGAATGTCAGCTGGACCCTCGAAGATAGATGCTAGTCTATTGCTTCTAATAGGAAAAATATGCCCGAGGAGTGAGAGTGTTTGAGATTTTCAAGATGGACACACGCGTTCTGCCTTCCCTCTCCTCAGAAAGCCAAGCCTATCTCTGTCTCTAGGTTCTTGTAGCACTGACTCTAAGTGAGTAGAAAGTCAAACTCAAAGAAAGACGATGGCCTTAGGGAAGACACTGCTCTATGACATCTGGATATTTATGAAATGGGGATGACTGTGGCAAATTAATTAAAGCAAGACCTATCAATCAAGGTGCCTTGTCCCTCCCACAGTGCCGAAACATGTCTTTGTGTGCACCCCCTCGGATGCTCTACTCTGACGAACCCTCATATGTTTTCTTTCATACCTGTATACTTTGTATTCCATTTTACTTAAAACATGCCACTTTCTCTAGTATCTACTCACAATTCAATATTGCAATAGCTGTTAAAACAAGTATTTTTTTGATAAGATTCCCTCCTTCCCAACCCATTTTTCAAGGTACGGTTCGAGAACAGGTCACCTGTTATGATAGCGCTCTGCTGCCTACTTTCTTTTGTGCATTTTGATTTGTTTCTTAAAAACTGATCACATCTAGGACTCTTATAGACCAGCACTTTGTACCTGTATCCAAAAGGTGAGGACCATGTGGCATCTTCCGGACCGCCTGCCACTCACAGGACAGATTCTTTTGTCTTTGCTTCAGTTCCTTATATTCACATTTTTAGTCATTTGTAAGATGACAGTTTCCAGGGCAAGCGGCCGAGATAATGTCTGATAAGGATTACACTTCACATAGATGTTAGAAACCATTAGTACTTTAATTTTGTAGCTGATAGAAATGAGGTTTAATGGAGCTTAAAGTACTTGCCCCAAGCTACATAGCACATAACAGCACAAGAATTTTGCTTTACGTCTGCCCTGTGCTCTTTCTACAGTAACGATGAAGCTCACATTTTACTGAGAAGTCACCGATGCCCAGCTGGCACAGATCTCCTTTAAGAGAACTAAAATGCAAATTCCTCTTTCAGAAAATTCTCTCCATAGCCCAACTAAGATATTGCTTTGATGCCAAATCTTTAAGATTGTTGTACTTCGTGAGTTCAAAGAGTCATCCTTTGTCTACTAGAAGAATAAAACTGTCTTCTCCCATCTACCTCACTCCCAGGACATGTAATGCAAATACACTGAGCCCGATTGTCCCATTTCCCCATGACAGGCATGAGGTCAGGTACATGGGGTTATCTGGAGTAAAAGTGTCATAAACTGGAACATAATAGTTATGTGCACACGTATACAGCTAAGCCCCAAGAGAACCGCCTGCAGCTGGAATTATGCTTGCAAGAACATTTGGATTAAGGGGGGCTCAAACTAGGAGCTAGAGTGCACAGAAGGTCTTTGAAAGTTTTGTTTAGTTTTTAGAAATTGTTATATTCAATTATACCTAGGCTTGTCGTTCCAAATGCAAATTAGTTTTGGTAAATACAAGCTTTTGAGAAGAGGGAATAACTGCACATATCAAGAATGTGGTCACTAATCAGTACATCTTCAGAGTGTCCATTTGTCTAGTGTCAGTTTGGCACAGAGTCTTGTAAATGCTTACAGAGCCATTGCACAGCTGGGAATCTGAATGAGGTCTCACACTGTGTAGTAAAAGGAAGAAATGCAAATCCTATGCAAAGTAATGGAGAGATGGCATGTAAAACGCACCCTACTTTATATTTTAGAAGCTGGCTGCAGTGGGTCTCGATGAAGTGAAAGCTGACTGTGCCTTCTGCGTATAAGCATGGCTGCTTTCCTGTCTGATGTGCTCCAGATGAACTCTGAGTTAGACGTAGGGGAGTGGAAGAGGGCAGAATGCATGCTGAGGTCAGAGAGATGCGCTTAGGGAGAGAGGTGCCTCCTGTCAAGAGCACTGAAGAATTGAGAAAAGGAAAGGGTTTGTATCAATGAAAGACTTCAGTGTTGCCCGAGCCACTGTGATTTTGTCTTTGCCTCTTCAAATTGACCTAGACCTTCCCTGACAGATCACGTAGCTGGTAGATTTACGCTCAGCTCTTCCAGCTCCAGGAGCTTTTATTTTACCCCACAGCTAGCACCTCTATCTTCTTCCCTCTCAGGGCTCCTGAAGATGAAGATGGGATTAGGAAACAGGTTAGGGAACACTTTGTAAACTGTGTGGCCTCGTTTATATGCCAGAAGAAGCAGCATTCGGCATTTGTGAAGAACTGTGGAAAAATACTTAATGTTTCATCTTGCTTGTTCCCTGAACAGGTAAGGGAGAAAAGCAGAAAGCCATCTTGTGCTAACGACTTGGATCCCAAATGAACCGGAAACTGCTTTGGCCAATTCTTGGCTGAAAAGATGCCTTTCAAGTGGAGGAAGATGGGCTACTGCCGGGCATCCGGGCCCTCACTGACTAGCTGCGGTTTAATGCTACCCAAACTTCTGTGTAAATATACCTACAGCTTAAGTAAAATAGGAAGGATTGGGGAACTGAATTGCCCTAGCTGGAATATTCCCTGTGTCCAACATCTGCTCACGAAGGAAATTGTATTAGTAGTAAGGCAAATTCCTAGGGCTGGAATTTGAGTTGCTTCAGGGGCGAGTGGCTAGGTTTTCAGAAGCTGGTTTGCTTTGTGAGGAGTGTTGGAGCAGTCTGTGCTGGCCAGAGGACTCTCACCAAAAGCAGGTTTTCACACAGGGCTTTTCATATGTTCTGCCTTGAGTCAAGCTCAAATACCAGGAGGTCTCCAGGGGGTAATTTTGCAAGTTCACTCTTTTTTTTCCTTTTGCAACCGGCAAAAGGCAACAAAAACCAATGCTTAGAAGGCACCCCGATGGCCTGACCTCTTTATTAGTCCTCCTTTTAAAGGAGTTGGGCTGCATCCTAAAGCAAACCACCGCTTTGGAATATGCTCATGTTGTTTTCAGCTGTCCTTGCATGAGTCGGGACTGGTTACATACCATTGTGAACAGGGCAAAACACAGACATGGCACAAGAGGCAGGCCAAGGGATCTTGGGGGAAGATTATAATAAGTGACATTGTACCGGATATTGTGCTGATGTGTCACTGCTTCCAATATTGTATTATTTAATCTTCATAGCAATGCCGTATGCTGGAATGATATTAAAAATATTTAACAGCACATATACCACAGCGTCAATGGGCAAAACCAGATGTTTTCTTTGGAGGTGGGTCTGGGCCCTAGAAGCTCTCTGCCTTTCTGGGTATTAACCTTTTAGTTTCTGGCCTGGGTGGAGGGTTAGTGCTAGAAAGACAGAGTGCCTAACTTGCCGCAGACATCACTTTCATTCAATCCCTTCCTATTCCTCTTAGCACTTCTATCTCCAATATTCACTTCCCTTCCTCTGTTTAAGCATTCTGGATAGTGAAAGAGTGATTCACTTACACCTTGCTTCTACTAGCAAGGACTGAGAGCTACAAACATGGAACGAAGGATATGAAAACAAATTAAAGCAACTTGGAATCAAAGAGCAACGTAAGTACTAAACTGGGATTATTAGTGATTCTTTAATTATCAAACTTTCAAGCCTCAAGACCTTTCAGTCTTTAACAAATTAAGGACCTTAAAAAGATGTTATTTAATGTTTGTAAACATGCAGATTATTATTACATGTAATGAATATTTTTCAAATACATTGAACCACTAAAGAGTAAGTTATGAAATATAAACAATATTTTAATCAAAATCAGCTTATATTCTAAAATACAAAACATATTTACTGAATCTGTTACATTTTTATAATACTTGATTTAATAGAAGAAAGTTTCTTTTGTATTGTTTCTGCAGTCAGCTGTGCAGCACGTATTTTTGGTTTCAAATATATGTAGAAAATCTAGCTTCATTGTAGAGATACAGAGTAATTGAAGAAGCAGTGAGTATTGTTATCAACTTTTAAAATAATTGCAGATCGTGTAGCGTAATAACAGTTCTTGCCAAGGAGAGCTTCTAAAAGGGTAATTATAAAGTGCCATCTGAAGCTGATTGATTAACCTCTGATTTTCAGTGACACAAAATCCATTGATGGATTTTGACTTTTGATTGTGTATTTCATTCATGCTTGAATTTGTAATAGCCTAACATAATATTCATCATGATATTATTCACATCTTTTAAATTAATATAAGGTTTAATATTTACTAATATCACCACCAAACTCACCAGACAAGCCTGTGTCACAAAGCTCTTAATCTCATAGTGGAGGGTACAAAGACTAAAAATTCTAATTTTCACTTGAAAATAATTTTTCTATATCCTGAACATGGAACACTGTCATCTGTCTGCCTGACGTGACAGCGTCACTTTATTCTCATTCAAGAAGATGTTTGTGAACACCCAGGTTTGTGTAAACATAATCTGTCGGTCATTCTTTGAATAAAAACGGTATTCCATGAAAAACAAACAAGCAGTTCAGCCTGTAACTCAAATAAATGCAGCAGTGCTTGTCTCAGAAGCAACCTCAGCTTCAGTTCTGTAGCTAAAGTATTTTATGCATGCTTCTTATTTCACAAATAAAACATTAAAAGGTGGCTTATAATTCAGAATTTAGAGTTAATCAAATTAATGACTTTTAGTACTTCATTAATATTTTCCCTAAGTGAAATTGGTTTCCTGCTCTCCTTTTAAAAAGTTTTGACAGTTGAATAATGGTTAAAACAAAAAAGCTAAAAATTGCTCAAATAGCTCAAATCGGCAGTGATGACATTTGCACAGTCTTCATACTGCACTTGCATGTCTGATTTGGGGAGATCCTGTATCACTGCGAAGTGGCCATTTGGGGAGATCCGTATCACTGAGAAGTGGCCATCTGGGGAGATCCTGTATCACTGCGAAGTGACCACACCATCATTTCTTTCTCAGGAGTTTTTGTGCAGCAGACATTTCTCGGTTTCGAATCTACAAGGGCTTGCGAAGGTCTTACATACTGAGTGTTCTTCTTCGGCCCGTTCCAGGATAACTCTCCCCAGAGAAGTTCCCGCAGCTAGGTCAGAAACCGTGAGAATCACTGGCTTACGGAACTCGTCGTGTCTCCATTTAAAACATCCAGTTGCTTTTTCTTCAACTTTGAGTATTTATTTTCAAAATTGTTCTTCAGTTGCTTTATTAGCATCGTGCTGCTGTTCAAACATGCTGTGCTACTTCAGATTTAGTAAAGCAAAACAGCTTCCAATGACCATCTCACCTTTTATTGCAGTTCTTTTACATGATCTTCTCACATTGCAGTTTTTCTCCAGTTTCTCTGGTGTATATTCTTCTCTTGCATTGGTTAGAAAACTCCTTAAAATGTATTTCTCTCTCTCCCTTTCTCTCCCTAGAACTCTCCTTTCTCCTTTCTTTCTTTCTTTCTTTCTTTCTTTCTTTCTTTCTTTCTTTCTTTCTAGAATATTTAGGACTGGGCCTGCAGTCATAGACCTGTAATCCCCACAGTCTCAGAGGCTGAGGCAGGAGAGTTGCAAGCTTGAGTCCAGCTGGGGCAACTTGCTTAGACCATTTATTGAAATCAAAAATAATATGAAAAAGGAGCTGAGACTCTATCTCAGGGTGAAGGCTCTGGCTTGTCTCTCCACCACCACCACCAAAAAACACAAGCAAATAGATAAATACAAATACAAATAAATTATTACAGCTAACAGCTGAAGAAGTTTTATATCTCTCTGTAAGTCAATAATCCATCCTAAAATACAAATAAAAATCAGTAAAACAAAGTCTATTTTGTATGTTTTCATGTAATAAAGAGGAATGTTTTGTAGTTTTAAACAAGTGATTTCTTTGGAAATAATGAGGCTTCCTAGATGATAGCAGGAATAACCAAGACAGCTCTTAAGAGCACTGTTGAAACACTGAGAACACAGTCAATTTACAAAAATGCCTGTTTATTCTGTATCTTTACAGCGTTAGAATGCATACTATATTATTTTTAATTGGTGATGATAATATCACATGCCATAAAGAGTCTGAAGAAGAATGCTGCCCAATCAAGAAAAACTGAGAGTTGAAAAGTCAGACAATCCCTAATTCTCATGAATATAGTTGGAATTTCATGAATCTGCTTGAAGGTTTTTGGCAGGCCATAGGTCTATACATTTGCTGGTTCAGAGTGTTACCAGGACTTATAGCTGAAGTGGTTTTACAGATTGGGAGAAGCATCGCTAGTAGTATAAATTGATTTATGTTGGGCGTTGAAGATGTTTTTCATTTTTTCTGGAAACTGACTTTAAGCCTCGTCCATGGTAGGTAAATGCCATACCACTGAGTGACCCTCAGCCCACAGGCTGAATTTTATCTCCCTTAACCCCCACAAAAAGATATGCTAAAGTCTGTAACACTTAGGGCCTCAAAACACAACCTTATCTGGAAATATGGTCACTAAAGATGTAGTTATTGAATGAGAGCTAACAATGCAATAAGATGAACCTACTTTAATATATTTGATTTTTTTTTGAATGAATGAAGAGAATAGAGCCACACAGGGAAAAGATGGCCGTGTGACAACAGTGGCAGAGACTGGAACACTTTCTCTGCAAACTACAAAAGGCCGACAATCACCAACCATCACCAGAAGTGAAGACAAAGGCTTGGAGCCAACTCTCCTTCAGCGTCCTCAGTCCCAGCCGACCAGGCCTGCTGCCGCCTTGGTTCTAGATTTCTTGCTGGCAGGACAGTCAGAAAACAAATACCTGTTGTTTTATTCCACCCAGTTTATAGGGCTTTGTTAGGAAGCCATTGGGAAGCTAATAGAATTGGTCTGTCCTAAAGGGTCATCAGCAAGGTGATCCTAAAGTTCATAAAATCCATTTTTCAGGATCAGTAACTCTTTCTCACTGTTGGCCGTCTACCCCAGATGCTACTGTTGCCAGGGCTCTGGTAAGCTGTTCCACCCTTTAAAGTTCTGGGCTATTTAAAAGATGAAACAGCCCTCTCTGGCTCCCAGAAACCTGAGCCAATGGGTGAATGAACTGATGTCTGCCGTAGCAGTGTGGGGTTGAGGCTTTGGGATTGTGGCATATTTCGCCTCCAGCCAAGCTTCAAAGTAGATATTCTTATTAACACTTAAGGCAGAGAGACAACTAAACTTCTCCTTACACTAAAACCTTCATTCTGAATTTAGATGTGTTTGCCTTGGAAGAATCTCCTTTCAGTATCTCCATGGAAACCTAGATTTTTGTGACATCAGGTGTGACACTTTCAGTTTCTTCCCCCCCCCCTCGTGACCAACATGTGTTGGTTATATCAGAATCTCATAGAGCCTACCTATCACTCAGGAGAACATTATTCTAAGAAGAGTGAGCTGCAGATCGTTACAAGTTGGCTCTGTTTAATAGATAAGGAAATGCAGATGACAGAAAGACAATGACGTTGATTAACACTGGAACCCAAGGAGAACAGAAATATTAGCCAGAAAAGCTTCCTCTTCCAACGCCTACAGGTTTACCTGGCAGCCTCCCCTCGTGCCTGAAGACAACCTCCTTTCTCTGGAAGCCCAGTTGGACACCAGATCCCCAACGCCTTCGGCTTCAGAAGTCAGAAGCTCCCTGGTAACAAAACACGGCCTCATGCCTCTTCCTTTCCCTGTTTAACTAATTCTGGTCAGTCCGTGTGGGTTACCCTGGTATTACTCTTTCTGTACAGACACAAACTATTTTGCCACAATTAATGTTTTGGTCAACAATGTGCAGACTTAAAGCCTTGAGTTATATGACTAGGCAAACAAAACTAGACCACAAAGCTTGGTCTCCTCTGGTTGGCTATGGTTCACCTCGAAGAACAAGCCAGCAGTCTCGCTGTTTTCCCACTAACCCTAGGAAAATCCTTCTGTCCAATGATACTCTTTGTCCCTTTACACAGGCGCAGTCAGCCTGCCGACGTTGTGGGGCTTGCATATTTAACTTGTGTAATGTGGTGGAGCAGCTTCAACAGGTAGAGATTAGTCAAGTGTCCAAACTGAGGAAACATTCACACGTCACCTAGAGAAGTGTGAAATTCTGGCTATTATCGCAGGAAGGGAGCAAGTTGGGAATGGAGGATGTTTACAGATTTAAAAAAAAAAATCACTGAGACGTAAGAGGTCTTTTTGTTGGAGAGACTCATGCTAAAAACTACAAATTATTGATTGTATGAATAAATATATTTTCTTAAATGATTTAGAAAGCTCTGTTTATTCATTTGCCGACAGTGTTTAGAATATATAGTAGCCAGTGTGTCTGCAGATACATTTATGTTGAACTGTTTGACTTGGCGTCACCTCCGTAATAATTTATAACAGTTTCAATGTAAACCTGCCACTGAACAGGTCAGAAAGGTCTTGGATTTTAAGCATCTCATTGCAGATAAACCTGTTGCTCCAGTTCCCAGCCAGGGCTCTGCCTCATTCTTAGCTACCAAGGATGTGGAAAATGTTCCCTTAGTAGAATGCAACTGTGAAGGATTTTAATTCATTTTCTAATTTTATACCTTTGCATTCTTTTTCAAAGGGAGATTATATTTATTCTTAGGACAGAATTCCTTCGAAACCCTTATGTGAATTAAAAGTTACAATATCATATTTTTTAAATTGATGAAGATCAACCTTTGTATGTTTATTTGTGTTGTAAATAATTGGCTAGTATAAGAATGGTAAAGTGACTTTTTTGGTCAATTTTAGGAAGCTAATCAGAGACATCAGTCTTCAGGTTGTAGTTGTACTTTGAGTTTGTTTCTTGATTTTCTAAATATTTTCTAGATATTTTGAGTCAGAGTTACATACCTATGTAAACATGATATTGATAGATTGAGTGTCAAAGAATCTTGATCATTAAGATGTTTGAGTTATAAAATTAGTAAATTACTTGTGAATATTTTTAGGGTAGTCGGGATGGTAGGGAAAGAGGACTTTGCAATGATCAAAATGTATACAGCTTTAAGTTTTAAAATGAATGATCCCGTGAGACATGTTTTTTGATTGGGAAGCTCTTACTGCACTAGCATGTTGGCAGAATCGGTCATTATACTCTGTTTAGCTACCAGTTCTTGGTCTTGAATAACTCATCTACTCATCATAGAAATATTTACAAAGCACCTATTCTGTGAGCCCATCGTCAGTATTGCCTTTTTTTCATATGACTTTCGCAAAGAATGTGTTGTTACCTCATTTTTATGAGATTAAACTGCATAGTAGTTTAATCACACAGCTAGGGCATGGTACAGTCAGTATCTGAGCAGTGACAGGCTGTTATAATATGCCTATTCACAAACTAAAATTGAGTGATTGCAAAAATAGGTCTGGAATAAAAGTGTGTGAATCCTGATGAGGCTTCTTATTAATAATACAGCCTCAGCCAAGGCTTCAGGCGCATACTTCCGCCTCTCAGTTGCACAGGACTTGCTTGTATCTGAGAAGCTATCCTCTGAAGGAGGCTGGACCCAAAGCCCCTCACCCCAGGCTCATGCCTGCAGCTCTTTCTTCAGGATGAGAAGTCCCATGGGAATCTAAACACAAACAATGAACACAAGCTGTATGCCAGCAAACTATGAGGTAAACATTTCATTGAGAATCAATTTTTAACACACTTCTTTGAATTGTTACGAAACAACACTTCAGAAGAATAAACTAAGAAGAAAAATATAAAGGCAATGATAATCTTCTCACTTTCTTTCCTATGAATGATGGCATTTTTGATAAACATCTCTATTTGTGTTTAGATGTTTGTGAATGTGTGTATATTTGAACACATGGAGTCATATTGCATTTATATAAGTAGAAACATGCTGCAATGTCAATAAAAACTCTGGTATGAGTATAATGTTTTCAAGTGCGGGTTTAAATGACTGTGCATGTGTATATGGATACAACTAATAATTCAGTCTGAGATCAGTATTTAGCTGTAAACATTCTACGCATTTTCTTCATATGATAAGAGTCACAGAAATACTGGAAATGAGATGACTAAATCAAAAAACGCCTCTTCAAAAGTATTGCATAATGTCAACTGCTGTCTAGGAAAGTCCTAGCAGTCTACACCTGCAGAATGTGAGCACCCATTCAACACTGAGATTTCCTTATTTTTTTTTGAAAAAACCTAGCAATATGATTTATAGATAATTATGCCTTTCAAAATTGTTCATTTGCTGTAATGAAAACAAACGTTCTTTAAACATTTTTTTAAAAAATTGGGATAGTTTGAGATTCGTAAAAGCATGAATAGAGGACATTTCCATATATCTGTTTCCTTTGTCACTGGCATCTGGCATTTAATATGATGCATTTGCTTAAAAATAATGAGGAGCTGTCCATAAATTGTTACTAACTAAAGCCCATGTTTTATTCAGATGTCTGTGGTTGTACCCAGCGTCCCTTTGCCGTCAGGATCGTCGGAATACCACTTTTCACGCAGTCATGTGGTAGTCCCATCTTCTAGGGCTGCTCTTGGCCTCGCCAGGTTCGCAGATTTCTCTTATTTTTCGTGCTATTTACAGTTTGGAAACATACTGGCGACGTACTTCTGACGTAGTCCCTTCAGGGATTAGCCTGATGCTTTGTTTTGCAATGATACTGCTATCGTGGGGGAGACCCAGAGATGCAGGGTCATTCTCATCACATCAAAGCCAGTGTATGCCTTCAGTGGGGATTAGTCATGCTGGCGTAAACCGTGGCTGCTGGGAGATGTTCCCTCGTCGGCCACTCCTTTGCCTTCCCTTTCCATACTGAGCCCTTGGAAGGAAATACCACCAACAGGTCCACACTCAGGAGAGAGAACGAGTCCTTCCTTAATGTACGCACGGGTTACCTACCCGAATCATTTGAAATTGCCCTGCATGGGAGATGTGTTTCTTCCGTTTCTCCCTTCCTCCCTTCCTCCGTCCCTCTTACCTCCTTCTTTACTTTGATATTTTCCTTTTTTTCTTTCTTATTAGTGAAATGTCATGAATATTTATTTTACACTTTGGATTCTAATCCAGTACTGTTAATATTTTATTTTGCTGCTGAAATTGTTCTAACTTTGGCCACTGGGAATTTGATTAATTCCAGTGTCATCTTGGTGAACCTTTTCTCCCTCCCTTTCTTCTTGTCAGAAATGTCTTACTTTTTTGGAACTACAAGGTGCTCCAGGCCTAGTTCACATATGAACATGTTTTAATACACGACCCTGCCATTACTATTTTGTTTTAATTCTCCATATGTATTATTCATTCACTTTTAATTAGGATGTTACTAACAGATTTTAAATATTTTCAATATTAAGTGCCTTTAATTAGATGCCATTTACTGCTCCTACCCTGACATTGTGGTGGCCATGGTGGGTCAAAGAGAGGTAGGGAGAGACAGAAACAAGGAGAAAACATTTTTGTCTTAAACTATCAATCACTAGGCAATCATTAGTCTGTTAGAGCACAGGTTCACCTTGAGTGTGTCTGCTTCTTTTTGACATCCTGTCTGGGCTCACCTGGGTCCTTTCTGTACTAACTCTGAGACTATCTCACTTTTGGCATGGCTTTTATCCTCTTGAAACCATCGCTGTTTTTTTGATTTCCCATTGAAGCAGTCTGGCTCAGTAGTCTCGTGAGGTCTACAAGTCATGGCCTGTTTTCCTGAGCCGAGATCCAGGAAGACTAAGTGACTAATCTGAAGTCCCCACAGCGAGGCAAGCAGAGTCAGGCCCGAGTTTGGAAATTCTGGCTTCTTGGCCTATGTCATGTTTTTATTTTATTTTTTTCCTTTCCTCATTCTGACTATGGAAGACCAGACTCTACAGGTACATTGTGAGCAAGCCACTGAGAGATGAGCCAATTGAGCGCCATTTAGGATCTGTGCATCCTAATATCTTAAAATATTTTTCTAACATTTTGGGTTTGGCATAGCAAATTGTGCCAACATTCCTTTCCTTTCATTTTTAAACCCACATGTATTTTCAGGGAAATTAAGCTCATATGTTTCTGATTCATTTACTGTATAACTCATCAAAATATTGTTTTATAACAGTTCTTGGCAGTCCATGAAACCTTTTAAAATATAGACTTTTCCCCTTGTGCTACCATGGAAGCCATGTTTAACCAAGAGCATAGCACAAATTAACACCAAGGAGTTTCTTGAATAAATTTCACATAAGCTGTAAAGACTTAATTAAGTCCTCAGTGATCATCAAAATGCAAGTTAACACACCCTGGCAGGATGTACGTCGTACATGTGTCAGATATTTGAGGGATCTGGAGAGACAGACATAAATAAGAAGTGGCTCTGGGCTTTGAATATCTGTGGCAATGGATTCAGAGGATGCTGACAACCTGTAAATGCATGTACATACTCTGAATGTGCCCGGTACTGTTCTAAGTTCTTTTAAGCACTACCTCACATTGTCTTCTCAACTGCTCTCTGTGTTGCTATCCTATGTTGCTAGAAAAAAAAAAACTGAGTCATAGAAAAATTTTTTAAGTCAAGTTAAAAATTTGGTTGTGAGAAGATCCAAGTCACAACCGGGGACAGCTGGCTACAGAGTCCAGTCCTTGAGCTTTTATGTCAATTAGTACATTTCCTTCTGGGCACCTTGCTTACATTTGGGCTTTATTTATTTTATTTTTTGTCTTTTGACAGAGGTCATGATCATGCAACCGATACTCTGCTCATGTTCAGTGGGTCACTAACTTTAGGTGCCACTTCCATAGTGATGTGTGTCTTTGCATATTAAGGGGACACTCAGAAAACTGTCATGACCATCCTTCATAGGACAGTTATATCATGTTTTCTTTAAATTAATTTTGGCGTGAAAATAATATTTATATTGATCATTAAGGAAGAAGAGCTACCATATTTCACATGTTTATATCAGCCAGTATGAAATGCATTCATTCTAGCATTACCTGGTTCGTCTTCAGAAAAGTCCTCATAAAATGTCAATTTGTTTCTTCACCACATAGAGCAGGAGAGAGAAGAGTCTCTCATGTTCAACCCATGGAATTTGAAAAATGATGTAAGATTAGGGGATAATCAAGAGACATCTGGTTAGTTAGAGCACAGAAATATTCACGTTTAGAATATTCTAACTGGTAGAATATTGAGATTTGAGAAGTTATAATGTACATACCTTAGAAAGCTGATGATTCTTAATGGTCAATTTAAGAACTGATACTATAAAAATTAGAAATATTTGATGCAAATGAAAAATACATGAAATTTATAGAGTTGAATATGTAATTGCACAGACATGCACATCTATGTGTTATGAAACATAATAATTAAATGAATGCCCATTAATCTAGGAATCCAAATTCAAATACATTAGCCAAGTCACCCAAGAGTTCCTATCACCATCTAGCTCATATCCACATAGCACAGAAAATTACTGTGTGGACCCATTCTTATCACTTTTTAAAAGGTGTTTTAATGTCATTTTGTAGATGAGTTGTGATGAAAACACATGGCCAATATTTGAATTCAAATAATGTTATTGCAATAAAAGACACACAGCCACGAATCTCCTTCAAGCTACTTCCCCCACCTCACACACACCAGCCCATGATTTTAAAAGAAGTTTGAGGTGTCTTCTTTCATAAGTGTCTTTAGTTGTACTGTTGTGGGTGCCTTGATGTCTTGAATGGATTCAAAATGTTTACTTTGACGGTCACGAAGACTTTGAAGAAGAGCAGTAGTGGCTCAGTGTCTGATCCAGTGAGCGAGGTGGGTGAGAGTACACAGTAATATTTTTATTTTACATGTAAACAATGGTGGTAAAACATTGAGGTCAGAATTTTCAAGTTGAATTGATGACGGTAAACTACAAATAAGGTCACCACAGCAAAAGAGCTCAAGGATAGAAGGTGGGGACCAGAAAGTGAGTTGTTTAGAGAAAAATTTTTGAAGGAAAGGGGATTTCTGACCATAAAAATATGTGTATAATCTATGGGGTAAGTCTATAATGTCTAGTGAAGAAAAGCTCTTGGTGGTTTCACTGCCTTTATTACCTCACTTCATTATACTCTGTACACTTCCTTCAGCTAGCGATGGGCAGGATGATCGGGCTGCCATTTTTGCATAGCTCTCGGGAGTCGGTCACACAGTCAGCTATAAATTTAGTTGGGCCAAAGTTTGGTTTATTCACATAGATTTCCTTTCCTACATACACAAGTGTGTAAAAGCATTATTACTATTGTTCAGTAGCATTTTATTATTATTTAATACTATTGTTCAATAGTATTCTATAATAGTATATTATTGTTCAATTGTATATTGTTAATAGTATTATTGTTCAATACTATTGTTCAGTTGTATTGTGTATTGTATATACTTATATATAATAGTATATATCTCTAGCAACTACAATATGACTTTCCCATATATATCTATACATATATATATATATATACACATGCATACACATACACCCAATACATATTTACATTGAACTTGAGTATTTTGTGCACATATATATCCTGTCAAAATTACTACTCCTTTTCCCCTTTTGACCCTCCCACATCTCCCTTTTCCTCCTTAACTCCCACTATCACCCCCATTTGACTTTCTTTCTTTTTTCTTTTAATTTTTAATTTTTATTTATTTTTTAATTTTCCCCCATTTTATTGGTATGTGTTAGTGCAAGATTTAAGGTTTATGATGAAGTTGAGGATTTTGTGCACATATGTATCTTGTCAAGGTGACAAGGACTTTCCCGCTCTCCTTTTGTCCCTCCCCCTCCCCTCCCCTCCCCTCCCTCCCGCCACTGTCCTACACCCCTGTTTCACTTTGCTTTTTGTTTTAAGTTCCATAAAAGTTGTGATCTGGGTCTTGGATGGTCTCTCTGATTTTCTTTTTTTTTAAAAAAAGATGTCACCCTTTCTCCTTCCCACCCTCTCATCCCACCTTTCCCTTTCCCTCTCTACAAAGTCCATCTTCGTACTTTCTTCTGTGTCTCTTACATATTTTATGGTTTGGTTTTCTCACATCAGAGAAACCATATAATATTCAACCTTCTGAATCTGATTCATCTCACTGAGCACTTCTGAATCTGATTCATCTCACTGAGCACCATGGCCTCAAGAAGCATCCGTTTTCTAAAAATGACTCAAAAATGTCATTTTTCACGACAAGTAATACTCCATTGTGTATATCTACCACATCTTTTTTATCCAGTCATCTGCCCTCAGGCCTATTGGCTTCTTCCAAGATCTGGGGTTAATTTCATAATGGGTACTTAATGAATATTTACTAGATCAATAAATTAATGCTGTTATCATTAAAAATGAGGACCAAGCTAAAGCTAGAAATCTAGATTGAGTCAGCAACTAAAGGCTTAGATGAATTAGGGAAGGCTGCTCAGAGTGGGCAGACGCGTTAGTGTGGCAGGCCCCTTCCAGGTGCTAGGGACCCCAGCACTTTGGGGTTTGTTGGAATGGTGGCTGGGCTAGACGAAGCTTCACTGAGGAGCCAGACCTTCTTCTAAGTCAGAAGAGGGTGAGCTAAAAAATTCCTCTTGAAAATTGTAGGAAGAACGAGCTCCGGCAGCAGATAGGTTTTTAGAGAAGATGCCAGAGTGAATGCTTGGGAAGAGGCCAGGAAGCCGGTGGAGATGCAGATTGCAGATTACAGGAAGCCAGTGGAGATGCCAGGAAGCCGGTGGAGATGCAGATTGCAGGTGGTGAGTCCCACGGCACCGTGGCAGCAGTAAGAGGAATGATGTATCGGGCAGAGAATCCTGACAGAAAATCAAATTCCACTATGCTGATTTGACTTTAGAGATTATTTTTTGAATAAAAAGATACCTTTTATGTGCGTGTTGGCAGGACGAAGGGAAGCAACAATGTATATTAAGACATCTAGACACGAGCAGTGGTAGGCAGTAGTTACCACCCCTGGTCTAAAGAGGAAGGGCAGGAAAATGCTGGCAACCCACGTGAGATCCAGAACTGTGAGGGAAGAAATGCTTTTGGACACTCGGGGAGTCAAGCAGTGGTAGACCCGGGTCAGCAGGCCAGGGAGGGCGCAGAGAGATCAGCACTCCCGTTGCTTTCTTTGTCTTCAGGTTTTATTCTTGAGCCACCCAGTGATTTAACTCAGAAAAAAAAAATCCGAAGGCAGGGGTCTTGGCAGTTCTGCTCAGCGGAGTTGGTTTCCAGGGCAGAAGAGCTGGCAAGATGACGCGTGCCTGTGTATCAGCACGGTGAGAGGCACGTGCAAAAGGGTTGTGCCTGGGCAGTTTAGAAACTAGTGAAACTCTGTTTCAAAAAACAAACAAACAAACAAACAAACCCTGGGGTTGCAGCTCAGTATAAACGCCCTGGGTTCAGTCCCCAGCACCAGAGTCTCTCCATAAATCTGGGCCAAGACGCAGGGCAGAGAAAGAACAGAAAAGCGTGCCTTCGGAGCAGAGATGGTAGGTGAGCACAGGCCGGGCAGCAGAAAGAAGGGAGGATGAGGACTGAGTCAAAGCGAGATGAGCTCCAAAGTCTGGGACCCAGACCCTGGGTGATGACAAAAGGCTGAATTGAAGGAATGGGTGACAAGACGGTCTGGAGTTTGTACCAGTTATCCCAGGAGGAGTGAATGAGGTGCTTTCCCCTCCTCCTAACGGGCCTTGGCTCCGTCTGGACAGAGTCTGCTTTTTCAGTTAGGGCTCCAATGGGCTGTTTACTATTTTTTAAGTATTCACCAGAAACGTGCCACAGTGGAGGCTTCAAAGCTGGATCCGTTGATGTCCTGCCATTCACACACAGGGGCAGAAACAGACAAGGACAGCGTCATGTTTGTTGGGGTCAGAGGCTCTTACCTGCTCGGCATAACTCCCGGCTTCTGAGACACCACAGGCTGTCCTCCACCAGGGGACACGCAGAAAGTTTGCGTCCAGCTAAGCACGACCTCTCTTCATCCTTTCTTTTGGTGTGTCCTCAGTGCCTTTCTCAACTGAGCACATTTTCTTTCTTTTTTTTTTTGTAACAACTTTATTCTCCCCCCCCCCCCATTTTATTGGTATGTATAAGTGCAAAATTTAAGAAGTTAAATGTTTCATTTAATATTCATCATATTATAACCTAATGCCTTTCCTGTTTCAACTTGCAAACCAATTTTTTATGTTTTAGATTTTTTATTTTGTTTTGGCTTTTGGGGGGTTTTATCATTAATAAATTAAATAATAAACACATTTCAGCAGATTACCTACGTGTGCATAATGAGAAAAATGCTCTCCAGATAGTAGAAGACCCACATTCTTCTCTGGGAAGCTAATGACCTGCATATGTGTCCACACCAGGTACTATTATTAGGGTAAGGAGAGAAATGTCAAGGACGGGGCGTGGCTCCAAGCTGGCTTACCACGTGCAAGGCCCTGGGGCTTCTTCTCTGGCACCACGTACATGATTAGTTTGATATCGTGGTGCCTACCTGTAATCTCAACACTCAGGAGGCCGACGCAGGAGGATTTCTGTGAGTCCCAGGCTGGCCTGGGCTACATAGTGGGTCCAGGACCGGTCTGGATTACAGAGTGAAATCCTGCCTCTAAAACAAGAGATAAATATGAAGAATGCTAGGACAAGGGTGGCAGTGGAGTAAAAGAACATGTTAATAGTATTCAATGATAGATTTCATTTTAGAAGCTTGAATTTGAACGTGGTGTTTCCTCCAAGAAAAATGAATAGTAACACTTATAGTTATTAGGGTTACAGTTTGCTTTTGTTATGGGTTGAATCTGGAATGTCCCCAAAAAGACTCATGTATTTGACAGGTGATTGGATTAGAGGAGTTAAGTAGATTCATTCCCTGGTGGCTTCAGGGCTAGGTGGAGACAGGGC
The DNA here is from genome assembly GCA_004027205.1 of Ctenodactylus gundi. Classification (NCBI taxonomy): domain Eukaryota; kingdom Metazoa; phylum Chordata; class Mammalia; order Rodentia; family Ctenodactylidae; genus Ctenodactylus; species Ctenodactylus gundi. Next base: position 606,401 of record PVKB01000397.1, read on the forward strand.
CTGGTTGATAGAGATTTCTGAGAGGACAGCATTGCCAGGTGCCTAGTCTTGCCTTTCCTCTGCTCTGCCTGCTTCTGTGGCCACGCTGTGACTAGCTTTCTTCCCTCCAACAGGCCAGTCTGTCCTGCTGCCATTGCCAGCCAATCATGCATGACCCAAGACTTCTGAATTGCAAGCTAGCATAAATCTCTTTTCTCTTTAAATCTGTGAATTTCTGGTATCGTGTCTCAACAATGAGAAAGTGCCATCCTTGCGTCAAGCAGTAGGAGCTTGGAAACGGAAAGAACTTTTTGCTTGCATCAACGACAGGAGATGCCAGGGGCAGGAAGTGTCTATGTGGAAGTGGAAGGAGCAGCCCTGCCTGGCGGGCAGCTGCCCGGCCCCGAATCCCACAGTAACCCCATGTGAGGCTTTCCTGACTGTATACAAACAAAATATTTTTTTTTCTCTCCTGCCTTTATGTTTTTCTGGTAGCTGTTTGTCCCTGTCTCCATCTTTGACCTTCCATGCTGTGTTCTACTATGGGCTTCTGGTGCCTCTGCTGCTGGTCATCGCTGCCGTTGACGGTGGCTACAGCACAACCATCTTCGGATCCACTGCTCTTTACTTGTGTGTTCTTTGTAAGTTTGTTTATGTACTTTGAATTTTAAAACACTCCAGAGAGTAAGGTTAATGGGATCTTCTCTACCCCGAGTTCTTTTGGATTATTACAAAGTATACAAAAATTTAAAAGAATTACTACCTCATAAAAGTTTTTTTTTTAAAAAATTAAAGACAGAATGTATGCAAATAACTTTGTATAGAATATGGAAGCCCTCTAATAAGAGTCCTCGGCTCTTATTTTCATATTGCAGAGTGGGTGTATTTGACATGTTATGCCCAGACAAGAACCTCAACAGGTTTCAGAACATCCAGCACATCCCAGCAAGGATTTGCAAATTTGGGCGGCCAGAGGGGCAAACAAGTTAAATTGTATAAACCCAAATAATGCAATCATTTGAGAGGCGGCTGGAGGTTAAGAGGCTGGATTGCGGAGGGAATGTTATTCTATCTGCATGTGTTCACCTCATCATGCGCGCTTGAGGATAATACCAGGTTGTATTCTCCTGAATAGAGGATTTCATGCCCCGTTTCCACCACTTGCTTACAGGGAATGGCAGCTTGTGCCTTGACCCGTCCTCTCCAGATCCCTGGGACTGCCACCCGCTGGGCTATCCCACCCTTCTGAGAGCACTGAGGACGGAGTACGCGGGCTTACTTTTCCCCTTCCTAGACTGAGCTGGCCTGCCAAGCTCAAAGTATTATGGTATATCAGAGTTTGGACTTTAAAAATGTACAACTTTTCTGAAAGAATTGACTGGCACTAAAACGTTCAATCTCCAAGTTAGACTTTTGTCATTCTTGAAGCAGGAAATGGGCCTATGAAAATATTTAGAAATGCTGTGGAAACTCTGAAGTTCACCTCCATGGCAACCGTCAGGATTGCAGGCTGTTAAAGGCATCGTGCCTTCCTTAACAGAATTATTTGATTCCTAAATGTTCGTCAGAAGCAAAAATACGAAGGCTGACATAGAAGAGGCAAACTCTCCTTCAGTTCGTTTTAAGAAGGCCCTGGTTGACATCTGACCCCCACAGCCCTATAAACAGCAGCAGAAATTCCCTTCCCACTTAAACTGCATCTGCTGCGAAGGGTTTCAATAAAGCAGCAATTCATGGAGAGGTCCCCCCTTACTGCAAGTGTCAAAGTTCTCCTTGTTTAAGCTAACGTTTGGCAAAGTGTGCCTGGCCTCAACTGTGAACTTTGCCTTGTTGCCTCGCTGACAGAAATAGACTTTACAAGCAATTGTAATATGCATCAAGCTCTGTATTCACGCAAAAGTGGCATAAAGTGAGAAGAGGTGAAAAATAGGTATTATCTACATCCCTGAAATGAGTCCGACCACTCTTCGTTGATGTTCTCCAACAGTTCTCCAAAAGTTGTTTGCCTGCATTTACTTGAGTAATCTGTACAAAGATAAATATATTTAAAATATAAAACAGACATACATACACATAGAAAGAAAAATCTATTTATTTTGGAATCAGAAGCCTTAATTTTAAATCCATCTTTGCTTCCAAATTTTCTAGATGATTATGGACAAATTACTTTGGGTAAGGGTTACTTCTAGTTTGGTTCCCCCAGTCCAGAACGAAGGACCTCAGGTTTTTGATGAGTTCTTGTAGAAACTAAGAAGTGGTCTCATCTATTTCACTTCCACAGGCTATAACACAGTGAGAAATGTGGGGTCAGGTGAAGTTATATTTTAGTAACGATGGCTAGGATGTAAAATAATTAAATAAGAGCCATGGGGGGGGGGGGGCTTTGAAAGAGATGCAGTGGCCATCACAGGAGTTATTTGGTCAAAGACAGAACATCAGCATGGAAAGGGAACATGAGAAGACTTTGTTTCACTCCACCTCTTTCACAGAATCCATTCTGACTCCAACTACAGAAGGATTGGCATCAACAGACTCATTGTCCTTGAACCTTGAGAAGCCAGCAACTTGTACCTTTATCTATCCTTTCCAGATCACCAGGATCTGCAGGCTTGATTATTATCTTTTCCTGTAATGTCCAATATCAGTGGGTCAGAGCTCACTGGCAAGGACTGCTGAGTGTTGAGCTCTGAGTTGAGAAAGCACAGGGCCGTCTCAGGCTTGCTGAGAATCACCAGGGGATCTTCCCAACATCTCTAACCTCACTCTGCTGGTGCTTTGGGAGAGGACTCTCGACATTTCTGTGAGTCTGTGTTGCTTCAGCACTTGATTAAAGGAAAAATAAACACCTCTGGGGTGGAGGTCTGCCTCTTACTTGGGATCAGACTACATCTAGCTTCTGGGTTTCTCAGTGGGTATCCTGGAAGAGGCTCAGGGTTTTACTTGTGTAGAGATTTTTTTAGGCCACGAGAGAGCTGCTATTAGCATCTTCTACAATGAGCTAACTGATTAATAATTTAATCCTGTATTAAATAATTATTAAGAAAGTATATCCACCATAAAGCATGTTCAAATAAATAAAAAGAAATCAAAATAATTTCTTGTATACACTCAGACCATTGCAGAATAAAAGTGGAAATTCATAACGAAATAAACTAAACTATGCAATTACATAGAAACCAGATAATGTGTTATTGAATAATAATGTATTATCGAATCCCATTCTCAGTCGACGGGTCACAGAAGAAAGCAGGTAAGAAATCGAACATTTCCTGGAGTCAAATGGAAATGGCCTGTGGGACACAATAAAAGCAGTATGAAGGGATATAAATACACACATTAAGAAAACGAAGATGTCCCAAGCAAAAGATTGACACATTGGAGAGTTGGTTCTTTGAAAGAATGAATAAGTTTGATAAACCTCTGGCTAAAGTAACCAAAAGAAGGAAAGAAAAAAATATATCAATGCAATTAGAAATGAAAAAGAGGAAATTACAATGGGCACTTCTGAAATTCAGAGAATTATAAGAAGCTATTTTGAAAACTTACACTCCAACAGATTGGAGAATTTGGAAAAAATGGAAAAATTCATAGATATATAACATGCCAAAGTGGAACCAAGAAGTTATGGAAACCCTGAATACACTAATAACAAGTATGGAAATTGAAAAATTTATAAAGTCTTTACATGCAAAGTGAAAAGCCCAGGACTGGGTGGATTCATTGCCAGTACATCCTACCAGTACATCAGAGAAGAGCTGTCACCAGTACTTCTCAAACTGTTCTATAAAATTGAAAAAGAAAGAACATTGCCAAACTCATTTCTGGAAGCTACCACTAACATGATGTCAAAATAAGATGAAGACTTAACAAGAAAAGAACGCTACAGGCCAATTTCCCTGATGAGCATAGAAGTAAATCCTCAAGAAGATACTGGCAACCAAAATTCAGCAAATCATTAAAAAGATCATTTACTATGGCCAAGTTGGCTTCATTTCAGAGAGGCAGGGATGGTTCAACATAGGTGAATCGGTTAATATAATATGTCTCACAAGCCAAGGACAAACATCACATGGTCATCTCAATAGATACAGGGGGACCTTTGACCAAATTCACATCCTGAGGAAAACAGCATAGAAGGATCTTAGCTCAACTGAGAAAAGCCATTTAGACAAAATCTATAGTCAGGGTTATACTAAATGGGAAAAATGGAAAGCATTTTCCCTTAAATCAGGAACACAACAAGGCTGTTCACACTCACCCCTCCTTTTCAATATAGTACTTGAACCCCTAGCCAGAGCAATTACATGGGAGAATAGAATAAAGGGAATATATATTGAAAAACAAGAATTAAATTATCCTTATTCTCAGATCATGTAATTTTCTATGTAGAAAATCTCAAAAACTCCACCAAGAGCACCTTAAAACTAATTGACAAATTCATCCAAGTCACAGGATACAAAATCAATAAAGAACTCTTCACTAGCAATGAACTCTCTAAGAATCGAGAAGAATAATCCCATTCTCAATCATGCCTCAAAAAAATTCAATACCTAAAACTAACAAAGAAAGTCAGGGACTTCTACAAAGCAAGCTACATTATTTTGGAAAAGAGATGTCATGGGTGGATAACAGGAGTTTGGCAGTTGCATGTCCTGTGGGCTGTGATTGGCCAACAACTAGGCTTGATGTTTGCAACTGCTGCTTAGGTTGGACACGCGTTGCTGTCATGAGGCATATAGATGCGGACCTAGAAGCACCATCGTGAGCTCTCAGCAGCTCTTGGAACCGCAAGTGAACACTGGCAAACGCTCATTTATGATGAGTGTGGCTGGTACTGGGAAGTAAAGAATGCATGCTAATGTTTAATTCCTCTTTATTTCATACCTCCCTGTCGAGAGGACACCCTTCCTTTCTGCTCCAGGTGATGACATCCTTTCGAAGAGCCTGCCTATGTGTCCTAGGTAGAACTCATCCAAACGTCTCAGTTAAGAACTGATTTCTTTCTCCTTCTCCACTTTATCCGTACTTTTGGCAGGAGAAGAAAGGGAGAAGGGGAGGAAGAGATGGAGAAAGAGGCGGGAGAAGGCAGCAAGGACAGGGAGAAGGATGAGCGGAGGGAGGAGGCGTCTCCCGCACAGCTCCCATCATCAGCTTTGCGTATGTGCTCTGAGTCAGCTCCATATGATGCATGAAGATGGCAGGCAGCAGATTCTCACCGGGGGGCTTACAAGCCAGTGAGTCACAACACCGTCATCTCAGGCATCCAGACACTCAGAATCATCTGTGACTTCTATTTCTTTACTGCGTGGCTCGTAAGTACTTGACGGATTGCACTGACTGGCAGTAAGCTTGCTTACAGGGCCAATAAAAGAAGCACCCACAGCCCTTTCACAGCTGCTGTTAGTAGAGGTGTTGGGCTTCGTCACAAGGTTTCTCCATCCAACATTTATTTAAGCAGGGATGTAAAGGAATCCTTACTATGTGCTAGAGAAAAATCTGGAAGGGAACACAGTGAGAACACCAAAGAGTCAGTATAATTCGTGACCTTGAGTGTTTTAGAAATCAGAAATGAATTAGCATTATCAGGACATGGCAAAGAGAAAGGCAAACGAAGGGGAGGGGGGTCAAAAAAATATGATGATATTTTAACGGGTAAAATTTGAATGTATGAGTTCAACTGATTCTAATGAGTAAGGCCTGGGATAGGATTAAATGCAGGAAATGAGCAAAGGAAAAAAAATAAATGCAATTTGGTTTTAATACGTGAACGACTTTGACCCTTCCCACGTTCCCCTCAGGACCACATCACTGAGTTTCAACCTGTATTCTGAGTCCATCAGGGCATGAGTCGGCAAGAACAAGAAATTTAAGAAATAATTTCTAAATGACAGTTGAATACATTTTTTTTTTTTTAGAAAATTAACCAGGCTGGCCCTCATTTTGAAACTTATGTCTGACATTGAGAAGACAGAAAAGAATAGGGAAAGGCATCACCTGAATGTCAGAGCAGAAAAGTCCAATTGCACGGGTGTTGGTCAAATTCCACCTGATAGCTGCCGATCAGACGACACTTGAGCTGTCGCTTTTCACTTCTTGTTCTCTACTTCACGAAGACCCCGTAGTTCCTGCTGATAGCGTCACAGAGGTGTGGACACTCGCCCAACTGCAGTGCAGTGTAATTAAGGCAGTGTGCTGCTGCAATTAGTGCTTCAAAGTCATCCAGGGACCAGCCATTCTCCCAGTGCCACAAGGTAGGAGCGAGCTGGCTTGTCAGTCTCTGTCTGGCAGTGAGGACAGGGGGAATGTCACCAGGCAAACCGTCAGTGGGTCTTTAAGTAAGAAGAGTAAACAGTGTCCCTGCTTGTGAAACCGAGTGCCTCTCCAAGAGGCTGCCCGGCACTCGACTTCGAGCAAGGCCCCTTTTCCTGTGTACATTCTTTTTATTTTATGGCTATGTCAAAGCCACTCTGTGCCACTGGCTGCAGAGAGAAAATCAACAACAACACCATAAAACAACCCACAATCAAAAACAACCAAAAAAGAAAACAGAGGAAGAAAAATACAGAGGCAGATCTTCCAATCACTTCAGCAAGGCCCGGCCCTGTCAACAGCGAGAATAATTGATTCTGACAGAGAGGAAAGTAGTAATTGGAATGAAACTTGTTTGAATAACAGCTTAAATGTTTCTTTCCTTGCTCTCCAGATTACATATGCTGTAAAGCCAGATTTCTTTCTCCTGGCTGGTTCACAGAGAACATTCTGTATCCAGGGGGCTTAGGAAAGGGGGAAAACCAAACTTGTGAATTTGCCTCTTTTGGATAACTGTTAAGTTTAGATTCTAGGTTCACATAGACATTGTATTGTCCCTAGTCATAGATCTTTTCAGCTGTGGACATCATTGATGGGGCATTTAAAGATACTGTGAGGCTGGCTACCGTATGTGTTTTAGTATTTCATGCACTCGGCCCTTGACAGAGTTGACAGAAGTTGGAGCTCTCCTACCGTCTGACTTCTTCATACCACGCAATAGTTACAGGGAAAGAGGTGGCGTTGCTATTTTTCAGGCTGTATTAGTCTAAAAATTCTCAGGGAAGATCAATATATCTCCTACTATATGCTACGTTAATCCTGAGCAATATGTGAAAGGAGATTTATGATTACTCACGTGATTATGGAAGATGAGACTTCTTAAGATCTGTTACTGGAGACCTGGAAAAGCAGAGGGTAACCTCGAGGCCTGAGAGCTGGAGAACGCCAAGCTGGAGCCCTGGAACCAGGAGGGCCGAGGCCTGGAGATGGGCATCCTTGCTAGGCTGGCCGGAAGAGGGGTGGCAAATACAGACTTCCTCTTCCTGTTTCGTTCATGTATGTTCTTAGTGGCGGAGGGAATGCTGTCTTGTATTGGGGCAGGTCATCAGGTCCCTCCACTCAGTTCACCTGCTCAGATGTTAGGCGTTTCCTGAAACACTCACTGACACACCCAGAAGTAATGCACAACCAGCTGCCTGGGCTTTTCACGGCCCAGTAGCATTGATGCATAAAATCAGTTGTGTCATTGATAAAAGTCCTAATTCCATAGTTGGGGCATATTTGGCTCTTCAAGTTCTGCCTTGCTGACTATACTCCAATTTCTCTGCGATATACTCAATGGTATTAAACATTTCAGGTTTTACTTGGCCTGGGGACTTTCTGTCCCTCTCGGTGTCATTCTCATTGACCCCCACTTGCAAGCTTTAGTCACTTGGGATTTTTAAAAATTGAATATTTACTGTTAAAAATATACACTCAAAGCTCAACTCGTATTAGTTACAAAAACTCAAAATCTAATGAGTTAATTTCTTTTAACCCACCTGGTAAGTTTTATCCATTAAAATAAGTATAGTAAATTATTTTCAAAACAAAATCCTTTTCTGGTTTGTTTTGCTTGGCCAGTTTATAATTATGAGAAATAAATAAGCATCTAGTTAAAATTTACATGAAGTCTAAAGAATCATAAGTTTATAATTTCTCATTCTAGAAAGTTCTTTTAAAACAAGTTTCCAGTCCTGCAGAGCTCAATTGAAATCTACTTATTGAAAGATACTGTTTATATTGCCTAGTTCTCATTATTCCCAGTGTCACAAGTATATTATATTTTAAAAGCTTCTCCAACAAATGAAGATTTCTGTGTATTTTAACTACCGTTAAAAAACAGCTCAGAAACATAAAACAATGAAAATTCAGATACCATTTTTGCTCTATTCTTGCCTATTCTTTTGAATTTTTGTCAATAGCTGAGATTATTATACTTTTTACCTATTTATTTATTTATCTATTTACATTAAGAATGCAAAAAAGCAACACTTTTTGGAAAGGCTGTGAAAAAAAGAATACTTCCACACCATTGATTGGACTGCAATCTGTTTTGAACATTGTGGAAAAGAGTCTGGAGGTTCCTTAGAAAGCTGAGAATAGAAAGCCCATTTGATCCATCTACTACAGCTCTGTAGGACATGTTCCCAAAAGAAATAAAGTCAATATATCCTAAATACACACGCATAGCTAAATCCTTGCCAGCCAATAGAGGAACTAATGAAGAAGATGTGGTATCTATACACAATGGAATACTATGCAGCCACAAAGAAAGACAGATATGAAGCACTTGAAAGAAAATGGTGCCACCACCTTGAGTCAATAATGCTCAGTAAGACGAACCAAACACAAAAGAATGAGAACTGGCAGGTGTCCCTCTTATGAAGTTCACACTGAAGAAAATAAAACAATGTGAGAGAGAGGGTAGGAAGAAGGGCCATGGACTGCTAAGAAAGGGATGAATCTTTGAGAGGGGAAGTGGTTGGGGAGGTGAAGGTCAAAGGTAAGAGGGAGGGAAAAAGCGTCAAAGTGGTTGAGGTCATTGTTGTCTCTCCAAGTTACATGTTTTCAATGTGTTATTGAATCTGCAGTTCATGTATATAAAATAAAATAAATTTAAATTAAAATAATAAAGTGTGTTTTATACCTGCTTCTTGACTCTGCAAGCTTGGTTCCCGTCTGAATGTCTCCTCTCTCGGGTCCCTTTTCCCTAGTGCTCACCACCCTCAGGCCCACATGGCTGAATCTTAACGTTTTGGCTCAACTGTCACAGCTAAAAGATACTGTTTACATTATGATCTTCTATCTCATCAAATAACACAAATCTCTTGGAACTATCTCATTGGCCAGTTTCATTGTCTATGTTGCATGTGTTCATTCCAAAGCTATTGTTTCCATGTGTCTGTTTGTTTGTAGGCCTTCATTTATTACCAAGAGACTTTTTTCTATTATCTGGCTCACTTGGGACGCCTGCACACACAACCACGGAGTTCACTAGATCTTTAGGTAGAGGATTCTCATTCAAGTCAATTTTTCCTCACTATGTAGCTGCTTGGCCAACTCTCCCTTTTGCTTCAGAGGATCATCTCACCCTGTCCTCTCTTAGGAGAAACTTCCTTCACGACCTGGTGTGGTGTAAGCCATGACTTCTGCATTTATGTAGCTCCCAGAAGTTTCTCTACCGGGTTCTAGGAGGATATTTGTGGAGGAAGAATTCTCATTCTGATTGGCCAAATCAATGAAAAAAAAAATCTTTCAGGCTTCCCATAAAATGTCTCGACTTGTGCCAGGCTCGCTCACTCTGTCTATCTATCTGTCTCACTGTTTCTCTGCTTCTCTGAGATGGAGCTCCCACGGGTTCTTCTCTGGCATGGTGGGTGTAAGTGCTAAATTCCCAAGGCTGACATCTGATGAAGGCTGAGTGGTAGAAGTCCATATTTGTCCTTGAGCTGCAGCTCAGGCAGCGAAAGACAACTTCGACAGGTCTTGGAATGAATTGTCTAATTTCACTACTATTAAAATAGTAGTTTCACATTCATCTTTTGTATTAAACTTTGCTATAATAAGAGATTCTTGTGCTTCTTCTCTATGCATTCTTTTTCTTTTTCTTTTTCTTTTTGTTATTCTGGGTACTGAGTGCAGGACCTTCACATTGAACCGTATCACCAAGTCATTTATATTTTTTACTTTGACAAAAAGTCTGTTTAAGTATCTCAGTTGCCCAGCCTGGATTCTCAGTTGTGATCCTCCTGCCTCAGCTATCCAGCTTCTGTTGAAGGGAGGGACTTCACTGAATTTCACTGACAGAATCAAATTAAGTCACATTTTGCCTCTTAGGAGCATCATGATTCGGGTTTGATGGATGTTTAGTACATATCTGCTGTGTGGTTGGAATGATTGATAGTTAACTTTTCACTCTTTCTGAACTGGTAGCATTTCTGTTTCAGGTCTCAGTGTATTCTAAAGATTTTGAGTCTCTGAAAATACACTCTTTAAATGCTCCCGCAGTCCTAACTTGGCTGAGTACTAACAATCCACTTGGGTCTTATTACTCTATGGAAAACATGCATTACCTTCAACCTGGTTCAACTGAAATAAAATTCATCGGCCTTCATATCTAGCAGCAGAAAATTGGGGGATAGGTTTTGAGTTTATATTATAATCAACTGAAGCAACATTTTCAACTTTTTCTTAAGAGTGGACTGTTTGGAGCCCAGAATTGGGTGATGCTTGTTACTCCAAGTTGGATGAAGCAAAGTGACATTAGAGGAAATGAGAGATTTCAGCACCAAATGACGTCAGAATTTGGCATGTCAGGCTTACACTTAAAAAGCATCATTCTTGCCTTTAAAAATATCTTGGTAAGAAATAAAAATGCAGGGTGATGGAAGTGATTTTTCTGCATGTATGCCCCTGAACAAGCGGGGTTGGTTCAAATTATGTTGTGAGATGTTCTCTGATCCAAACCAAGAGCCTGCAGGCTCAGCACCTTGGAACTACCTCCTCTATGGATGCTGGGCATTTCATATTCACTATCTTATGGTTTTGTGGGTAGGCTGGAATTTCAGTAGTAGTCATATTTTATGAGAGGGTAAATAAAAGCTTAGGAAAATGACAGCAGCTGCCTGACATCACATAGCTAGAAAGTGGCAGAGTCAGAACTTGGATATAGTAGGTTTTATTTTTGTTCCCAGTGCTCTTTGAATATTATGTGACCTTGACCCCCATCACCCCAATCCTTCTTCTCAAAGAAGAAATATTGGTGCCCAGAGAGAGCAAACATTTCCCCAGAGCCTCCACAAAGATTGTTTTCAAGACTCAGGTTGTGTTTTTGTTACCCAACACATAAAAAATTACTTGTATGCATCCACATACTGTATTCGTATATACTGTATTATATACTCACCATATTAGTTTTCTAGGACTGTCGTAGCAGGTATTACAGATCAGGTGGCTTAAACAAGATGAATTCATTTTCTCATCCCTCTGGAGTTTAGAAGCATGGGATCAAGGTGTGGCCGTGGTAGGTTTATCTCAAGGCAGCAAGAAGTGCCTGTTCTAGGTGTCTTTCGTTGGTTTGGTTTATAGACAGCCATTTTTCTCCCTTTCTTTTCACAGAATTCTTCCTTCATATATTTCTGTATCTATTTTTTATTAGATCAGGGCTTGCCCTAAGGGCTTACCTTTAATTATCTCTTTCCTGAGATTGTTCCACGAAATAAAGGCACATTCTAAGGTACTGAGTGTTAGTATTTTATGTGAATTTGGGAAAGGCTTAATTTAGTCCATAATGCAAATACTCATGTGCACACATATACATACACATGCACACACACACGCACGCACACGTGTATACACACTCACAGAGAGAGAAAGTCTCAGGGCAGAGAAGTTTCTGAGGTTTATTGTTTAGAAAGCATACATTTTATAGTCCTGAATACCACGTTATTGTCCATAATCTTTGGGCTATTTTTTAAGGCTTCTCTTTTTGAGTCATGACTTTTTTTTTTTTTTTGAGACAGTATCTCAGTCTGTAGCTCAGGCTGGTCTTGAACTCACTAGGGAGCCCAGGCTGGCCTTGGACTTGGCAATCCTCCTGCCTCAGCCTCCCTAGTCCTGAGATTCCAGGCGTGTACCACCACACCCTGCTTTCTACGAGTCAAGACTTTGCAAAGAGAATAAAAAGAAGCAAAACAAAGAGAAAAACGCATAAAAACCTGCTCATTTCCTCTCGTCCTTGCCAGGTGGCTGAGAAAGACCCGGGTAGGGGACTTGGGCTGTGTGAATCCCCAACACATACTGGCTCAGTCTGGACCATTCAGTAAGTTGGCCCTTTTTTCTTTCATCTATAACATAACATCCTAACACGAAGAGGTTGCTGTGAAGAGTCAATGAGCGTGGGTTTGCTCTGGACTCTGCAGATGCAGCCCAGTGAGGCCTACTGATTTTTTTCTCCTTGTATTTTTGAGTGAAGAGAAACTAGCTTGAGCCTCATAGAAAATATGCAATATAATTAATATATTGTATATAAGTATCAAATCTGGCCTCAAAAGTTTTTTTATTATAATACTTTAAAAAAGAAAAACCGCTGGCTGCACAATGGACATGGTAGGGAGAGAAGCTGGAAATTGAAAAAAATGGATGACTACATTAAGGCCAAAATCTAATGTTTAAAAGAGGTGGGTGCGAGCGTGGTCGTCTGGAACAGGCGTCGAGGGCTATGGCTATCCTCTCCCTGGATCCCACCCTACTTGCCGAAGTTCTCTCGGCTCTGGGAGTTTCTACTGTGTAACTTTTCTTCTTGACGTCACTACGTTAGGTACACACCATTGCTCTTTTTCAATTGTTTCATTGGCCCTATGAGATAGAGTGACATATTGTTTTCTGTTTTTAACTAAGAGGAAACTAACGCCCAAAGTGGCGAAATAATTGACTCATATCCTTTAGCCCAGTATTTCTTAAATTATCTATAGTAAAGACGAAGTTACTAGGCAAGAAAGACCTACAAAATAGAAGCCTGATTTTTTTTTTTTTTTTTTTTTTACTGGCTTCAAGAGTTGTAAAACCATCCGGGAGAGTCCCTGCAGACGTTGCTGTAGCTCTCTCCTTGTCGCAGGTGGGAAGAGCCATGTGTGGCCGGCGCATGGGGTAGCACGGCAATAAACACAAAGTGATGGCATAGGGTTCGAGCATATGCTCTCTAATTCCAGGGCCAGGGGTCCTTCTAGCATTTATCATTGCTCTTCCTATCTGATCTTTCTCAGCTCAAACTTTCATATCTACAGGAAAGGAGAAAAGGTACATAGTACCCTCTGCCCCGGTGGTTGGGTAGCTCTTTTCGGAGGTGGGAAGGTGATCTAAGGATGGTCGGAGACAGAAGAACTCGGAGGAGAAATGAAGCAGAAATAATTAAGATGTGAGATATGTAGAGGTAGAAGAAATTATTATGTGTTGCAGACATATTGATAAAATAATATTAATGCAAAAAAGGCTTTCAGAAGATGTACAGTAGAACTTGGAAAGTTATGAGGAGCAAAGCACTAATAATTTGGGCACGAAAAAGTTGAAATCTGGTATAACTAATCTTACTAAAAAATATAGGAGCTGTGGACACGACTCAGTGGGTAGAGTGCTTACCTGGCAAGCGCAAGGCCTTGAGCTCCATTCGGTAGCACCATATTAGCTGGGGATGGCAGCACATGCCTGTAATCCCAGCACATGGGAGATTGAAATGGGAGAATAGCTGTGAATTTGAGATCAGCCTGGGCGCCATAGTGAGTTCAGGACCAGACCAGCCTACACAACAGAGCAATTAATGCATGGCTGCAGCATGCAGTTCCTGTCCTTCTGTGTCTGGCTTAGGTCGCTTAGCACCATGTCCTTCAGTTTCATCCACATTGTTGATGATGGCAGCATACTATCCCTTTCTATTGATGAATAACATGCACATATGCATATGTACACATGTGCTACATTTTTCTGTATCCATTCCTCTGTTAACAAGCTAGATTGGTTCCCTTGACTCCTTATTCTAGTTGTTGTAAATAGAGTGACAATGAACATGGGTGTGTTGGTGTCTTTTTCCCCACATTTTATTGATATGTATACGTGCAAAATTCAAGGTTTACAATGAAGTTAAGCATTTTGTGCACGTACCTATCTTGTCAAGGTGACAAGGGCTTTCCCACTCTCTTTTTGTCCCTCCTCTTACCTCTTTTTTGAATTCTGATTTCATTTCCTTTAGATGTATGTACAGCAGAAGTTGGAGAGTACTTGTGGGCAAACACAAAGCCCTGAGTTCAATTCCCCAGCACTACTTCAGCTGGGAGTGGCAGTGTATGCCCGTAATCCTAGCACTTGGTCTTAGATACATATGCACCAAGAAGTGGGAGAGCTGGATGCCAGGTAGACCTATTTTTAGTTTTTTGAGAAACCTATATACTATCTTTTGATAAAGGCTGTATTCATTTACAGTCCCATAACTGGCATATAAATGTTTCTTTCTTGAACATCCTCATCAGCATTTATATTTATTTTATAATAGCCATTGTACTTGGGTGAGATGATACCTCATTGTGGTTTTGATTTGTGTGTGATGTCTAATAATATAAAGCAGTTTTTAAATGTATTTTTGGCCATCTGTGACTTTTTGAGAAAGGATCTATTCAGATTATTTGCTTATGTTTCGCTTCGGCTCCTTGAAGTTGTCTTTTGTTAAGTTCTTTGAATCTTTTATGTTTTAGAATGTAACCCTCCATCTAATGAAAAGTTTAGCCATCCTGGTGGTAATTAGATGCCAACAGTTATTTCTTTACTGAAGTAGTGTCAGGTTCAAAACAAAACAATCTGATTTGTATCACATGAAATTAAAATCTGATTAATAAACAAAATTATCTGATTATGCAGGTTGATAATAGGAGAGGATGAAAAGAGACTAAGACTTTGAAAAGGAAGGAGGTGAGACCTCCAAGAGCTTGTGGTGAGCGAATTGGTTTCAGTCAGATCACACATCTGCACTCGGAACTTTTTCCTATTTGTTTTCTGTTTACATATGCGCTTTCAATTTCAGGTAAATCCAACATGTCTCCACTATGAAAACAAAGGCCGTCAGAATGTGTCATTGAGTCCTTCCACACTTTGGAGAAAGCTGATAAAGGTGTACCAGTGCCCACCCAAGAGACCAAAAGGCATCCATTTGTGTAGGTGGAAGTCCGGGGGTGGCTGTGGGGAGTCGGAACCTGAGGCGCTGCGGCTGGGCTTCTGCTCACGTGGGCAGCGGCACTTACTATGTCTGGAATGATGATCACAGGCCTCAGGGCTGTTTCCTGGCTCCCACTCTCGCTCTGAGTTCATCAGTCTCAAACCATTGGGCAAATCTGCCCGGTCATGCTGAGAACGCTACTTAAAATCTGTCAATGGCAGCCATTAAACAACAACAACAACAACAACAACAACAACAACAACAACAACAACAACAACAACAAAAACCTTATCCATGTACCTCGTTGTGCTTCATCTGTCTCAAATTTCGTCAATTACGCTATTTTCAACCTCAGCGTTCTTATCTTTCTGACTTCCTCTCCACACTCTCTTAGCTGAACTAAATAAAACCGTGATGTCAACAGGTCGGAGTGGTATAAGCTGGCATGTCCTGTGTCTCAATGCACTGGGAATACAGCGTGGCTTGTGGTTTTCCAGGAGGGCCAGAGCTGAGTCCTTTGTGCATCTGTGCATGTGACTCTCCTAGCGCTGACTTACTCCATGGATTTCGAGCAAGTGTCTGACATGTGTGAGAGACTCCTCAAAGCTGAGGAGTCATGGTGGATGTATTGCGCAAAATCTAGTGTGCAGCAGTCAGTTGTTCACAGTTCTGTGCTTGGAACTTCCTTCCTCCTTGACCTCCATGATCAGCTATTTAAGTGCTTCAGTATTCCACTGTGGGTTTACCTCCTTCAAGAGATGGGTACTCTACTTCTAAGACCACACCCAATCACAGCACAAGTTATTAGTTCTATGGGCAGATCATGGCCCCTTCTGAGGCTGATGTGATCAACTTCAATGTTCATGGTCCTGTAGGCAATACACGTCATTAAGTCTTAGGTCGGACGGCTTTATGTTCACACACGGACTGAGTGTAAGCCCCTCGTTAAGCCTTGGTCTTCTCATTTGTACAATTAAGATGGGATGGCTGTGCTCGATTCTGTCAGCTTGATGGCTGGAGGGAACTGGAGCCTACGCTGAGCAGGTCTGGGAAGCTCATGGAGCCGTGACCAGGGATGCCATTCCTGGTCCCTCACTTCTCCCTGGCGCTGTTCCTCTGTCCCACTTCCCGGTCTCCATGAACTGATCGTCTTTACACCACAACATCCTTCTGCCATGGTGTTCCTACCTTGCAGCTAACCAGCCCGGGACTGAGTAACCTGAAACCATAAGGTAGATGAAACCTCATTCCCCTTAGCCTGGGAGTGTTGGGTGCCGTCTCCTAGCTATGGGAAAGCTGACCAGCAGAGATTTGAACGTATTTTTGTCTTATGAAGTTCCGTGAATCTGAAGCCAATATAAGCACTTTGAAAATTGAAACCTTTTTTAAAAATTGCTAACCTAGACTATTAATTTTATAATACTATACAAATTTATTCAAGTGTCAGTATGTATCACTACAATGGCCAACTGATGATCCTTACAAAAATAACTAAGACACGTCTAACTGATGTCCCAGTCTTTTTTTCAAATAGTGTTTATTATACATGAGCTGTGGGGCATAAATATGAGGCGCAGAACACTTGTCCTTCATGGGATTAGCTCACGTTTAATTTTGGGGGAAAATAGTCTTAAAAATATAGGGTATTTTAAGCAGATATTACTAAACACCATGGCATAATGTCTTGAAATTTGATTCAACTTTTCCTAAGCTTTTTTCTTACATTAATAATATTGCATATTTTCTCCAATTAACCTTATCTAGAATCACTAAGCATTAAATTATATAAACATAGGATGTATAAACATAGTAGTTTAATACAAAGGAGGCAGGAAAAATAACAAAGAATTATTCCCAAAGGTAGTGTCAGTTTTTCTACCGGTCAATTAATCACTGCCCATGAATGTAACTGTAAGAGGTGACATATTGAGGTGACTGAAAAGTTACAACCTTGAAAATCCCTAGCAAATGACCTAATTTACTGGCTATAATCAAACTAATTTGTAATTAGTAAATCTTTGAGAGTACAGAGTTATTGACAGAATTTATTACATTTGCTAAATTAAATAATATCTTCCAAAATATTTTCAACAGGGGGTACTTGTTTTCCATTTCAGAAAAATTATGAGGAAAATGTGTATCCAATTGTTCTGCCCCAGTTTTAGCTTAATTTTTAATTTATACAGAAAAACAGAATCTAGGTGAGTGTCCCACTTTCTGTCTGCAAAACAATGAATGAATAATGACAATAATTGAATGGAAAACACATGCAAGTTATCATCAGCAACATCCCCTAGCGCTAGCATATCTTTTTCACACTCCAAGCGAATCAAATATTAGCAAAACATAGCAAATGGTGTCTATAAACAGCTGGCTTTGAAAGCAAAAGACTGATATTTTGTTGTTGTATCTAATGCCTCTGTAAAATCTATAAAATAAGTGATATATTTGTTTTCAGACTCCGCAGAAAAGTGACAACCTAGCCAATTCTAGATTTCATGTGGTATAGATTCTGTGTGTTGTACAATCGAGCATAATCGTTTAAAATTAGAAGACTGTGAACTATAATTCAGTATCATTTCTTATCTGTGAAACAGATGATAAAGGTCATAATTATAGACATTTATGTTTCTTAATAGGAATTTTTATTTAATCTTGTTTTGTGTGTGTGTGTGTGAGAGAGAGAGAGAGAGAGAGAGAGAGAGAAAGAGAGAGAGAGGGTCTCACTTGGTAGTCCAGTCATTCAATCTTAAATATTTTTGCCACCAATCAATATGTGACATTCCTGCCATAGGTGGGAACTTATGAAGGAAATACAAATGTAAGTAAAATGCTGTCACTGAATTGAGCAAACTTTCAGACAAGTTTGGAAGGCAGCCAAAGAGACTCATGATGAGAAGACACTTGAAGGAGGGCCCATAGGTATCCAGAAGGAACTTTACAACCCCAGATGTAGACCTGGAAGTCGCAGGGGATTTCATTAAGGACTGACAGTGATTCACCCTAGGCTTCAGATTTCCTTGGCATGTGACACTGTCCATTTGACATCTCCACTTCATAAACTTACAGGCAACTTGAACTTTAAGAAAAGATGTGCCCTTCCCAACTCCTTCATCTTTGTCTTTTCCATCTTAGTAAACGACATCTGTCTTTGTAGTTACTCAGGCCAGAAAAAAAAATCAGGTGCCATTTTTTTCTATTTCTTTTGTATTTGCATTTAATTTAATCGCATCTAGAAGTTCCAAACTATATTCTCCTCGAATCACTTCTTTTTCCCCAATATGTATTCCCCAATTATTATATATAGATGATATACAACACTTATATTAAGATTGAGGATTTTGTGCAAGCACACATTACATTACAGCACCCTGTCTCCTTATCGACCCTCCCACTCCCACCCTTATCCCCACCCACAACTCCCATTATCACATCCATTTGGTTCTATAAAATGTCTGTATTCCAGGCTTCTCATATTAGAGAAACCATGTGATATTTTACTTTCTGAGTTTGACTCACTTTGACGAGCACGATGGTCTCAAATTGCATCTATTTACCTACACACGCTTCTAATTCACCTGTCTTTATTGAAGAGTCGTTCTCCATTGGGTGCGTGCACCTCATTCTTTGCATCCATTGGTCTGTTAATGGGTATTTTGATGTTTCCTATAGTTTAGCCATTGTTAATTGTGCTGCAGTGAAAATAGGTGTACATGTATCTTATTATACATTGCTTTTATCTCTTTTGGAAAGATACGGAAAAGAGGTACCACTGAATTGAATGGAATATTTATTTTCAGGCCTTTGAAGAATCTCCACATTGCTTTTCACAATGGTTGTAAAAATTTACCGTTCTACTAACAGTGTAAAAGGGTTCCCTTTCCCTGCAACCTTGCCAGCATTGATCTCTGTTTGACTTCTTGATATGTGACATTCTCACTGGGCTAAGATGACATCTTAGTGATGTTTTGATTTGCATTTCTCTAATGGCTAAGGATGGTGAACGTGTTTTCATGTGTTTGTTGACCATTTGAACTTCCTTTTCTGAGAACTGCCTGTTCATTTCAGTTGCCCATTTTTTATTTGGGTCTTTGATTTTGAAGGGTCTAGTTTTCTTCAGTTGCTTATATATTCTGGTTATAGTTCCTTATATATTCTGGTTATAGGCCTCCTGTCTGAGGTACACATGGTAAATTTTTTTTCCCATTTTGTTTGTTCTCTCTTCATTCTATTGATAGTTTTCTTCACTGTTCAGAAACTTTTAAATTTGATATATTCCCATTTTTTGATTCTGGGGACTATTCCTTTTGCATCACATGTCCTATTTAGAAAGTCTTTGCCTACTCCTACATCTTCTAGAGTTTTGTCTCTTTTATTCTCCAGAAAGTTTAGTATTTCCATCTTAATATCTAGGACTTTAATCCACTTTGATTTGATTTTGGTACATGGTGATATGTGTATGCTCAGATTCATTCTTCTGCATGTGGATAACCACATTTCCCAGTGCCAATTGTTGAAGAGGCTATCCTTTTTCCAGTGTATGTTTTTGACCCGTTTGTCAAAAAACTGGTAGCTGGAGGTACTTGGAATTGTCTCTGCAGCCTTAGTTCTGTTCCATTGGTTAACCTGTCTATTTTTGTGCCAGTACCATAAATTTTTATTATTGCTGCTTTGTAATATAGCTTGATGTATGCTATCATATTGCTATAGACTTTTGTCTTGTTATTTAAGATTGCTTTGGCTCTTCTAGGTCTCTTTTTGTTCCATATGAATTTAAAGATTGTTTTTTTTCAAGTCTGTGAAGGAAGTTGTTGGTATTTTGATAAGAATTACATTGAAACTGTATATCAGTTTTGACAAGATAGCCATTTTGGCAATATTAATTCCACCTATCCAGGAACAGGTGATGTCTTTTTGTTTTCTATTGTCTTCTTTAGTTTATTTTTCTAGCATAAGATAGTTTTCTTTTTGGAGGTCCTTTACTTCTGTAGTTAGGTTTACTCCTAGGTATTCAACTTTTTGAGAGACCATTGAAAACAGGATTATTCTTCTCAGCTCTTTCTCAGTGAGTTTGTTGTTAGTGGAGAGGAATGCTACTGATTTTAAAAATAACCTATAATTCGGCTGAATTCATTAATTATTCTAAGAGTTTCGTGGTGGATTTTTGGAGTCTTCTATGTGTGGAATCATGTCATCCTGCAAATCAGGATACTTTGACTTCTTCCTTTCTGATGTGTATTTCCTTTATTTTGTTATCTTGCCTAATTGCTCTGGTCAGAGTTTGGAAATCTATATTGAATAGGAGCGGTAGGAGTGGACAGTCTTGCCGTGTTCCTGATATGAGGGGAAATGCTTTCAATTTCTCTCAACTTACTTTGACATATTGCTTCTATCAACTTTAGGTAAGGTCCTTCTACACCTATTTTCCTGAGAGACTTTTATTTTTTAAATCATAAACAGATATTAGATTTTGCCAAAGACCTTCTCTGTATCATTTGAGATGATCATGGGATTTTTTTTCTTGCTTTTATTAATTTAGTGTATTACATTAATTAGTTTATGCATATTAAATAGTTTATGCATATTAAACAAGCTTGCATCACAGGAATAAGGCCAATTTGATCACGGTGTATGATATTTTTAATAACTTACCGAATCCTATTTGCCAATATCTTACTGAGAATTTTTACATTTATATTAATTAAAGAGATTTCTCTATTGGTCTAGTTTTCTTTCTTTTTATCTGGTTTTGGCATCTAGGTAATGCTAGCTTCTGAAAATGAAGTCAACAATGTTCCTCCTCTTTCAACTTGGTGAAAGAGTTTGAGAAGCATTAATGCCAACTTTTCTCTGAAGTATTGGTAAAATTCTGCTGTGAAGCCATCTGGTTCTGGACTCCTCCTTATAGTTAGAAACTTTTTCACTGTCTCAATTTCCATGTTCTTAATGGGTCTGTTTAGGGTCTTTATGTATTCTTGGTTCAGTTTTGGTATTGTATGTCTAGAAATTTATCTATAACCTCTAAGTTCTCCAAATAGTTGGAGTGTAAGTTTTCAAAATGGTTCCTATGATTCTCTGAATGTCAGCAGTATATATTGTGATTCCACCTTTTTCATTTCTAATTGAATTGATATGGATTTTTTTCTTTCCTTCTGTTAGTTTAGCTACAGGTTTATCAATGCTTTTTATTCTTTCAAAGAACCAACTCTTAGATTTGTTGGTTTTTCTGTATTATTTTTTAGTTTCAATTTTGTTAATTTCTACTCTGATTTTTATACTTTCTTTTCTTGTGCTACTTTTTGATTTAGATTATTCCTGGTTCTCTAGAACCTTAAGTTTTATTATTAAATTGTTTATTTCAGATTGCTCTGTTTTTCTATGTGTTCATTTATAGCTATGAACTTACCCCTTAGGACTGCTTTCATTGTGTTCCATATATTCTGATATAATGTAATTCCTTAATATTTAGCTCTAGGAACTTTTTGACTTTTTCCCTGACTTCTTCTGTGATCTATTATTTATTCAATAGTAAGTCATTTAGTCTCCATGTATTTGAATGGCTTCTGTAGCTTCTTCTGCTGTTGATTTCTAGTTTTGTTTCACTATGATCTGGAAGTAAGCATGGCATTATTTTAATTCCTTACACATGCCTTATGACCTATAATATAATCTATTTAGGAAAATGTCCCATATACTATTGAGAAAAATACTGTATTCTGTAGATGTTGGGTAAAACACTCTGTAAACATCCATTAAGTTAATTTTTTCAAGAAGTGGCTTAATTCTAATATTTCTCTGTTGACTTTCTGTCTAGTTGGCCTTTATATTTGTAATAGTGGAGTATTGGTCTCCTACGATGATAATACCGGGGCCTACATGGCCTTTCATGTCCAATAATTTTGATTTTACAAAATCAGATTCCCTGAGGTTGGAAGTGTATATATTGATAACTGTGATTTCTTCCTATTGAATTGTTCCCTCAACCTGTATATACACTGTCTATTTTTGCCTCTCCTGATCTATTTTGGTTTGAAATTTCACTGCTGTGTCTGAGACTAATATAGATATTCCTGCCTGTTTCCTGGGTCCAGTTGCATGGAATACTTATTTCCATCCTTCTATTTTCAGTCTATGTGTTTCTTGCAAGCAGCAAATTGTGGGCTTTTGCTTTCTAATTCAACTAGTCTGTGTCTTTTGATAGACAAGTAGAGAAATTTATATTCAGTCGTATCACAGTGGTATATTTGTTACATTCTGCTATCACTTTGATCCTTCAGTGTTGACTGATTGATTTGCATTCGTTTTCATTCATTCTCCCCTTCTTTTTGCTTTCTTTTCTCTGAATCTCTTGTGCTGTTCGTCTCCCTATCTCTGTCTAGAAATTCTATAAGTGCTTTTGCAATGCTGGCTTAATAGTCACAGATTTCTTTAGATTTTCCTTTTCACAGAAAGTTTTAACTTCTCCTTCTATTTTGAAGCATAGTTTTACTGGATCCAGTAGTCTTGGTTGGCGTTTATGCTGTGTTAGCATGTGGATGATGCTGTTCTTTGATCTTCTCTTGAGAAGTCTGCAGCAATCCTCATTAGTTTGTATTTATATATGACTTTCTGTTTTTCTCTTGCAGCTTTTAATAGTCTCTCTTCGTGTTAGGTCCCTAGAATTTTAATTTTGATGTGTTAATCAAAGTTATTTAGAAGACTATATGCCTGCAGGAACTCAAGGTCCACTTCTGTTCTCAGATTTGGGAAATTTTCTCCCATAACTTCATGAAACATGTCCTTTAGACCCTTTGTTTTGCCTTCATGTTTTCCAGCACTCCCGTAAGTCTGAGTTTGTTGCTCTTTCTGCCCTCATGATCCACATTATCCACCTTGTCTTCAAGATCTAGTAATTTGTTCTCAAAGTGTTCAAGCTGGTCTCCCATTTTTTCATTTGAGTTTTTCATATCCTGGAATTTGACTTTTATTTTTCTATATCCCTACTGAATTTTTATTTCATTTTTTGCATTGCCTTCTTTACACTCCTTGTATTTTTCATGTATCATGGCTTCTGTTTCTTTGATTATCTGCACTTTGAGCTTCTTCTGTATCTTGTGGATATCTTCCCTGAGCTTTTTGCCCATTAGGTCTACTTTTCTTTCGATTTTCTTTCCTGTAGGTTTCACTGCTTCAAAACCCACTTCTGGAGTATCGTTTTTTTTTTAAACAGGTGATTTTTTTTTGCCTTATTTCCACATAGTTCTATTTTTTATGACTGTAGTTCAAGTAGCGTTAATGGACTCTGTTTCTACTTCTTGTGCTGTCTGTATGGGAGCTTTCATCTTCAAAAACATTGTGTTCTGTTGTCATGGGTCTCCTTCCTAGAGCTCACAAAGCAGGCAGGGCTGGCTGTAGGAGCTGCCTCGCTGGAGTCAGTGAAGCAGTGGCTTGCATGGGTGGCCTGCACAGTTGCCTGCCCAGAGTCTGTGAAGTGGTGGTATGGAGGGTTGGCTACAAGAGTTGCTTTCCTGGGTCTATGAAGCAGTGGTCAGTGGAGCTGGCCTGAGAGGCAGCCTGCTCAGATCCATGAAGTAGCAGCTGGTGGAGCTGGCCTAAGGGCTGCCTGCTAAAATCCTTGGAGTGGTGGCTGGTGGAACAGTCCCATAAAGCTGCCTGTGGAAATCCATGGGGGTTGATGAGGCAGGCTCAAGAGGTCTCTCACAAAAAACTGGATCACTTCTTGTTCCCCAAAGTCATAATCCCACAGCAAGTTGCCCTTTTCTTGCTTGCAGTTGCCATAAGGATGGTGACAAGCTGTCTTTCCTTTTAAAGGGATCATCTTGCTTCTCTGTTCATAACTCCAAACTCCAGTACAGTTCCAGTGGATCTTTTTTTATGCTAAGAAAAATAAACAACAAGAAGTTTGTAATTCAAATTGAACTGCTAAGCTCCTGCTGATTTCCTCCAGGGACACTTCTCTGAGTGTGGTTGAGAGATATTGACCACGTTCCCTCCCACTTCCCAGTCTGTGCTTTCACGCGTGCTATTCACTGAAGTCGTCCTGCTCTTCCCACAATATATTGCAATGATCACTGTGTGTTCCTAGCAATCTGAGAGCTTATTTTGCCAGTGAAATGCTACAATGTCCAGTTGGGCAAATACCATGCCCATGCTTCATGGCCCTAGGACCAGCATAATTTAGGATGCCTATAATGAGTAGCATACTGACATTTCTATGGATGTGGGGGTTTTATTTTATCTTCAATGTATTACAATTTTCTTCACTAAAATGTGCTAGATTCATAGAGGTCTATAAAAATCTGAGATTAAAATTTTATTTTGACGGTGAAAGATATTGTAATGATTATTGTTACATGTCAGCTTGGCCAGACCATAAACTTTACCTGGGTAATTATTATCTTTGGGTGTACCTGTGAAACATTTTCTAGACAAGGTAAGTATCTAAATTGGTACATGCATAACACAGATAGACCTTCCCAATGTGGGTGGGCATCGTCCAATCTGTGAAGGCCTGAATGTGAAGGAAACTGAATTAATTCTGTTCAAATAAATGAGCTGGAACATCAGTCTGGCCTCCATATTCCTGGTTCACAAGTCCTTGATCTGGGATGGCATTTTCATCCTCAGTTGTCCACCTCTCCAGATTTTGAACTAGTTCACCCACTTCCTATATCTGTGACTCAAAGATAGCAAGCAATAGGCCTTCCTAACCTCCATAAGTATATGTTAGCCAATATCTCATGACATATGTACAACTTGCTGGTAGAGTTATAGGATATAATTTCTGTTGCACAAGTGCTCATTCTTTATCCCATTTTATTTACTTTCTCTACTGTATAAGAAGAAAACAAAGTGAATATCTTGCATTGTTTTCAGCTTAGAGTTTCTGAGAGGTGCATATCTAGCCAACTAAATACAAGCTCCAGTCTGCTAGTGTATGTGTGCTGGTGTCAGTTTCTTAAGGAAACATGTGTGTGTCCTTTCTCCTTAAGAAATATATATATATGTGTATGCTTGACTTGCAGATGACAAACATTAGGGAGAAAGAGAGAGAGAGAGAGAGATTATCTAGAGCATAATTCAATGATCATTAATTCTGAGTTCAAATTTTTTTGAAGTGAGGTTCTCCAGTGGCGTGACTGAGAAAAGCACTCACTGAAGAACCAGAATATAACTTGACTACGAAGCGTGGGAAGAGCGGAGCATGGCAGGTATTCAAAAGTTTTTGATATTGGCTTTCACTGCTATGAACAGTTGATACATTTCTAATGGAGCAATGCTTAATTAAAAAATAAGTAGATGGCAGCAGACTGAGAACACATATAAACGACCCCCCGTGGCATGCCTCCTATGTTCCAAGCTCTCTTCGGTTTCTCAGCTTTAGAAGTCTTGTTCCCATCAGACAGACATTGCCACAGTTTAGGTTCCTTTAAAAAAAACCAGAAGTTAATCCAAGGGCGTAAAATGAATCATTTCACTGTTTAAAAACAGAAGCTACATTTTTTCATACTTAATAATTGAGTCATTAATAATAGCTGCTGCTTGTAGTTATTACTATTACCATTGCTGCCTGTCATCAGGGGAATACAGCGTTTTGTAGATCCCCAAGACCAAGCCAATGCAGATGTTGTATTTGGAAGGTAACCCCTGGTGCAGTAGTGAGCTTATAGGAGACTGAGATGGGGGAGGAGGAAAAGTAAACAGGAGTGGTATTGCTGCTATAGGCAGTGGGGTTTTGGTACAAATGAAACCTCTAAAACACCCAATAGATTCCAGAATTTCTGTCCAAAGAAAGGGGAATTAAGGACATATTTGTGCTGCCTCCTGCCTTGCATTGCTCGGAGTGTTGGCACATCAACCCATCAGGGCTACACTTACATCTGGGGCTCGCTGACACTCAATTTCTTTCCTAAGGCAAGAATGACAAGACTGATGTGAGAAGTGAAACTTTATCAGACTCAGAGTAGCCATTACCTTGGGCGCCCACAGAGGAGCTCTGAAAGAGGGTTGCTGTGGGCCACTGAGAGCGTCTACTTAGTCATCCTTGGCTTTTGGACTCCACCGGAGTTTCTCAGTTCTGGCCTGTCATTTTACCCAGTACACACGTGTTTCAGAAAATCATCCTGCCTTCTTTGCTTGTGTCCCCGTGAATTCCCAAAAAGGCTACCTCTTGACCCTGAGACTTTGTAGAAGAAATACAGCCGGTAGGTCCATATCACCCACCCTGAGCACTGCCTTTTAGGGTGGAGGACCAGCCAGAAAAGTGACCCGAAGGCTCTGGATCCTTCTCTCTGCTTCACTTCCTGCCCCGGTTGCTCCTGCTTCCATCAAAATCATCATTGGCCTCCAGCTTCTATGTGTAAGATTCACAGACTTGGCGTTCCTGGATCCTCATATCAGCCTTCCTGGGAAAGTCATTTTGACTCTCAATTTATGGACCCTAAACTGAGTCTCTGGAGGAGCTTGTGCCAAATTCAGAAGTAGCAGAAGCAACATTTGGATTCAGTTTATGAAAACGACAAAAATCAAGGTCTCAGCAGGTCTCCCTCCGTGACTATCCATATTGGCCCTGTTATCACTATCTCACTTTCACAGGCATTAGGTCGTGGCCCACTAATAAAGTTGTCTTGCTACACTTAGGTCACTACTTAAATTAGAGTCCAGGCCCCTTCATTCCTCGGGGAATTTCTTTCCACGTGATAGATGTCCACCTGCTCTGTGCCTTGGATGCTAAAAGTTAGAGCAACTTCATGACTTCTCTCAATAGTCTGTCCCAGGGTCGAAATGCTCCCAGTGATGTAAAATTTCCATCTAATATTTAGCCTCCACATTTCTTATTGCAGCTAATATCTTGATAATTTTCATCCTGCCCTTGTTGACGATTCCGAAGAGCGAGTCCAGCTCCTCTCATAGTGTTCCTTTAAGGAAACATCAGCAGAAACATGGCACTTTTCAGATTTTGTTCCCCAACATCGAGCCACCCCAAGTCTCTAGTCTCCCCATACTGGCCCCACTCTCTATGCCAGAGACAATTTGCATCCTTCTCCTATCAACTGTGTCAACTAGCCTATGTCCTCGGTGTCTAAAAGGGACCCCAAACCTGGAGAGGAAGCCAGATCTGGGCCGAGACAGGAATGCTGCCACTGAAATTCACAAAATCTTTTGCAAAGCGATACCTTAATTATTTCTTCCCTATGGCAGACAGCCAAGATTCTCTCTCTCAATGTCCTTTCTATGAACTTTGAATTACAGACTCTAGGAGCAGATTCAGACTTCCTGGATAATTTCCTTATTCGGAATTGAGTAAATTGAGACATAGAGGGAGTGAGGAATTTGTCCAGGTCCTTCAGGGATGTGAGCGCGAAGATCAGCTCTGCAGTTGTCTGGCTCTGTATTCCCTTCAGCAGCAGCAATAAAGGCTCTGAGGAATCTGACACATTTGTCTGTAATCAAGGCAAGCATGTCCAGGAGTGTGGCTTCGTTGAAGGCTGGGAGAAGAGTACAGTGTCTGATGGTGACTGCAAGAAGATAGACCAGTGACAAGTGTCTTCAGCCCTGCAGGCCCACTGGGGTGTGTGAGGGACGCTTCTGTGGAGAAATAGGACCACAGACATAGATACTGCTTCTCCCGCATCCCTTCTATTCTCCTTTCACTGGAAGAATATTTTTCTTTCTAATTTCTAAAGTTAAATCTGTTGACAGTGTCTCCAGGATGAATTTTTTGAGTCACTTTATTGCTTTATTATAGCTTCCATTTTCCCTATACTAGTTGGCTGCCAGCTGGCCTTCCCCCAGAGCACCCTTTCCTGAGAATGAGCCTCTGAATTTTTATTATCTTTCATGATGCAGACAGGTTGAATCGGATAATGTGAGAACACCATCTAATCTTGTTTTTTTTTTTTTTCCTCTCTCAGTTTGTTTCTTTTGTCTTGCATTTCACTGTAAGCAGCAAGCAGAAACGGGGCTTGCTCTCTTGGAACTTTGCTTGGAGGGTCCCTTAGCTAAGAATACAAGTTCGTTTTTTATTGCTTTTAAGTCCTGCTTTCTGCTCAGCTGTAAGACACAATTCAGCTAAGCATTTTCACGTATACGTGTGATTGTACATGCACATACACTTATCATACTCCTCTGCATTTTTTCTGAACACCTAATATTGGAGCCTTTACTACTCATATTTTTTATCAACTCTGTTGAAGTTTTTTTTTTTTTGCCTTATACTTCCGTCTCTTCTCTCTGAAGATTTTTATCTTTTCTACCTACTTCCGGTGCTATATGCTTGCTTTTTTCACACCAACATCTCATTTTCTGCTATGAAGCCTTACATTAGCTTCCCATAGCTACTGTAAAAATGTATCATAGACCTGGTGGCTTAAAATAATAGATTTATTCTGTCATAATTTTGCAGATTACAAGTATGCATTAGCATTTTCTAGGCCAAAGTTGAATGATAGTAGGATTGCACCTCAAGGACAGTAGGAGAAAAGCAGTCCCTTGTCTCTTTTGCCACCTGGTGGATTCCTGATTTCTTGGTTAGTGACTATCCCTTCAAGGCCGCGTCCCTCATGTGAGTGTGCCAAATATCTCTGCCTTTCTCTGATAAGCACACTTGTGATTGCATCTAGGATCCACTTGGACAATCTAGGACTACCAGTCCTTTTCAAGATTCTTAAAGATTCCTAAAAAATATGTTATTTCCATGCCTTAAAATATGTGTTTAAAGGATCCAGGATTGTCTGATGTCTCTGGGACCATTATTTACCCTATGATATAATCTAATTTATTTCTAAAAATAGAAATGCTTTCAAAATCCTCTTCATCTTATGGAGTCCCTCAAAGAAGAGCTTGAGGACAGTGTACCTGGTGTCCCTTAGCGTGAACACATGAGGTGACCCAGTGCAGAGATGGGCGCCAGGATATGTGCTATACATTCACATGCTCATTTGATTCTAACAGTGGCACCTCTTGGCAAATATTGGCATGTTCACTTTACAGTTAAAAATTTAAAAATCATGTAATTAATACCTACTTGATCAGGACCTGAGCTGGGTTTTTTCTAATCTTACAACCTGAGTTTTTCCTATGTCTAGGCCACTGTGTTCTATGAGTTTTGGTATTTGGCTTTTGAAGATAGAGGGATGACATCCATGGAGAATACAAAGATGTCTTAGAAGCAACAGTGTCAGTAGTGGAAAACACTCTTTATTCATCTTCTTTCAACAATGGTGCCGCTGTCACTCATCCCGGGCAGTCCATCATACATGTATGTGGCCACAGGCGTACTTTCAGCTGCCCACATTGGTTACCAAGCGATGACCACACAATTCATAAATGGAAGGTGAAACTCAAAGAACTCTTCATGTGCACTGGCTCTCTCAGAAATACTTGCAGGGACTGACTATATCCTGTCTGTCTTCCACGATGGAATGAGTTGAGTTTGGAGACTATCTTGTTCTGGCTGTAGTAGTCCATTCCTGCCTAATGACTCACTTTTCCTGCCCAGGTTGTCCTACAGAACAGGACACATGGCCTGGTACACGTATAAGATTAAACATATTCGTACTTAAGTAAAATAGAAATAGAAAGAGCTATATGTTTCAAGGTATAGGTAGAGTTGAAGTGTTAGGGTTTGTAGAAGAAGCAGAGGAGACTTTTAGCTCTCTGGGTAGGTTCTAGGATAAAGCAGTAATTGTGATTGGTTTCTGAGTAAGATTTGCCTGTAAGAGGACTGAAAAGCATAGGGAAATGGAAAGTCTCTTTGGAAGGATAGAGGGCAGCAATACACAGTCTTTTAAGAGAACAGCAAACATTTTATTTGAGTAGAGGACTGTCAGCAATAGCAAAGTGAGGGTTGAGGTTAGGTTTTTAGGCTTGGGATTATCAAATTAGCTGTGAAACATTGGAATTTGTTCTTCTTTTGAGACAGAGTGGTCACATTCTCAAAGCCACGTGTAATGCAAAACTAGGCTGATAGAGAGTGGAATGGATAAGTCAGGAAGAGAATATAGGCAGGAAAAGAGAGAAGGGATTCTGTAGGGGACAGTCCATAAGGACCTTATGAGGTCAGTACCAAGAAGGAAGGAGAGTTAAGGAAGACAGCACACAGTGTAATGAAGCCGTGGGATACGTCAACTTCTGGATTTTGTGGGGGTAAAGAAAGGACCATTAATCTAAAGGACTTGCTCTGCTAACTGTAAATATAGACACAGCAGCCAGGGTTCTAGAGCCCTATGCAAGTAATGGAAGCATGTGGTGACTCACATTCACAAGATGTACTTTGGAAAAGAATTTTTTTTTTTTGAGAAAAGATCTCTCTCTGTAGTCTATGCTAGACCTGAACTCACTATGTAGTCCAGGCCTCCAACATACAGCAATCATCCTCCATCAGCTTCCCTAGTGCTGGGATTATAGTTTTTGTGGTACTCAGGAACCAAACTCAGGACACTGTGCTGCTAAGCAATAGGTCTAACCCCTGTATTATTCCTCCAGCTCATTTTCATAGACTATGAGGCCATGTCTCACTAAGTTGCTAAATTTCCCAGGCTAGATTCAAACTTGGGGTCCTCCTATTCCAGCCCCCTAGGGTGCTGGGATTACAGGCCTGTGCCACCAGGCCCAGCTTGAAGAGAATTTGGAGGTGGCTCATTGATTGAAAGAACATATTAAAAATGAGGCCTTGGGAAGCACAAAATTGGGAAAACCTTTAGAATTGAATCCAGCCCAGTGAGATGGTCCCTTTTGGAGAGAATCGTCTGGTTGGCCACTTACTAATCCACATATTAGGGGACGGAAGGTGAGAGGAAAAAGCAGGAGCCAACCAAGAAGAGAGGAGAGAAATCCCAAGATCAGTTCTATACTGACCTCCCAGGTGGAGGGATGAAACTTCATGGGTAGGTGAGCAAGGTTACATTCAATTGGTGAAAGGTAGTTGCCCCCCAGCCCCCCACCCCAAATCACAAGTTATTGCTGCCACAGGAAGGTGACTAACTCACAACTGAGACTAGCTACCTCTGAGGCTTAAAATACTACGTGGAGTTGGAGAGTGAAATGTTGGTCTTCTCACTGGCTTGCTGAATAACTACGTGGAAATCACTGTTGTCCTCTTATTGTCCAAATTATTAAGAACAAATGTGCCTAATAATGGAAGTATTGTGTTTTATCTTCCGTCTTAAGAAAAATGTATGTAGCGGCTGCGTAAAGTCACATAATAAAAAAGCATGTCTCTTTTCCAGGTTTGCTAAAAGCTATTTTCTCAAAGGTCTTGAAATACTGTCAAATAAGTAATCTAAAAACGATGTATTACTCTTCCTTTATATTGCAGATAATTGTTTAGAATTATATGGGGAATGTTGTCATCATTTTCATAAGTGATGATATTGACATGTATTCCTTTTCCTAACTTTATAATTATGGGCTGATTTTTTAGGGATTTCACTTGTTGCTTATTCATACACAGCATGGTAATTTTGGCACTCTTCTTCTTTCTTCTCTGAACCAGTTTAAATGAAAATAAAATTTAATAATTTTAACTTGAAACAGTAGGATCAGAAAGCTTGGTGAAATTAAGACTTCCGAGAAATACTGGGTGCCCTTTTTCTTTAACTCTTTGGTTCTTGATTTCATTAGGCTATGTACATTTTCTGGTATAAGTTTTGATAATTGACATTTTTGTCCTCGAGAAAAGTATACATTCTATCCTGATATGCAAAGCTACTATTATAAGGTAATTTACACATAAAATTAGAAGAACACTAGAAAAGAGAGTTGAAAATGTCGAGAATTAAGGGGTGTCAAATTCGTTAGTTTTCATTAGACTGGGACTACCAGGGATGAAAAGCCGGTGCAAGAGAGGAAAGATGTTCCAGTATCTGGGGCTAGAACACTAAGCCTGAAAAGTCGCTTAGAATGAGAAAAACTGGAAACAAAGTAAAAGTAGCAAAGAGTATCTCTAAGAATAGAAGCAAGAACTTGGAGACTGAATATCAGCATTTAGTCAGACTTCAAACATCAGAAGCTGGAAAGTAGAGCTGAGCCCGGATGTCACGTAGAGGTGGGGTGGTCAGGAACCAAGGTGCTGGCTGTGAGGGGGACTCTGGGGCTGTAGTTCTGTGTTCTGTCACCCCGTGGGTGAAAGCAATGGTATACAATTTGTCTAAATAAATACTAGATTAGTCCCGATTCTTTGGGCTTTAAAACACAAATCTGCCAACATAGCCAAAGAATAAAAAGAAAAAGTTGGCTCGTGTGACCCAAAGGTATCCAAGGGGTTAGTGCGTCTGTAAGAGTCTCCTGTTCTTATCTCTTGCCTCGGTCTTCATTCTTAGGCAGCTTCTCTCTGTGCAGCACTAAAGATGACCCGATAAACTCTAGCGATTTTTGGTTCTTCATGTCCATGTAATCTCAAAGGATAGAACCATGACCCTTCCAGACTATACAATTCTCAAGGGAGACGTCAGCCCTGCACCGATTATGTGATCATCCTTGAACAAAAGCTGTGGACAAGGAGGAGGGAGTCCTCTGACCAGGCCTGTCTCTCTTGTCCTACAGAAGCCAGAAGGTCTAACTCCCAGGATAAAAAGCAAGAGGGATGAGCCTCCCAAAACACTGAGGAGGCAGCCCCAGGGCCCGGGGGAATGGATGGAATAAAGCATGAACACACCAATGCACATTAATTCTGTGAATTATGCATTGATGGCTTGATTGGAAGAAAGGATTCATGAGAAGACAGACTGAGAAGTTAAGCCGATATCACTAAATGTTTTGAGAACCTTACAAAGGCGTTAGGTGTAACTATTTAAGAGGGCCTTTGAGGCTACTTGAATAAGAGACTATCGTGGGACAGAATGTCTAGAGAGATGATCACTATTTGTCCCATGACTGTAATCATGCTGCTTCTCTCATGAAAACTGCTGAGTCTATTTCCCCAACACTTGAGTATTTCTTACCTTATTATTGATTCTAATCTATTAATGAATTAAACATGAAGTTCTGGAACTTCTAAGTATAGGTCTTAAGAGAATCCCCATTTTCCAGTTTTTCTCAGAGTGACCATGTAGTCTGTGAAGAGCCCTTGGTCATCTTGCCGTAGAAAGAAGCCACAGGGAACAGGACGGACAAAGAGTCAGGGTCCAAGCCACTCCTGCTGACATTCAGCACGAATGACGCAGACTTCAAGGCAGCTGTTGTGGATCTACCATCTCTAGTCAAGTTAGTAGAGGTGACCGAATAGCGAAAACAAAGAGACCCGCCTTATGAGCAGTCCCAAGACTCTTGAACTGTCCCAGGCGAAGCCCCCAATCCCCTCGACATCCGAGAGAGTCTCCAACCTGAGCCTGCCTGCTTGAATTCAGGACTCAGAAAGGTGAGTGAATAAAATAACATGTTTCAAAGTACTGTTTTAATTTTTTTAACTTTAAAACATTAAATTTTAAGTTACTGTTATGCAGTAGTAAGTAAATGATACATTATATGAATAAACATGGCATTGATCATGGTCATTAATTAAAAGGAGACTGATTGAAAGTGGTGGTAAGGTAGAGGAGAATTAAGAAAGATAGA
Source organism: Ctenodactylus gundi (assembly GCA_004027205.1). Classification (NCBI taxonomy): domain Eukaryota; kingdom Metazoa; phylum Chordata; class Mammalia; order Rodentia; family Ctenodactylidae; genus Ctenodactylus; species Ctenodactylus gundi. The sequence continues at coordinate 639,987 of PVKB01000397.1, forward strand.
TACAAAATTATAATTTTAAAATGTACTTTTAAGAAAAACTACAGCTTCAGGACACAAAGTGATGCAAGGTGACAGCACCATTTTCCCTCCTGGGAAGATAACAACACTCCTAAAGGACTTGAAGAAGATGCAAAGTAATTTCTCTTTTATTTCAGCATCCACTAGTTTCTGAGAAAATAGAAGCAAAAGTTGAATACACTATTCATATATGCTCTCGCATTTGCTGTGTATGACTCACAACTATACTTGTAAATATTACAGTAAGAGTTGATTAAAATTGAAAACAGAAAGAATAATATCATTCATATTTGTGGACCACTTATGGTTTTCTTTCAAAGATATTTGCTAATTTATATCTTGCTTCTGATGAACACAGTGAATGTGATGGCACTTGTGAAAGATTTACAGGATCTGGGTCCACAGAGTTGCTCTCTCCAGATTGGCTGGGTACCTGCAGATAAGTCACTTAACAATTCTGCACCCACAGGCATGAAAATTCTGCCTTTTGTGAGATTTCTGAGAAGGAAGTAAAATACATTTGTGAATTAAGCTGGAGATTGTTGCCACTGTATTATATGTGTCTTACTTCTAGTAATAACATTGTCAATATATTTTCATTTAGGCTTTTTGTTTTCTAATCAATCTTTCTCCTTTATGGGCAACTTTTGGAACCATTTTAAATTAATTCTCTGACTACATTTCCAGGGCTCTTCTAAGTAGCAGAGTAGAATCTTAGGCCTATGAAATAATAAGCCAATTTAAGTTGCTGTATTTTTATAAAGCCTTGGAAAAGAGGAAAGCACTTCAAAGTAATTAACATGAACATGCCCAATTACGTTTCTGTGTAACATGCCAACACCACTGCCTGGAAATTCCAGAATTAGGAATTCCAGAATGCCTGATTGCTTGCACAAGGAGAGCTCTGGGTATCCCCCTCTCGGCTCTCAGGATGGTCTTTTTAAGGAATTATGAAGTATTATAAGGTTAAACACTAAGAAATCCGCGGTGAAGGGGGGTAAAAAAGCGCTCCCATCAGGCCAATGGGTGGACGGCTAGGGTCACTGAATGTAGCCTTATTTCTGCTGGCTCTGTTTCTTTCCTACCCAGGCTCCAAAGTAAGCGGACTGTGTAAGCGGGAACGAAATACACAACCCCCTTGTGACTACGAGCAGCAAAGCATTCTCCGTTTGTGGTTTGCTTCAAATGAGGCTGCTTGGAATATGTGTTTCAAAACACTGAGACTCTTTATTAATCAAGCACTTCACTTGCCCTGCCAGCATAGCCTTTCATTGATGTCAAAACTCCCTTAAAAATGGTTTTGGAGCCACTTCTTGTACACAGACTTCAACAGAAGAAATATTTTTGGAATTGTAAATAGAATAATTGAGGCAAATATTTGCTCATTTGGAAAGCTTCTGTAATGGCTTTAATGTTCGGTTGCATTTGAAATATGCAGATCTGGGTAAGGGTGGTAGGGGCTAGGGGCAAGAGGGAAGTACCTTCCGAGATCCACACTTCCTTCTGGAGAGTTCAGTTGCAAAATGGACCTCGTCAGACGTGAGGTATGAAAAGTCACTTGGAAAAGATAGATTAGTTCCCAGGAAGGGGAAAACAGTAAATAAAGGAGAAAATCGGCCCAAAGAAAGGATGTATCAATCAGAAAGAGGTTTGGTAAGTGGGTGCTGAGGACAGAAGAGTCAGAGAGACAGCAACCGAAGATGCCCTTCTAAGAGCTGCCATTGATATAGCAGGCCTAGACCCCAAGAGAGAACCTGCCGGGATCTAGGACAGGTCTATCCAAATTACACACAGGTCACACTAAGGTGCCACTCTATGAGCTGAGGCATTTTGGATATATAGGGATAACCCTAACCTGATTCTACATATTTGGGAGTCTATTTCTCACAGCAGTGTTCTTGTGTGGAGCCCACAAACACAAGCCTACTTGGGAGCTATGGTATGAACTAAGGGGGAGCATTTCTTTGTTGGTGTGCAGAGAGACACTTTGTGTTCCATGGATCACTGTGGCCTAACAAACGAGGCTCGCTAAACATGTGTATCGGCTGTCTGTATGTTGGTTACTCCATTTTTCTGGGCCTTCTGGTTGAGGGTCAGAACCCGAGAAGTGGAAAGTTGCTCTAGATAATGATTCCCTGGGAGAGTCTCTGGAGGTTGGATAGACAGGGGCTCTGTTCCAGCAGGTGTAATCTTGAGTAAGTCAATCTCCCCAATGTTTAGTGTTCTTCTCGTCTTATGCAGAACACAGTTATTTGCAATGACTATGCTAGCTTTTGAGACATTACCAGTGCCTATGTGCTTGCTCAGGAAGCCCTATTCTACTTTGAAGTTTCATGATGTTTTATCCACAAACAACTATGCAAGTGTTGACTCTGCCCTGAAAATTGCCCACTTTCCATTCTCAGCGGTAATTTCTGCAGTATTATGTGTAATATTTGAGTCCCTTCCCAGTAGAGGAAGATACTTGGCTCAGAGACAATAACACTGGGCTAATCCATTTAATTTTTCCATTAATATTTGTTGGACCACGTGGCTCTGGCCAATCTCTGCTGATTGCCTTCATTGGCAGGAAGTGTAGGGTTACCTATTTCATAGTCATATAAAAACCAGAAACAGAGGTGTTTGGGCCAAGAAGCAGAAGCTAAAAACAAGCAAGCAAACAAACAACAAACTCTAAGAAAGGAAAAGGGGAGAGATAGGGAGAATAGCTTCCCAGTCCTAGAAACATTCTTTCTGTGAACCTCAGTGGCTCAAGAGGCCTACCTGTATCCTCTGGCTTTCTTCAGGTGATAGTCCCTCCTCTCCTACTCCCCTGACACCCAATTTCAACAAATGAACTTGTCTCCCAGAGAGTATGGATACTTAAGCATGTTATTATTTTTAATATATGGAAGCAAATAAACCTCTGTCTTTCAATCTTTAATTTGACAACAAAAAAGAAAACCCAAAGGTGACACTGTCAATTAGGGAACTCCTAGAGGGACCCAGAGTGAACAGCCGTGAGAAAAGGACAGGTAAGTGATGTGTCCTTCATGGGAACACATTTCTTTCCTGACGGTTCCCCCAGGAAATCACTTTTCTTCATACAATTTTGTACCGAACTGCTGCAACTCCCAAGGGCTGAGCTGTGGCACTTCTGAAAAGTACCAGTATTACTCCGAGTGGCACAGCTGAAGCTTTCTTGTTGTGTGCATTTGTTAGCTTACTTCCATCAGACCCTTCACACCAGGGAGGGAGAAGTGTTCACCTCCTCCAGGTGCTTGTTCAGCTCACATTTGCAGAGGCCGGTGCTCTAAGCCATGCCCATGGTCTGGAATGAGGCAACCCACGGCTCACTGGATTGCCAGGGCCTTCTAGAGAGGCGCAGGCTCAAACTTCCGTGTGCAAGAGATGAGATGTGGCAGAGAAATCCCCGGAGCCACACACGGAGCACTAGAGGTCTCCAGAGTGAAAGCTGTGGCTCCCAGCACCCTGAGCGGCTGAAGAAGGAGATTCCACAGCTTTCAATTCAGTCTGGGCAACCTAATGAGACCCTGTCTCTAATTTAAACGTGAAATAAAAAAGGGCCAAGGAACCTAGCTCAGTGCAAACACCATGGGCTTGAGCCCCAGAATCTCCCGTAAAAGACCAAAAATCACAGAAAGTTAAAAACGGTCAACCAAAAAGCAGAAGCCGAAGGTGAAACATCGAATGGTCTCTGATATGAGAGTCCCAGAGCACAACTCCTATGGAACTTAAAACAAAAAACAAAGTGGAACAAGAGGGTAGGGCGGGGGAGAAGGGAGGGAGGGAGGGGTAGGGGCCGGGACAAAAGGAGAGTGGGAAAGCCCTTGTCACCTTGACAAGATACATATGTGCACAAAAGGCTCAACTCCATTGCAAACCTTAAATTTTGTGTGCATACATATCAATAAAATGAGGGAAAAAGAAAGGACAATCATGAAATAAAGCAATAACAGTAAGAAAAATTCATGTTTAATTCTTGTAAAATTCTAAGGAAAAACGTGATGAGGTCAAACAAGGAGCTTGAGTTGATCTGAGTAAAGTCAAGGGCTGTCATTCATGGGAGGTCTGACTGCGGGGAGCCAATCAGTGTCTTCCAGGTTCAATATCTCCACCTGTAAATTGGGGCTATTGTGGTAATCACCAAGTAAGAGCTCGGAAAAAAACGGCATCATACACACTAAGAATTCACTGTGCTCTTCCAAACTCCCCTCTAATTCCTGCTTTCCTTTAGTGAGTATTCTCCGTTGATTTCTGCCAAAAATTTGACTATGTTTTGCAGACGACATGTCCAAAATAATGGTCTGAGTTGTTTATGTTTTTTGTTACTATGACTTTAATGCTATATTCTTCTTCATAGCTTTTGAGCCTGTATCCAGTTGTTTAATTTTAGTGTATTAGAACTCTTCAGATGAGGCAATGATAATTGTTATTTCTTATTGGATGTCTATTAAATATAAAATATTATACATCTATACATAATTATTTTTAATTCATCCAGTATAATTTAATATTGATGTTATCATTAAATAAACTTGTTTTATAATGGAATTATAAATAATATGCAAGTCACGGACCATACACATACTAACAGAGATATGACTTAATTATTGAACTCCAAATATCTAAATCTTCTCACCGCTGAATCAAATGTCGTAGAGCTTTTGTCTTTATGAGAATGCTGGATACAAGAAATAATAAGTCGGGATTTGTGACACTGAAGGTCAATGAGAGCGGTAAGAAGTAGGAGAGCCAGGGGGTGTTGAAGAGACTCAGAAACTGGACCCTGCTGCCGACTAACCTTGCAAGTGATCTGAATCAGAGGCCACAGGCTGAACCAAGCTCAGAGGTTTGGCAATGAGATCAGAGATCTCACCCGAGGCATGGATTGTACAGGCAAGAGAATCCTGGATGTCTATAGCCAATGTGGTACAGCACAGCAACACTGGGGTACCAATCTATGTGTCTCAAAAGAACATTAGCCAGCAGCTGATGGAGAATTTTATTTATTTATAGAAGGAAGGCAACTACAGAGAATTAATAATCATAAATTTGGTAGACATGAGGCCACGTCAGAGTGATTGAACAGCTGGTAAGAACTGGGTCACTGGCCACCGAACTACTCAGAGTTCAAGGATTTGTTACTACTTTTGCTTTCCACCAATAGATAATGGCATAACCCCTGCCTTCAATCGTGAGTCAAGGGAAGATATTACAGTATCTGTAGAGAGAGACTTGGGTGGAAAGTCTTGTGCAATTCAGTTCAACAAATATTTATGTAGCTCCTGCTATGTGCCAGGCATAAAACACGATCCTCTCCAGGAATGGCAAATACGTAGCTCATAGGCTGCCGCTTATTCGTTCTCCAACAAGACAGACATCATTAATCAATCACCAGACTTCTACTCCTTGTGTCTGCACCTGGCCTCCACTCCTCCTCAGGCAGTCACTTTGATCAGCAGGAGGTGACAAGTGAGTCTAAGAGAATTGACACCTCTGATTCTAAAAGCTGTTAGTTTTGGTATGGAGAGAGAGACTGAAATGTATCCTCATGCAGATTAGTTCACACACTTCAGGCTCATGTTAATAGAAAAAGAAGTTTTGGGAACCTGAAGTCCTAAAAAATATTCGACTTTCCTATAAATCTTTTTGCAATTCTTCTAAAGGGAGGGATTTCTGTACATAAAGACCTGATATGTTTAGGGAAGCATTTCTCTCCGAATGCAGACTTCATCAGAAAGGACTTCTTTTTGCATATAATATGAGGCCAAATTAAAATCCAGAAACAGAGTTGAAGAGCATAAACCCTCGCTCAAACTGCAATGTATCTACCCCAGGGGTCTTAAGAATGTGCTAACCCCTGACTGCCAGTTTTGCTGCAGCCAAGAAAATCAGGCAGCTAAGAAGTCTCCAGGGAGGGCTGGCTGGTGAATGGGGACCTATTATAAAACACACACCTTCAACAGAACAAGAATTACAGGTAACTTCCCTCTTCTCCAAAGCAAGTCGTGGTAATAGAACTCCTCTCTGTGGACGCTAAGAAGGCCTTGCTTGTTCTGTGGCTTTGGCCATTTATATTTAATTTATGTTTTTAATTTTCTGGAAAGATCCCAGAGACGCCCACTGCCCAGTGGAGTCCATGATACAGGTTTGGTAAACACAAATTAAAATAAAAATGCTGTGGTGCCTCTGGACACTTCCAAAGCAGAATTAAGAGACTCTAAATCCTAAGTTAAGAATGACCCTTCAATATATCTTAATGGCAAAGTGTAAGGAAAGAAAAGTAGGTAAAAGCAGAAGTGTGTGTGGGGGGTGCTGTTAAAGTGACAGGATATAGCATTAGGCATGGTTGACCTAGACTTTAAATGTTGGCTTTACCAGTTTTCCTGAAAAGGGAAACTTATAGCCGTGCAAAATCTGGATTTCATAGTGAGAAGAAGTCAAATATAACACTTCTCACTCTGAATCACTTTACCCAAAAGAGAGTTTTGAATTGAGACCTTCATTGCTGCCAATAACTGAGTTTACCTAAATAATCTCTAGCACTTTGGGAAGAGGGCAAGGCCACTGCTGTTTGGCAGACAAAAAGAAAAAAAAAATAAAAAGAGCAGGAATGATGTCCCAGAGAAACCTTTTTTTTCCATGAACTTTTCCACAAGTCTCTCCTACATCTGGCCCTCATCTCCTCAAGAGCTCAGTATGCAAAGTGGGTATTATGGACCCATGAATGTGTTGGCTCGTTCTTGTGTTGTTCTTGTGTGGTGTTGCCTGTGCCCTACATGTAGACTTTTATTCTTGGAAAGGGTAAGGCAAGATATTTAGACCTACTCTATTTCAGGAAATCTCAACAGAGACCACCCAGACCCAAAGTACCTTACATCTGTGCTCAAAGTGTTGAATTTAGACAAATAGAGGGCATTTTGGACTCTGTTTTTTAACTTCCATACTAGTGAGGGGCCACTCAGAGTAAAGTACTGTGCTTGCTCTACCATGCGGTTTAGTGAGGATGAGTGTTCCTGCAAATTTGAAGGATGTATGTGCCCTTTCCATCCCAACTGCAGCCACGCTGTCTATGAACATCAGATGCACATTCCAATCTCTTCATGCAACAGTAAACAGATTTCCATAGGCAGCGATAAGCAATATTCCTCATTCTCAGAGAATGCTTGCATTTAAATAATTCTAATTGCTAGGACAAAAGCGAAGTTCTAAAGTTCCTGCTGTGTCTGGGCTCTGTGCTATACATTTTACTTGTATTAATTGATTGAAAGCACACCACATTACATGGATATGATGTTAATTTTCTGAGATTATCTTAATGAATGACCATAAGCTGGGTGGCTTAAAATAATAGAGACTTGATTTTTTTCACTGTGGTGGAGGCCAGAAGCCTAACATCAAGGAATTTGTTGTGCAACTTTCTTCTGGACAGTGGAGAAAGAATCTGTGCTATATCTCTTTTAGCTTCCGGTGACTTCCTGGAAATCTTCAGTATTTTCTGGTGTGGGTCTGTTGTCCAATCTTAACTAATCTTCACATAATCATTTCTTCTGCAACCTTCTGAGTCATTGCTTTTTCTGCGTCTTAAAGACAGTCATGATGGGACTTCGAGCTACATCCATGCACACTGTCATCTGAAGACCCTCATATAACTTACACATGAAAAGATCCTCATCCTAATAAGGTCACATTCTGAGATTCCACATGGGCATATATTCTGGGCACCACTTCTGAACTCACTACAGTCTTCATTTCCCAGATAAGGCAACAAATTTCCATTTTAGTTTAAATTTACAGCCTCGTGGAAGGAAAGTTAAGACTTGATCTCAAGTATCTCTATACTTCTCTATGAGGGGACAGGACTATTTTCAGTGACCACACTCTATAAGAGATAACCAACTCATTTAGACTGAAAGGTTTAGAAGTTTCAGTTTATAATCAATTGAACTCATAGGTTTTGGGCCTATAACAAAGAAGTTCATTATAGGAGAGAGTGAGTGGCAGAACAAAAGCTACTTATCTCGGGGCCAGAAGGTTCAAGAAAGAAGAGGAAGGGACTAGAATCTTCTTGTCCTCTTTGTAGACACCTCCCCAATGGATAGAATGCCTCCACTAAGTCCCACCTCCTCAAATCTTCGCTGCCTCTCAGTAGTGCCATTGTGTGGATGAACTTTCATCACACTGACCTTTGGGGGCCTCTTAAGACCTCAACTGTAACAGACGCCCATCAATCTAAAAGGGTACAAAAGCCTACTCCCTTATCTCAGAACAGGATTGACTTTCTAAGGAGCAGACTTTCTAAGGTTGTGAGGATTGTTTAGTGTGTGTGTGTGTGTGTGTGTGTGTGTGTGTGTGTGTGTGTGTGTAGGTATTTTTTATTTCACCACAGTTCATTGCCTGAGACTTGTGACCCAGCAGCCAGGAGGTGCCCCAAAATCTTGATGGAGCACCTCAACGTGACAGCCCATCCTCTCAGGTTGGCGGGCTCTATGACACAGCCACTGGGAGACCCACAGGCACAGAGGTGCCAAGACGGGCCCAGAGATGATGGTCAGGGGGGCTTCCATCCAGAGTGCAAAGGTCACAGGTCACAGGGTGAATTTGACTGTGTGTAACACTCTGGCTGAAATCCTATCCCAGGGCCAGCAGGTGAGCAATTAGAGAAAGTGGCCAAAATTGCTTCCATGTTTTTTTTTTTTCTTCTAAAAATATCTGTGCTGAATGTGTTGGAGTGTGTTGGAGTGTGTGTGTGTGTGTGTGTGTGTGTGTGTGTGTGTGTGTGTGTGTCTGCAGGCCCATGCCTGTGTGTTCTTTAGTGCTAAAGTCAGTACCTGTGTCAGACTCCACCTTATTATGGTTTTGTTAGATCCCTACCTGTCTCCTCCATTTTTTCCCCAAGTCAACAGTGTAGCAAGAGTGTCATTGCTCTTCTGTTTATCAGGGTCTCATCTACACATGCTTGTCTGCTTATTTCATTATCAAGCACTTGTACGTGCCCCCACTTACAGGTTCGTTTTCTTCTGTCTTTTATACAAACACTGTTTTTCCCCAGAGACCCAGTTCTGCCTTTATCACTTGCATCTGGAGAGGCTTCCCACCTCTTCCAGACACAGTGACCATGGGATCCTCAGCATTCTGTAGACACAACGCTGAAGGCCGCTGAGGTGGGGTGCCTCCCATATTTCTCTCCCACATCGTGGTGTGTGTGTGTGTGTGTGTGTGTGTGTGTGTGCTGCTGCTGAGGATCAACCCTATGGCCTTCCTTTTCTTAGTTTAATTTTGAGACAGGGTGTTGTTAAGTCACAGTCAGTTGCTCAAAGTTGCTCACCCACTTCTCCAGCTTCTCAGAGGACTGGGATTACAAGCATGTGCCACCATATCTGGCCACTGTGAGGTTTATTTATTTATTTTTGACAAACAGTGTCACATATTTCTGTCTTGGCAAGTTTAGAAAGGTTACCTGGAGCACTATACTTTTTAATAAAATACTGAATACATAAATAAAATGATAAAGTACTAAGTTTAACCTCTTTATAGATAGAATTCTATAGCTATCAATTGGGAATAATGAAGTACCCCATTGTGGTAGATTGAAGGATTGGTCCAAATTCTTCCCTCTGCCCTCTGATCCTTTATGGACAGAAGCTTAGGTCTGACACTTATTGAGTCAATGACATGGGGGTCAAAAGGAGGAGGTATCAATGTCAAGCCCATCACAATTTCTCCATACCCCTTGCTTTCTCCCCCTAGTGTAAGGACCATTGTCTGGGTACTGATTGCTGCAATAGCTGTAGCGTGGGTGTCAATATGATGACCTGAGTGAACCAGTATTGTAGCTGACCCCAGACAAAAAAGATTCAAACAATCTCAGCCAGAGAAACAGAGACATCCCATCCAAAGTGGAGGTCTGGGACAATGAGTGTAGTTGAAGCAACTAATCTGTGGTTGTGCTTGTTACACAGTGTCTTGGTGCTACAAGCTAACTGATACACCCACCACATGTAGTTTTTGTGAGTATTAAATCAGATGATTTATGTCAAGTGCTCAGCAGAGGCCCAAGAACATAGCAGGCACAGATGAGAGATGTCACTATTCTTAATTTCCATCCTTTTGTGAAAAAAGAGAAGTTGGCGGACAAGGAAAGCTAATATCTATTTATCAAATTCAATGCCGCTGTCACAGCTGAACTTGGCCATTTCTTTGACATTTGCTAAAAGCTCATTGTGGAATGTGAGACAAGACCAAGTGCCTTGTCTGGGAGGCCTCAAAGGATTTGCGTTGGAATGGCAGAGAGCAGGCTTGGCGCGGTCCCTCTCCAACAAGAGAAGGGTTTCGCTCCCACTCTTGTCGTCAGTGAGATGACCTGCCAGGTCGTTTTCATCTCACTAAGCATTTGTTTGACAATCCCTCTTATTAACCGTTCCTTGGAGCTGAGCTGCACACAAAAACAAGCAGCGAGCACCTATAAAGTGCCATAGAATGGGGCTGCTGAGACTCAGGCCGACAGCCTTCTCAGTGTCCTCCGGAGGGTTCTGTGTTCCCATTTTCAGCTCAAACTCTTGTTTTCTTATCTCCAGACTAAGACGTCTGACTGGGGCCGGACAGCACCAAGGGGAGAGGTCCTAGGCTTGTTCACACATCTAATGCCAGAAACAGACTTCAGGGTCATTTCTCCCCGTCCTCCATGCCAAATCATGCCTCCTACTTTGCCCTCACCAGTGCCCAAGCTAAGACCTAGTGACGCTTAGCATTCCTCTCCCTGTCTCTGTTGCCCCCTTTCCAGGCAGCCAAGTTCTAGCTGTCTCTTTATTTGTGTCACTTGGCCCTATCGTAGCCCCTGCACCTGACTTGCAGTGCAGGCCTCCGTGTGAGACTCTGGCTTGGCCTGTCTTGTGTGTCTCTGTTCTACATGCTGAGCTCTTAAGCTGTCCTTCCTATCACTTAACGGCTCAGCCCAATCTTGTGTTACTATGTGTGTCTGTGTGGGTGAGCCAGTGTGCACTTTTATCTGCCTATGTATGTGTATACAAGGAGTGATCAAAATATATGGTGAACACATTGCCACTTATCTCTCTCAAAATATTCTCACTTCAAGCACTTGTAACACGTCATTCTTGCTGCTTCCTGAAGCACTTCTGGAAGTCTTATTTTGTGAGTTAGGACTACTGTGAATGCTGTCGCTGAGTGCCATCTGTGGGGTGACATGTAAGATGGTGCCCACCGGAAGTCCCGGGGTGGCCACCTCGGGTGTTTACCAAGGAAAATGATTGGGCCAAGCTGTTTCTGCCCCTATGGACCATGTGTGATCCCAATACTATTGCTGTGAGTGCCTGGTGCCTGCCTGCATGGACATCTTGCTCATTGGTTTAATGCCCACTTATGTAGACACCAGGTCAAATTGCCTGCTCTCCCCTCCTTGCCACCTTCTCCCTCTACCCTATCTAAGCTTCTGTACTTCCTTAATAAAGTGGGTTCCTGCTTCAACAGACTCCTGGCTGGGTCTGGTACTCTTGGGACGAGGGGGCCCAGCCCCGCGCTCACCTTTCCTCTCCCCCGGCCCTTGTGTGGTGGTGAAACCCCGACAGCCATCCAATGAAATGCTGGCTTCTAAACCCATGACACTGTGTTTTCCTTCACTTGATTCACCAAGTCTGACATCATGTGACTTTGGACTCTATCCTCAAAGTCAAAATGACCATCAAAGGTAAATATTTTGAATAGATTCAAGACATGGGACAGGCAGTCACAATCAAGCAATGAAAGGCACTCAGACAAAAGTACTTCTAGAACAATTTAAGAATGTGACAAAAAATAAAGGGATAATTGTGTTCAAAGTGAGGGGGAGTATTTTCAGGTGACTCAGTGGCAGTCTGTATGTTACTATACAAAACTTTTAAACTTATTCATTATAAATTTTCAACCAAACCTTCAGGATGGCTCTGTGTGTGTCTGTGCATTAATATAGATTTGTGATCATGTATTTGTCTATTTGTGGATTTCTCTGTGTTTGTTTATACTCAAAAATATTGGTTGTATTCAATCAGAACTCAGATTAAAATAATTTTCACAAAATTCTCTGGATAAATGTCTACATTTCTTTTTCCATCTACTACAGCTGAGGAAAGGCAACAGTTGAGTTTCTGACCAACAGCAGTCTGTGAGGGATCACTTAGATCCCTCCACAGAAGAAAGCTTCCTAACAGGTTATTCAGGAAAGAGTCTCCACGGGAAGCAAGTGCTGTAAGTGGCGCCTGGACATGTGAATCAGGAGACCACGAGAACACTACAGAGCCCCAGCCAACCTCTGGCTTTTGCTCCTGGTGTCTCACTTGCCTTCTGGAGGCTGCAAGAGAGGGAAGACGCAGCAAGAGTTTGAGCGCTGAGGTCTCTTTGCAAATGTCTGTATTCATGCCTGCTAGCTAGGTTTTGTACCATCTTTGCAATTCAATTAATATATATGTAAAACAGGGATACTTAGAGTATTTATGCCTTTAACAGTGTTGTAATAAAATACATCCTCATACCTGTGGTCCTCAATGACACTGGTTAGAGGACATTAACACTCATTTGAGAGAGAAGTCCCCTCAGAGTGTTTGGGTGATTCGTCTAAATGCTGACGTGAATTTGAGCATCTTCGAGGTGAAAGTTCTAGCACCTTGTACCTTTCAGATGTTTATTGCAGGAGGGGTTTGAGGGGCAGAGTTGCACCGGCCTTTCCCTTGTTGCTTCCAGGATCGTCCCTCTTTGAAAACACCTTTTCTTCATACCTTATTTCCCCCTCTACTTCATCTGGCTAAATTTCTTCCCTTCTCTGAAGAACAGTGAAAATATTGATTCCAGAATCCTGTTGACAATTTCACAATGCTGGCGTTGGGGATCAGTTGCCCACCTTGATTTATCACTAATTTTCTAGTGTCTATTACATGACTTTTTATTATATATAATATATATTTATATTTTTATAAATATTATATATATATATATATATATATATATATATATATATATATTACACATTTTTCAGCTTTGAGATGTCAAAACATACTCTTCCCTCAAAGGTTATTGGAAAGTGTTAATAATTTGAGGATGAAAAAATAATCTCTTCATCCCTTCCCTTTTGTGATATTTTTTGGTAAGATGTGAAAGACTATAGTGACAGTATCAAAGAATGAAGCCACTTGAGAGGCGCTGGCAAAGAGCTGCACCAGCCGTGAGTGTAGTGCAAGAGGACAGGAACACAGCCAGAGGCATCAGGAGGCTGGCTGCTGTGCGGGACAGAGCGGTGCTGTCATCAGCATCTTCCAGGTGTCCAGTGCATTTTTCTGTCCAGGAAAGAGAATGTTTTCTTTATGGTGTGGATCTGGATGGATTAATTTGGGCAGGCAGTACACACGCACGTGCACACACACACACACACACACACACACACACACACACACACTCCTCTTAAGCGGTATACTCTTTGAGACCTCCTGTTTTCCACTTTCTGACAGCATTGGATATGACCTCGTTACTGTCACCTGTGTGATCTTTCACCTTGGGACAGAAATAAAAGAGGATGAAATTGAGGGCTCGGCAAGGGAGCCTGGCTTTTCACCTCCAGGTGTGTGAAAGAAAGATCTGGAAGAAGGGAGATGCCACAGGAATGCCCTATGCTCCTTAGCCCCTCAGCTGAGATCAACCTGCCAAGGGGAGTCACGCGCTCTGACTCACCCATCTGGAAGGTTGACGGGTCTGAGCAGAGCAAGGGACATTGTAATGAATGCACCTGGTCATCATTTCAGTTCTTAAGGGAAGAGAAGGGACAGACAAAACAAGCTGTCCAGATAAACCACTAGGTGGATTAGTGATGTCTGAGCTTGACAGAGAAGCCAAGGAGCAGGGTCAAAGGATACGCTGATTGGTTGGACCTTTTTCATGCCTACATTTTACTGAAGCGATTAGTGCCAATTAAAATGACACCAGAGAAGAGGCTGGAAGACTGGGGCCCCCACCCCAGAGCGTGTCAGAAAGGTTTTGACGGCTGAAGCCCAGGGAAAGACGGTGATTAGGAAGCATAATTTGCTCAATTGCTTGTGATTTAGCAGAAGTTGGTTTTTAGGATTGTTTTTGTAACCTGAAAGTAGGGGCCTTAGAAGCCTTTGAAAGGAGGCTAAGACACATAGTGTCAAACAGTTTCAACTCAGGGCAAACTATATGAACAGAAGAGCTGATGTGCTAGATTGGCATTGCCATGGCCCAGGGTGCCATGTTGCCTCTGAGAGGAACATAGGGGAAAGAATATTGGGAATAGGCTGAGTTGTCCACCACAGGGCTCAAAGAAATAACTGAGGGTTCCTTCAACAGTCTCTCATTAGACTTTCATCTCGAAGGGCCTCTGAAACTGTTCTACAACTGTCAGTATATTTGCTTTTCTCCCTTTTTGAATGAAATACTGATGTGTTGACTTTGTGCCTTTCTAACTCCGTGAAATTTGGTCCTCTCTCAAACTCTTAGAGTTTCAATATTCTCAATTTGAATATAGGTCTAATAATAGCTATTCACACAAAACCATTGCAAGCATTAAATGGAAAAAGAATAAAAGGTACTTAACATAGCGCTTACAACTTGCCACATAATGAACTAAACAATTAGCACATGCGCTAATTCTCACCTATTTTATAGGTGAGAAATTTCATATTGTACTTGGGATTTAACTTGGGTATAGAGCTAGGAGCTTTGGGATTATGGGGCTGTCCTCAGATCCTGTGTCTCAGGATCTACTTAAGATTCAGGGTCATGGCTATTGATGAATGAACTGGCATTTACATTAGTTCCTATTACTTCAGAAATATGAATTTGCTAAATCATCTGAAAGATTAGGCAACACATGGAGACAGTGTCTGAGACAGTTGCTTGTGCATTATCCAAAACAAGATGGAGTTCTTTTCTAGAAATTGTTAGACCCTAACAGCACTGACAGTGGCCTTCGTGCAGGTTTGGCACAAACATCCCAAGAATTGCAATAGTCAATATTTGCACCTAAAAAGAGATTTTTGAGTCTAACAGGCAAAGTAGGGCTTTCCAAAGGTAATTCAAAATGGTATGCTGTGACGGTTTCTGTCTCAGTTCCCCATTTCCCCAAAAACATATACTTGAATCTGTCCCTAGTTAAAATGAGACCCAACGCATAGGACACTTCAATCCTTTAACTAGTTTTTCCTCTGTTTTCTACACTTAGGAAACGTATGTGCACTTTCTGCAATAACACTTTACTTCTGGTGAATGTCTATTCTTAGATAACTTGATTTTCATGGGTCAGATCCTCTAACTCTGTTTAACGGTGCCTAAAGACATCAATGAAATATCCTCTGAAAGGCACAGGATAGCAAAGAACTGCAATGAGTCACTATTCCAAACAACACGGTCTCTGACTGATGGATCTTAAAAGGCTTGGGTGCTCAACTTTGGTCCCCTCACTTGAGCACTATAGTGGCTGAACTCCTAACCTACATCAGAGCTTCTCCAACTCAGCACTAGTGACCATGTGGGCCTGGCAATTCTTTGTTGGGTGCACTGTCCTGTGTACTTAGCTATACCCCTGAAAATTATTTACTATATGAGTGCTGAGGTTTGGATCTGGAGCGTCTCCTAAAAGCCTCATGTACCTACGAATACTGTGTACAGTTGGGAGGTGGGGTGTGCATGGAAATGCGGGTGCTTAGGCTTGACCCAGAGGGGTGTGTATGCATTATGCCCGTCCTCTTAGACTCACCTGTTCTGCCATGTAGTGAGGTCCTCTGGATCTGGCTCTGGCTCCAGCCTCATCATATGATTCTACCATTTTTCAACAGCTCCCTAATGAATAGACTTTGGCATTCTGATACTGTGAGCTAAAACAAATCTTTCCTCCTTAAAGTTTTGGATGTCAGGTATTCTTTCCCAGCAATGAGAAAGTGACTAAGACAGTGACAGTTGCACCACTGACACCTCCAGTTGCAACAACTCAAATATTTCCAGATGGAAGCAAAATCAGCTCAACTGGGAGTCACTGGTTTGCATGTATGACAGGAAAAAACAACCCCCTTTTCCTGTAAAGGATAACCTAATGTAATAACTATCATAGGTTTTTTAGGGCCATATTCCTCTCTTACTACTACAAAACTGACATTTTCTTTGTGGACATTAGTAGCTACAGGTATAATGTAAATGAATAAGTATGTCTGTGTTCCAGTAAAACTTATGAAAGCAGTGTAGACTGTGTTTAACTCATGAAATAATAATTTGGCCACTGATTTCCACCATTGTAAAATAACATCACATAGTATATCACACATGTAATATACCTTTTTGCTCCAAATGAAGAGAATATATCCATTAAAGCATAAAACGTAGGTGTCACCAATTGTGCCACTCAGAGGTACCTGCTGCCATCATGTGTACCTGGATGCACATGTAAACAAACAGATGCACATGAATAAGGTTTTGGAGCAAGGATGAAAGGTTGAAATCTTTTTATATGTATATAATTTTATATCCTAATGTTTCTGACGCTACACTATTTATTATGTAAGTAGTTTTTGTTGTCAAATATTCTTAAAAAGCAGCTTTTTTACCATTTATTCATCCACCATTTTATTGCTGTACCCTAATGACTCATTATTTTCTGGAATTGGGTGTTTTCATTGCTTGAATCATTTCCTGTAATGTGAATGATAGTAGAACAGGTATTTATGTTATTTCTCTTATGTCAGTCTGGTAATTTCTATATTATCATAGTTGGTTTGCCGACTTAAAGAATGTTTTTTTTTTAAGTCTTATCTCTTGATAATTTACAAAATGACCTCCAGAAAGTCTCTCATGTCTTGCAATCCTATTAAAGAACTGGGTATTTTGAGCTGAATGTCGTTCTAGATTGAACTCTTCCAGTAGGCAAGCTGCAAGGTTCCCCCACATAACCTGCTCAGTACCTCCTATAACCCTCTCTATGAAGAGGAGAACAGAGACCTCTAAGAGCAGAGACCTCAGAGAAACCTCTGAGGAACATATGCTGTTGAAAAAGAGTTGAAATATTTCTCCAAATCTTCGAGATGAATGTCCTCTGGTTCACAGCCCAAGCGAGTGACTGAACATGTGCGGAATCACCGACAAGTTTGGGACAAGCAGTTAAAGCAACAACCACAGCACCCAAGTTGCTGAAGTTGACATGTCACAGGTTGAATTGGTGTAAAAAAATGACATAAGGCTCACACAGTGGAGTTATTGACATGAAACACAAGGAGGGGCCCCATTTCTCTGCACAATTCTAGTGTTTGTTTCCTTTAAATGTGTGGAATATTACCTTTAGGAAAATATCATTTATGTGGATCATTGGATTTCCTGTTTTTAATCCCTGCAAGCAAGCATTCTGGCAATCTTCAGAGCTGGCGGAAACCACAACCGTGCTGTACGGAACCCCTAGCTTGCACAGGCCACCCATCCCTAAGGGGAAATTTCTTATGACCAGCTCATTTTCACATCCCTCCAGCCCCAGGTGAGACAGCTAGCCAGGCTGCAGTCCAGGGCTCTGGTGAAGAAGCAGCAAAAATGAAATCTATCACATCTTGTGTTTTATCCTTCAAGGTTGAGGTGAGTAAGGGGTGGGATGTCTTTGCCACATAAATTTTTCCAGAAAAGAAGAAGAAGAAGAAGAAGAAGAAGAAGAAGACGACGACGACGACGACGACGACTAGCGCTCTGCTTCAGAGTGCTTGTTTTCTGTGGCTTTTTGGGAATCTGTGCTTAGCTCATCTAACCAGAGCAGATGGATGATGGTAGACCAGTTGTCAAAATTCCCCTAGGTGCTCAATCTCAGCGAGCTCACTACAGATCTACATGGGTAAATATGTTTAAAAATCCTAAGACTGAAAGAATGATTGTCAACATTTCCAACATTGTCACCTTGAGAATATGCTTTTAAATATTTCAGGCATAGATCAGATAGCTAGGAAATGAAAGGAGTCAAGAAAGGTCTTTGGGCAACGTTAGGTCCCAATGGTACCTACCTTGGGCACAGAGAACAGGGAGGTGGTTACTTCTGCATGTGACGGCACACCGTTCACAGAACACACACGATCCACACCAGCCCCTTTTCTTGTGGGTAGGTGTTATTGGTGGTGTCTTAAAGCTCTTTCTGCTGGTCAAAATTCGTCACTGAGATGGTGGCATTCGACTGAAGATCTCACTTCCTCCGTGTACTCGCACACACGCCATCCTCCTGGGGTTGCCCTTCTTGCTCCTCCAGCTAACATTGCAACCTATTGCCCACGCCTGGTACTCTCCCTTGTTCTCTTCCCTTTTCACACTGATGACCATTAAAGGTGCTTTATATTCACTCAGTTACCTTGGGTCTTGTCTGTCTTCCTCACTGAACCACAAGCTCAGCCAGGAGGGACTGTACGGAAGTGCAATCCTGTGTTCATTCGCTGCGTGGGTCCCTCTTTCTCAAGTAGTTGACAAACCTTTGAATGTCCAGCATTCCCTGGTAGTTAAATCTCATGCCTGCAAAACTTTAGTATACCAAGTACATGGATGATGAATACTCAGTTTCCTGTTGTGATAATTTTGTAATTTGGTCTTTCAGGGAAGTAGCTGTAAACCAAAGTGGCCAATCTCCCAGAAGGCCCTGAATGGAGGGAAGTAAAGTTTAGGTTTTTGGTCAGGTAATGTATGGAGGAGATAGCACAACAAAACACACAAACATGATAAAAAACCTCTTTTTGCTCTCGGATCTGTGAGAGAAGGGGAAGTGCTCAGTAGAGCTAATGAAGTTTAGAGACCATAGGGTGCTCAAATAGTGGGTGGGGAACAAGAAAGACCGAAGGTCTTTGGGCCAGTAAGTCTGTGGTGTCACCCTGCACGCTTTCCCACAGGGATTGTGGATTGGCTGATTCAAAGAAAACACACATAACAAGAGAACATACTCACATGGCTCTAGCTTTGAACAGTCTTGCTTACCATGATTAGCAGCTGGGGGAAGTACATGTTGGTTTTCAGGCTAGTGAGATGAGAAATAAGTGGCCATATTGCTAGCAATCGCGTTAGGAGAACAAATTTTAGCCAGACCAAAAGTGATGTGGTGACACTAGATTTAAAAATATTATTCCAGGCCCCAAAAATGAATGAAATTGGCTATGCTAGACAACTTTATAATTACACATTTGTGGGTTTAAGAAAATAGACTTCTTTGCAGAGTAACAGCCTTTATACTTTTAATGAATGCATAATAGCCTTAGATTTTTCAATTAGGAACTTCTTTAAGGAGAAAGGATTAAACCTTCAATCTTCCTGGCAGCATAGAAACTTGACATTTTCTGTTCATTGTCTCATTTACATGATGATTCCATAAGGTCAATTTCATTGATTTTTCCATTTAAGCAACTAATAAAAAGAAAATTTAGATTTCAAGATGTAAAGTGTCTCACAAGGTCACTTTGGGTACTCAAATTAGTGGAACACAAGACCTCTTTATTATATGGGGCTGGTCTTGAAGATCCTGCAAAATCCTGGAAGAAAACGTGGGACAGGAGTAGATTTAGATTTGCACTTCTTACGAATTCCCAAATGCATGAACATACTCCAAGGGCTGTTTTGGTTCCCCCCTTAGAATTTTTTATTGGATCGGGGCATAGTAACAACATGACATTTTTATAGACTTTCATCTCAGAATCCCAAGGCACTTAAAACACATTAATTAGTTCTCACAGCTCAAGAGGCAAGTAATACGTTATTTTGATAAGAAACAATAAGGTAACAGTATATCAAATGCCAGAGACCTATCTTAAAGAAATGTGCAAAAATTCCTGTACATTCCAAAAGTTAGAGCGGAGTTTGCTTCTGAAAGGAAAAGGGACAGAACCGAGGTCTGAAAAGGTTAAGCATTTCTTCCTGTGGACAGATGACTTAGGAATAACACTGATTCCTGTGCCTTATTTAGTGAGGCTATTAAATCTCGACAAACACATTCTCCCGCTCTGGGAATCTTTTCTTTTTCTTCCAAAAATGAAAAGAATTATGTACATCAATTCATCGATTGATTTTATACTACTGAAAACTTGTAGGATTAACAACACTAGCTGTATATTAAAACACTATCTGGTATCTACTCCTGTTGAATAGATCTGAGTAGAATACAGATGAGGAAAGAAAGGCCTTCCTTTCTATGATTTGTGGCGTCTTTCCTACTGTAATAATAACAATATTCATTGAAAAGTTCGGTCATCTTTCTATCTGCCTCAGATGGAAGGCTTGAGAGTACTCTAAAATCAAATCAGAAAATTCTATACTTATAACTTGTTTCATGTGTCATGAGAAAGACTTACCATTTGTCTACTGTTAGCCACTAACTGGGTTATCACTGAACAATCGAAGATTGTTACTGTGGTCCAGACTGAGAATGGTCTGGTGCCAGAAACAGGTGAGTTCACTTGAATCTCCCTGAAACATACAGAGATAAACAGGTATTAATGTCCCTAGAGGTAATACTGGCAGAGTTGAAATTTGCACTCTGTTCTCTGACTCAATGTGGTGTTCCTGATTGGTGCCACCGATGATAAAAAACAACAACAACAGCAACAACACTGAATTGACTTTCCCACCAAAGCCATATTTTTCTAATGTACTGTGTGCAATCGTAGCCCACATTCCCTCAACTCCCTCTCTGAGCCTCTGGACCTCATTTATTTGATCTTTCAAGTGATCTGCTGGCCTGAGTTTGGGGGCTTACGAGGAGCTTATGAAAAGGAACGTATCTGTGTGCTACGGTTGCCATAACGAAGTTCCACAGTTGCTGGAGTCACACAGACTTACTTCTCCTCACGCAGGGGCGAGAAGCCTGAGTTCAAGGTGTCAGCAGGGGTGGCTTCTTCTGAAGCCTCCTCCTTTGGCCTGCAAAAGGCTGCCTCCTGCGGCCTCACACCGTCTTCTCTCCGTGTGTTTCTGTGTCCTAATCTTCTCTCTTTGTAAGAACTTCAGTTATATTGACTTCCTTTTAGCCTAATCACCTGTCTAATCTCACTTGAAATGCAGTCACCTTCTGAAAGACTGAGTGTCCGGCCTCCAGTATACAAATCTGGGGACACACGCTTGTGCTCGTAGCACCGTATGTGCAGAAACAGCAAGCTTAGCAATCCAGAGTCAAAATGGTGCCTCTAATAGTCATAGATAGTTCTCACTTGGGTTCTCCCTAAATTAGGTGCCAAGGAACTTGCATGCTTTCTCCCACATCAGTGGGTAACAGTGTCTTCGTGTGGCTGTTTTCTAGGTCAGACCTCCCAAACGTGGTGATTTTCCTAAGGTCTCTCAGTTGGTACATGACACAGGCTGGGGTTTCCATTGACCTCCGGTACTCCTGCCTGTTGTCTCCGAGCATGCAAACGCTGTAATGCCCTGCCCTGGTATACTCTAGTGGAGACACGACAGGAGCCTTGCCAGTGGGACCTGAGTGCTCTTCACTGACAATGGCTAAAGAGCAGGTAGTGACAGGAAACAGCTGAGACTGGAGGGTCCCATTGGAGCATCAGAAGTTTGTGATGAAAGGCTACTCAGCCAGCGCCCAGAAGGCTGAAAGATGCGTAATTACTACGAGCTGTAGCACAGAGAAAGCAACAACTCTTTCCCAGGCCGACCTGAAATCAAAAGTCTAACACCATTGCCTCTCTGAGGGGCAGCCTGTCTCCTAGGAATGTGGCCATGATAAACGAGAAATATGTATAAAGTGTGAGCCCTTGCCCCAAACGGTGCGGAATAAATGCTGGGTATTGAACCATTGTTTATTTGGGCTACCCAAGAGCATTGGACTGAACAAGAGTATTTCTTTCACTGACAACCGCAGTCATTGTGGTGAAAAGATTTATGTTACGACACATGAATGATGCCTCTGTGTACACGCGTGTGTTTATGCGCGTGTTGCTAATATTTGGTGTGCTGTGTAGGGCGATGGGGGAATGGATTTATCCTGGAAAATGAGCTGGAAATTTCAGGAAAGTTTTGGTCACCCACAATTCCCATTGGACAGCCTTTCTAAAAGTTTCAGGCCTAATCATGGAATCTTTGAAGGAAAGCTCAGGGAATCCCTCGCCTAATTCTTGTCTCCATCTAGTTTCAAAGCTTTACTATAACATTCTGGAGATGTGGTTAACCGACTTCTGCTTGAACGCTTTTTCTAATGGTGAACTCACTGCCTCCTGGAGGCAGTGTTTCTTCTACAGAGAACTCAAGGGAAAGGAAGGCAGTCATGTCTGTAAGGTGTTTTGAATGTTTCAAGCACGATGCACAAAGATTGACATGTTATTTCAGTTGCCCCTCATTAGGACACTTGGAATAAAATTAAATCACTATTGTTAATATCATTGACAGCAATATTTTTTTGGAAATTTGTTTTATGTATATTAACTCATCTAACCTTCCCAACAACCCTGCAATGTAAGTATTCTCACTTCTTGCATTTCATGAATGCTGAAACCGAGAAAGAGATAAACAACTTTCCCGAGTTTACACAGCTAGAAAGTGAATGTGGACACAGGCGAACTTCTTACGGATTATCTGTAGTCTGCATGCATACCTTCTAAAGGTCTTCTGCTTCTTAGGATTTTTCTTGTAGTCCTGGGGTCGAATCCAGGGCCTTCATACTTCCCACTTTTTCTTGAATTTTTATTTTGAGACAGGGTCTAATTAGGTTGCTTAGATTCCCAAGCTGATCTAAAATTTACAATGTTCCTGTCTCAGCTTCCTGGAGCGTTAAGATTACAGGCAAGCAACCTCAGCTCTCATCCTGGCTTTGATGAAAAGAAAATTGCATCCCAGGGCTTTAGTAATCATAATCATACAATGAACAAGCGATAAGAGGGTGAGGTCAACCTGCCTTTTTCTTTCTCCAAGCCATTATTTTCACATCTCCACTGGCTGCCACTCGTGGCAGTCTTTCTATTCAAGTTTTGCTTTTGTCTTTGGGTAATTTTTCTACTAAAGTCCTTATACATACATACATACATACACACACACACACACACACACGCACACACACACACACACACATACCAGAGAACTTTACAATTTGGTTGATATTATGAATAATATTTTACAGTATTATTTAAACCATGATTTTAATATTTTTCTATTTTAATTGTGGTTTGAAAATCAGTACCTTTCATGGTATGTTTTGGGGAATTGTGAGCCTCTGAGAAGGCGGGTCAGGCACCTGGGAGGCTTGGGCTGCTGTGAACACCGCTGCAGGATGTGGCCCCATGACCCCTCCCTCTGTCCTAGTTTGACCTGGGCACTTCAACCTGAATTATATATTAGCATCTTCTTTCTGCCGAATCCACAGTCGTAACGTGTCTACAATGGCTGCAGATTATGCTTGTGGGCTCTGATTTCTCTCAGAGTTTCGTGTTTCCAAGAACTCGACGAGTAGCCACTTTCAGCAATGATGGACCCGGCTTCCTCTTTTGTGTTTCTCTCAGAACTTCAGACTCAATGCGGAAACATCCATGAATTGAACCCTCAAAATAAGCTCACTGTTTAAAGTAAATAAAAGGCAATTTAAAGGTGAGCTGTGCTGTGAAAATCAGCGATTTAAAAAACTTAGAGTTCCTCTGTCACTGGTGTCACTGTAAGTATCTGTGGGCTGGCTCCGGCTCTCTTCTCAGAAAACGTCCCTGAACTCTCGGGCCTGACACACGTGTGGCAGGCAGTCGGGGGCTAGAAGGAACATGGGGTGTGCTTTGCAAATTCAGTTGACAGGGTTCGCCGGTAGATGAGGTGTTGTCAGTAGAGACGAGAGACCAAGGACTGTGCCTGGGCTTCAGTTTTGTATTTGTAAGGGTCACTTCTGGGGTGAGTCAGGAACGAGACTGAAAGAGCAGGGCAGCCAACTTTTCAGGGTTTTAGTCTAGCTTGGAGTGGACACATGGAGCCGAAGCTACTGGGAATATGAAATCCAGGGAGGGTCACCTCTGAAGGTGGGACAGAACGGCTCAGCTGGTGCAACTCAGCTTACGAAGAGGAGAAGTACGTCGTGTGGCAAGGAAGGTAAACCCTCGAGGGGAAATCTTAGGTGAGGATGTGGACAGTTGTGAGAGAAAATGGTATATCAATAAAGGTGAGACTGTCATTAGATGCATGTATAGATGATTTACTGGGATTAGGAGCTAAATGACCAATAGTGATCAATAATTATTTCAGCATTAGTAGACACAAGTAGCACAGACTTTATGGAGGCATTAAATTGGTTATAGCATTAAATAATATTGCTGATAGTAATATGATTTGTAATATAGAAGAAAAGGAAATATTAGTCAAAAGAGGGAGAAAAGAAGACAGAAGATGACGGACAACACCAACAGATGCAAGAAACAGGTGAGTGTAACAGGCTTTGGTCTGCAATGACTTCAATAGAGCTGTTTTCATGAGTTCCTTTTGCAGGAGGCTCTGAGACATACAATTGTTTAAGTATTATTTTTAGGCAAAACAAAAAAAAAAGAGAAAAAGCCTACTGAAAGTAATTTTTTTTGGTAAAGTACCACCAAGGGTAGGCTTACCTTGCAGCAAAATTGTGAAATGGAGGTTATATTTCAAACTTGTTCCATACATAGGCCAAGGTATGGGGCACCACACTTCTGTCTTGGCTGTTGACTGACTGAAAAAAGGAGGAGGGATCAGAGTATCGATGGAGACAAAGGATCTGCACAGCTTTGAGTGTGTCATCAGCACTATTCAATGTACCAGTTACTCATAGCTCAACAACACTACTCATTCTATTTGTAACTAAGACAATCAGCCCACCTTATCTCAACTGATACATCACTATCATCTCCTACTAGTCGTATTTTATTATTAAGCAGTATATCTGCTTATGCAAAGATTTAATACTTGAAAATTTCTTCCTGTTTTTGTTTTGTTTTGTTTTCTTTTTCTGTAGTCCAGGCTGGTGCTAACTCACTCTGTAGCCCAGGCTGGCCTGAGACTCAGAAAAAGCTCCCTCATCAGCCCCCTGAATCCTGGGATTATAGGCATGTACCACCATACCCAGCCTTTTTCTTCAGGTTTTGTACTTTGGGAAGTGTGCAGAGAACTGAACATTGCTATAGCTCAGATTAAGTGTCTACTCAAGGTTGATGTAGTCAAGGCTTGGTCTCTAGGGCAGTGCTGTTGGGAGTTGCCGCACTCCTTAAGTGGGAGGGTCAATGGGGAGCCCTTAGGCCTCTGGGGACTTTCTCTCAAAGGTAATTGTGTGGCACTGATTCCATTCTCTCTACTTAATGCCATAATCGTGATCTAAATGGTTTTGCCAGATGTATTTCCTTAATGACATGCTGCCTTACCACAGGCTCAAAGGTAATGAGCCCAACTATTCTTAGATTGAAACCTCCAAAACTGGGATCCTAGGTAAACCTTGTTTCTTTGTAAGTGTATCGCAGCATATCAGAGAAACAGAAAATGAATGAGAAAAAATGTGCAGAAAAAAATTACCTGGTGGAAGAGAAAGTCAGAGGGATTCTGGGGTCAGGTTTGCTCCCTCTAACTGCTTTCTGTCATGGGAACTAACTATGGCACTAGAGGAACTGTATTAAACACTTCCGCAGTCAGTATTCTCAGTGATCCAATCATGTTCTACAAGGCCAAGGCTACCTCTTGACATTGCCACACTAGAGACCAAGAGTTCAACTTGTTAATCTTTGGGAGGCATAATTAAATTATATCTAAACTTTGTCACCTAAGTAGAACTAAATAGATTTAGGAGTAAATATTTGTTACGGTTGGGCCAATTAGGAAAAGCCGTTTTGTGTTTGCCCTCATAATCTTTATAACCCTTTGTCAACAAAGATTTTAAGTAGGATTCTTTTAAAATTTTTTTTAAATAGTGGGAAATTGATACTCATCTGGCTTGAACACTATGGAGATAGGAGGACACAGGGCAACTCCAAGTTTATGAGTTTAAGCCAGCATCATGAAGGACATGATTGGAGTCATTGGAGTCAGTGTCAACTTCACTGTAGTCTCTCATCTGCTGTCAAGATCTTACGACTATTGTCATACCTCTCAGTGCCACACACAGGGCACACATGTCAGGTGAAAGAGCCGTGATTGTGATCCCTCATTTGTCTCTCTTTGTATTTTCAGAGGAAATCTGTTCTGCAAAACTTGAAAAAAAAAAAAAACTCCTAGTTGATTCTCCTTTATATTTTGTTGTTCAGAATTGTACCACCTTTCCCTACGTAATTAATGATTAGAAAGAGGAAGCATTTAAAATATTGATTTCAAACCAAATAAAACGTATTCCCCATGCTGGAAATGCTAACAGCTTCCCTTGAAATACATGTGCATGTAGATAAGGTTAGAAAATCAATGTCAGAAAAAAGGGAGCAAAGCTGTAGTTGTTCCAGTGAAGATATCAAGTCGGTTTTAACAAAGAGATCATCAGCAGTGGAAATGCACTCAAGGAAGTTCAAGAAAGCTGCATTTACACAGTGCACTACAGAAAGCTGATTTTACACACAGCGCTCTAGGTTCGAAAAGAATATAAGTTTAAGAACAGTTATACCTACAGTCATTTATTAGGAGCGATAAATGAAAATCTAGTAAGATCTCTCTCTCTCTCTCTCTCTCTCTCTCTCTCTCTCTCTCTCTCTCTCTCTCCTCTCTTTCTGTCCTCTCTGTCTCCCTCACCATGGCCTTTATTCCAAGGCATATTATTTCTTTATATGCACTCACTCTCTCCTCCCTGTAAACTACAGTTTCTTATATTAGTATCAAATTAGACAAGACCCTGTTGTTACCTTGGACTCAAATACAGGTGGTGTCCTACTCTGGGCTGGCAGCATTCTGCTTTCCAATTCTAAAGTTCCTGAAGCCTTTGATGATGGCCCTAGCTTGTATTTTATTATTACCAGCCATAAAATGTTAGTCAGCTTTTGGGAAAACCAAACATGAGCCAATGATCACTAATTTGATGGACTCTGACGACTGAGGTTGTGGGTTAGGGAAGTTCACCGTAGCTAGGACAGGAAATGGGAAGAGCATGTCTAATACAATTATGTTATTTCAAGATTATGCAGAATAAACAAGTACAATATTTAAAAATGAGAATAAAATAGTTTTTACTTTTTCTCTTTATTTTCATTCACCCAGTCATTGAAAAACTTTAAAAAGTATCTGCTTTCCTCTAGATAATGAGGAGACATACATGAAAAGAACGCAGTGCTTAACAGCGGTCATAGTAGTCAAATGAGGCAAGTGAGCATGCTTCGTAGACAGCCTGGGACGCTACACAAACATACATAGAAGAGGATCCCAAGGCAACCTCAAGCTAACACTTCATCTGGTCTTCAGTTGTAAGTACAGTTCAAAAGGCAAGTACAGAATATGGAGAAGGCCAACCCAAAGCTGGTAGAGCCACGCAGAAAACAATGCACACATGAGAAACACCCTTTGTGTTTCCTAGTTCCAACAAGTTCCACAGAAGGATTGCTGGTTGTGCTCTTGGTTTTTGAAATGCAGCAACCACACGGGAAAGAGCAAAATTCTGATCTGATTGGAGTCTGGAATGAGAAGAAGCTGGAGAAATGGGCAGAGAGTAGACACGACTTGATGTGTTGGGTTTGAGAGCTGGGCCGTTGGTGAGAGGACTGCAGGTGCAGTCGGATGCAGAAGGCACACTCCACTGTAGTTCCTCTGTAGAATGTAGCTGTAAAACTCAGACGGAGTACACGTAGAAGCTATTTTGGGACCTCATAAAAGTAAATAGCAGGAACAGTGAGAAAGAAGACCAAAATTCAAAGGACCTTTGAACCTGCAGCAAGTTGCAGCTTCTCTTTATTATCATTATAATTATTATGTGCTCTACTATCCTCCTAGCCTGGATGCACACAACCCAGAACCCAAAAGTGAGGACTGGTTTTGTAGAGCTACTTGTAGGAGGAACTCTGAAGATCTGGCCTCAGTAGAGAGCACTGATTTTCTAAAGATGGACAAAGTGAGGGAAATATCCTTATTATTTAAAATTTTGTATCTCAGCCTGCAGCATTCCATAGTCACTTAGAATTCTGAAGCACATACTTTTTTCTCTATAGTTATAACTGAGGTTAAAAGAGGAAGGAGAAAATTTTAAAAACCCTACAGTGTCTCCCTATTCCATAAAGTAGGGAGCGTAAGCATTCAGGAATAAGTACATCATCCAGGTAGAAAATAAATGAGAGGCAGTAGAGTTGAATTGTACCCTAGACCAAATGGGTCTGACAGAGTGCACAGAGCAATCTATCCCACAGCTGCAGAGTCCACGTTCCTCTCATTAGCACGTGGAATGTTCCTCGGTGTAGATCCGTGTAAGAAGCCACAAAACAAGTCCTAGCAATTTGAGATCATGCCAAGTATATTTCTTAAGTACATCATCAATAACAAAAAAATACAGGTCCATAAAATGAAATAACTTATTCTTGAACTGCCAAGAGTACTTGGCTATTATTAGAATAATCGTGAAGGTTAATGATACAGAAAAAAGAGCCTAGGATCAATCACAAACATTTTTAGCCAACTGGTTTAACAAGGGTGCTAAGGATTTGTTGAAGAAAGGTCAGTATTCAACAAGTGGTTCTGGGAATGACGTGTACTCGGAAAACAAAGATGAAAATAAGGTTCTCTATCTCTTACTGGGCACAAAAATCAACTAAAATGGACTAACTACTAAAATGGAAATTTTAAAACAATAAAAGTAATAGAAAAAACATGAAGAAAATGTTTTAGGACATCAGAATGGGAAAGGATTTTTTTTGGCAAGTTTTCCAAAAGACAAGTAAGAAAAAAGAAAAGACATATATCATTACATCAAACTTAAAACTTGCCATAGCCAAGCAATAATCCTGAGAATGAGATGAAGGCATATAGAATGGGAGAAGATATTTATGAACTATACAACTATACAGGAGATTGGGTTGGGAGTATGGCTCAGAGGTTAGAGTCCTTGCCCAGCAAGATCAAAGCTCTAGGTTTGATTCCCCAGTGCCACCTAATCTGGGAGTGGTGTCTCATGCCTCTAGCGAAAATTGCTGTGGATCTGAGGCCAGTCTTGCTACTGCGCTACATAGTGAATTCTGGACCAGCCTGGACAGTAGAGTAAGACTGCAGCTTAAAAAAAAGAAAATAAGAAAGAGATTAATATCTAGAGTATACACGGAGCTCCAAAACTCCTATAAATATGTATGTGTGTGTATGACTATTGAGTTTATATATTGCTATCATATATCCTGAATAAAAAATATATAGTAAATTGAATTAAACAATTTTCAAAAAAATCTAAAAATGGGCAAAGATACATGAAAAATTCTCAGTCACTACTTATTATGTAAATATGTAAATACAGGTGACACAGAGAACCTTTCTCACTCCAGTGAGAATTATGTATATCATAAATGATATTGTGTTGATAAGGACACTGAGAAAAGCAAAACTTGTAAGCTCTTGGTGAAAACTTAAATTAGTACCTGTGTTATGAAAATAGAGCACTCCTTGAAGGGTGCTCAAAAACTGAGTATCAAGATCTAACATATTGCCTAGAAATTACATTCCTACTTATACAGCCAAAGGAAATGAATCCGTATGTTAAAAAGATATCCACAGGCCCAAGTTTATCCCAAGTTTATTGCAGCACTATTCATAATAGCACACACACAGTGGAACACTATGAAATCCTGAGATTTGTGACAATGTGGATGGAACTGTTGATCAGTATGTCAATAAGGTCAGCCCAGAAAGACACGGAACATGTGGCCTAACTCGCATGTAGAACATAAAAAGTTGATGTCATAGAATCTGAGAAGATAATGGTGGTTACTAAAGTCTGGGAACACAAGGAGAAAGGAGCAATGGGAAAAATTATCATGGATAAAGTTACTCCTGCACAGGAATAAAATATTTTGGGCCAGGGTGGGATGCAGCTCAGCAGCTGAAGCACTTGCCCAGCATGAGCAAGGCTCTAGTTTAATTTCCCACCACCACATGGGCCTGGTGGTCCAAGCCTGTAATACCAGCAAACGGGAAGGCTGAGGTAGAAGGACTGCTGTGAGTTCCAGGAGACCCTGGCCTCCTTAGTGAGTTAAGCTCCAGGCTAGGTTACAGACAGACCCTGTCTCAAAACAAAAAGGATTAAAAATTTTTATGTATAATTGCCCAATAAGAACAACCATAAACAAGAAATATTATCATATACTTTAAAAAAGAAAACTAGAAAAGATTTCAAATGTTTTCATCATGAGGAATATATATATATATATATATATATATATATATATATATATATATATACATATTTTTGAGACAGGGTCTCACTCTGTAGCCCAGGCTGGTCCTGAAATCACTATGTGGCACAGGCTGGCCTTGAACTCACAGCAATTCTCCTGCCTTAGCCTCCCGAGTGCTGGGGTTACAGGTGTGCGCTGCCACACCAAATTTATGAGGTGCTGGGGAATTGAACCCAAGGCCTTGTGCTTGCAAGGCAAGTGCTTTAACCTGTACCATACTTTCAGCTCATGAAATAATAAATTTTTGAAAAACACATTTATGTTTAACCTGTTTTAAACATTATACAAAGGTCATATTATATATTATACATGTGTTAAAATATCACACAATCTCCTATGCATATTTTTATAGTTTATATATTCTGTTAAGATAAATTTAATGTAAAATAAAAATATTCTTAAAACCATATCGTTTGTTCTTTCTTCCTAATAAGTAAAATAAAAATAAATACAATGACTATAGGAGAATCTCAAACACTTGTGAATCAAAGAGCACGTTTCTGAGTTTAATTAGCAGTATTTAAAGTATTGCGCATAAATAAAATGTAAACATGTATTTGAATATAGTTAAGCACAGAGAAATGGTGACAATATTTGAAAAAATGAATATATTTGTCATTTCAAATGATTACACATTTTTAGAACATCTGGAAGTTACTATTTTAGAAAGTTTCTAGTATACAATAATGCATTATAACTATAGCACCATGTTATAAATTACATCGTACACTTAAGATACTCACAACATAATCAGAATTCACATATATCTCCTCATCATCTACCTTTCCACACTGTCCACACAGACCATCATTGCAGTCTGTATTCTAAGCATTCAAACAGTTTTAAGATTCTGCATATCTATAAGATCATGCATTGTGTGTCTTTCCATGCCTGAGGTGTTTCACATAGCACAATGTTTTGTAAGTTCACCCACGTACTTGTAATTAGAAAAATAGCCCCTCCACTTGTACAATGTGAACAACGTTGTATTATGTGTAGGTATTTTTGTTTTGGGATATACACATCGTGATTTTATTATGTGTCTGTTAAAGGACATTTCACTTGATGCCCTGTGCTGTAACTAATGATACTGCAGCACATGTAGGACCATAGACATCTCTTCAAGATGTTGGCATCATTTTCTCTAGGAAAAGAGGAAATCTCAGAGAGCTATTATGAGGCAGCATTTTCACTGAACAAAATGAATAGAAATAAGTCAAAATTTATGGGAGCCCTCTAACGTGATTTGTGGAGAATAATCTGTATCTTAAGTATGTATATTAGAAAAGAAAAGCCTTCATTCCAATAGCCTAACTTACCTCCCAATAGCTTAACTTTCATCCTTTTAGAAAACACGCTAAGATAAACTGGAGAAAATAATAAAGATATGAATAAAAATCCATAAAACTTAAAATGCGACAGAAGAAAAAAATTAAGCACAGAAAACTCTTAAAACTCCAGCAGTGCTGTTATATCTCAATCCAGACTGAAAACAGCAAGAGGAAAAAGACATTAGACAGATTTTACTAATCAAGAATGAAAACAGATAATTTTTCAGAGCTACAAAATATTTAAAGGACAGCTGAAGTTACTATAAACACCTTCGTGCACATAAATTCTGTAGTTTAGAGGAAATGACCATTTCCTTAAAAGTCACAACTATCAAAACTCATCCACGAGGACATAGGTAATTCAGATAGTGTAGCACAAAGAAATGGAATTTGTGGGGAGAAGCTTTCCAGAAAGGTGCCCAGACCTGGTGGACACAGTGGACTTCTACTAACCACGCAGAGAAGAGTTGTAGCAGTTCTAGACTATGTCTTCTGAAAATGGAGAAGGGAGCATTTCTCACCTTACTGTTATTCTAAAATCAAAGACAGCTACAAAAACAAAAATTACTCTCAAAACTCTTTTGTACATAGATACAAAACCCAACAGTACACTAGCAAATCAAATCTAGCAATACATGAAAATAATATACAGTTACTGAGCGGGAATTTTCCCCCCAGGGAATGCAAGCCTGCTCAACATTTGGAAAACAAGCAATGCAATATACCTTATTTACAGCCTAAAAAATCCCTGATCATATCAATAGACATAGAAACA
Source organism: Ctenodactylus gundi (assembly GCA_004027205.1). Classification (NCBI taxonomy): domain Eukaryota; kingdom Metazoa; phylum Chordata; class Mammalia; order Rodentia; family Ctenodactylidae; genus Ctenodactylus; species Ctenodactylus gundi. The sequence continues at coordinate 672,425 of PVKB01000397.1, forward strand.
TCTTTTGAGAAACTACATCATTCAAGGTGAAGATTTTTAGTCAATTAAGCACTCAAGGAGATATTCTAAAACACACACACAAAAATCCTACAGTTATCACATAATGATTCTAGTATTATTATAGAAGAACAAGTGAACTAGAGTAAAACTAAAAGCAGTGAAATGAGGTTGTAGAGGCACATTGATCAATTTTTAAGACTTATTATAATGTTACCTTAATGTACAAGTTGACATAAAGTAACAAATATCAAGACAAGAGAATCTATAAGTAGATCCATATTTCTGTATATGTCATCAATTGACTTTTGACAAAGATGCAAAAACATTTTTATAGAGTATGATTCTTCCAATAAATAATTTTTAAAAGGAAACAAACATCTATCAGAAAATAGTGACCCTTAACCTAAATCTCTCATTTTCAATTGATATTTAGTTAAAATCAATCACAAATTTTTAGTATAAAAGAGTAAACTTTACAATTTTTGAACATTTTGGTGACTTAAGTTCAAACAAGATTCATTAGCTATTACTCTCAAAAGATAATCCATAATCTTAAAAATATGAAATTAAATTTTTAAAAATCAAAAACCAAAAAGTGCAATAATGTCTGGTCTCTAAAAGATTGTTGAAAGCATGAAAGGCACAATTAAGAATTACATATCTCACAGGAGTTTGCCCATAATGGGGGATGTATTTAAAGTTGTCTAAACTCAACAATGAAGACACAAAAATGATTTTAAAAATGAACAAAATATTTGCACAAGCACTTCACAGGAAGCAGAGACAAAACAAATATGCACGTTGAAGGGTCTTTGACTTCTGTCTTAGCTGCTTTCTTATCGCTGGACAAAATCCTCGACATGCACAACTTTGAGGAGGAGAGATCTATTTGGGCTTGAAGTTCAGAGGTTTCAGTCCTTTCGTTGCCAACCTCCAATGACCGAAGGGCCTAGGGTGGAGACAGGCTGCTCCATGTGAAGTAGCCAAGAAGCAGAGAGAGAGAGACAGGCAAGGGGTGGGGTCAACATTATGTCTTGCAGGGTCCCACCTCCTGAGAAACCATCTCACCACCCAGGCTACACCTCATCTGTTGGTTAACCCACTGACGACATGGGATTTGGGGAGATATTTTAACAACATAAGAAGCTATTAGGAAAAATTCAACAAACACTATGAAATAATAGTGGATAATTACTAGAATACCTAAAGTTAAGAAAAAAAAATACTGAGAACACAAGAATTTTCAAGCATTACCGGTGGGAATGGAAATGATGCAGCTACTTTGGAAAATGTTTTAGCAGTTTATCATAAAATTAAACCTAAAACATACCAAATTACTAGCAATCTTACATAGGTGCTTGCTCTAGAGTTATGAAAACTTATGTACATAAATGTCTTCTAGAAGCAGCATTTATACCTGCTTGAAATGAAAGACAGCTCAAATATGTCTTATGAACAGATAAACAAAATGTGGTAAATCCATACAATGGAATATTTTTCTGCAATAAAAAAGAAAGGACTATAAACACATCAAACAGTTTGGATGAATCTCAACCATGCTGAATGAAACAAGACAGTCTTAAAGTTTATACATCCTATGATTATATTTATAGAACAGTTTCAAAAGGATAAAACTACAGTGATGAAGAATAAACCAGCATTTTCCAGGAACTGGAGATGAAAAATTGGTGTGACTGTAAAGAAATACCCATTTGTTTTTGGATGGGGATAAAATGGGTCTATGTCTTGATGGTGATGATTGAGGCAAGAATCTCCACCTACATTAAAATTCAAAGAAATATACGCTAAAATAAATCAGTGTTTAAAAAGTAATGGAGATGGTAGATTGAGAATGTGAGACTCGGGCATTTTCATCTTCTAAACTTTAGAATTGAACTGAGGATTTAAAACCTTCCGGCAGGGGGCTGAATATCTGTAGGTATTCTTCGTGGAATGTGAGTTCCTGTTATGAAGAGACATCCAGCCTTGATAAGAAACGACTCTAACTGTGAGCTCCATTTGTCCAACATCACATAGTTCTAATTTCTAAACATGACCCTCTGCCTCTCCAACCCCAACATCTTGACTACTGTGAGCTAAAGCAGCCCAAAGCTCAGTAAGGGGATGGGCGAGGCCTTGGCTGGGCCAGTAGCAATAAACAATACAGAATCCAGGTACTGTGTAGGCCAGTGATGTGTCAGCCTGCACGTGGCTGCGTCATTGTATTTTATGTGTTTTATGGACTGAAAACCTGCATATAGGGGAAAATAGGGGAGGAGATCAGAAAGAAATCAACATTTGCCTGGACCAAGTATACCATCTTGAGAGAGACCAGATAGACAATGATGGCCTCGGTGAAGTTTTTCTAAACTGTGTGAATTACGATATGTGACATGAATGTGTTTTCTCTACAACTGATTCGTGTGTGAAGTGATTATGATCATTTCTACCCACTCAACTAACCTTTAATGAAGGTGCTTTCTGGGCCAGGAAGTCTGAGAGACACTGGGAAGAGAAAGAAATCAAGCAGTAAAGGAACTTGGTCTATCAGCCTAATAAAGGAAGGACCCATGATTAGTGAGACCAATCCCGTGTCTGACCAAGAGGGTAATAAAGCTACTTTTGCAGAAAGCATAGGTAAATGTTTTCCATGTTCACAGACAATGTCCCAGTCATCTGTCTGTGGATGCACTGCTAGTCATTTTCCGTATGGTTTAGGGCAGGTAACTTAAGCTCTTTGTGCCTTACTTTCTTCCCTTGCACAAAAGGGCTGATTGCTCCTTACTCACAGACCCCTGATCAGAATAGGAATAGATATTTGAAGCTGCAGTCGGTGGTAAATATTTAGTGAATGCTTAGAACAAACCCAGCTCAGCGATCATGAAGTAAAATCAACTCCTCTGAGCTGCTCTTCTGTGTGTGTGTGTGTGTGTGACACTGTGGGGCTGGCCCAGGGCCTTCACCCTATGCTACATCTCCGGTTCCCGTTTGAGTATTCGAGGTAGAGTCTGCCCCAGTTGCTACATTGCCCAGGCTGGGCTCACATTTGTAACCCTTCTGCCTCAGCTTCCCAGAACGCTGGGGTTTCAGGAGCGTGTCATCTGACTGACGCTGCTGCTAATTGTTCCATTCTTGCCTTGCCCATCTCAGGAAGGCACCTCCTCTGAGGAGCTCTGCTTAGTGGGTTGATTTGCCCAGCCTGGGTAAGTAAACAAAGAAGTCTGCTTCCTGACGTCCATCTCCATGACCTAAGTGCACACTGTTTGCTTTTGGGCCTCCTATTTTTCAAGGGTAGAAAGGAAAAGATTAGATGGCTTTTACCAGGATGGGCTGCAGAATTCCTTCGTGCTTTACTCTTCCACACCGCAGCAAGGGAAAAGTAATGCACACTGTGGCTCTATCACCCCAGCCATTGCAAGAAACTGTTCCATCCTGCACAGAGACTGCTTAGTCAAAAGACCAACATTTCCCTCTAGTGGCTTATTGGGAGCAGCATCTTACCTTCAAGAAAAGAACGTGCACAGAAGGGACAGAGAAATAAGTAAGGTAAGATGATTCCGGGTGCTACACCGACACATTCACATTACATTTAAGTTGTATTGCACTAGAATAATCAAGAAAGAGTGCATCGAACTCTGGTTAAACTGATATTGTTTGTTCATGGTGAACACAGAAAAAATGAGACAATTCAGAAGCGGTAACTAATGTTGCAGCTGGCGGATATGTGAAAGTCTTGGAGAGAAAGCTTGGGAAACATCAGCTTTCAAATTTATTAAAGGTCAGCATGTTCATTGTTGTAAAAGAGGTAATTGTGGCAAAACCCGGTAGGAAGAATAGATTTGACCCACCCTCTAAAGTCACTGCTTGGAGTTTTCTGAGCTGGTTCCTTAATACTTCTCTTCCTCTTTTCATGGACATGATTGTACTTCTAGATTTTTTTCTGGTCTAGACATTCTGTATCAGTGTCTTTATGTAAATAATAAGATTTTGTTGTCATTTATTCACTGCTTCCTGTCATCACCCCCTCTTTATCTTTGGTTTGCATCCATGGCTCCTGTTGCTTCCTCTCCTCCCCATACTTATCTAGCAATGTTATTTATGTAAATATTTAGAATTAATTATCATTTCTAAGTAAGTGCTACTTTGAGCTTGTCCATAAATGCGTTTATGTTTACTTTTCTGCAAAACCTTACCCGGGATAGGAAAGTAGAATGGAGACTATACGAGAAGACAGGGTGGAGGGAGGCGGTGGGTGACCAACAGAAAAGGGGGTTCATCGGGACTGAAAAAGATAAAATTTATGGCATAACTGTACGAGCCTGCTGAAACGAGACTACTACCCTGTGCAAATAATAGGAACCAATAAAATCAAATTAAGAAATATTACCTGTGAATTTGATTATCTGTTTCATTGGCTTATTTTCTGTGTACATCGCTCAATTCAACTATAAATTCTTCCCTGGTCACATCGATGTCCTTTGAAGGCACACGAATACTTTAGGCAAAAAACAAATGCCATGGTAGAGGAAGCCCTTCTCACCTGCCCCTATTGGCTCACTCGGCCCAGTGCCCATGCAGAACTCAGCTCGTTACCGCCTGGAGCTCTCTTCCTGGAGATGTCCACTCGGCCGCTGGTGTGAGGCGAGGCCCCTGCTTACCTCCCCTTCTTTCCTCACTTGCTTTTCGCAGAAGACAATTCAAATCAGCAAAGTGACCTCTGAGAAAGAATGCACGATGGGAAGCTTTGTCCCTTTGAAAGTATCTTTTTTGGTTTTTTTTAATGGGAAATTGATAAATTTTCTTTATATAGGAGCCTGTCTGTGTAGGTAGGGGAAATGGTGACTTCCAGCTTTTTGTGTTAAGCATGAGAAATCCACATTATTTTTCTTCCACATTCTAAAAATCTAAATCTCTATAACATTGCTATATCACATTATTTTTTCCTGATGAATTTCTCATATCGAGTGTGTCTTGGCATAGGTGTGTTTCTAAGTCCTTTGAAACAGAAACTCACGCGTTCTTGATAGGCAAACTGTGTTTATTTATTCGATGAATCCTTTATCTCCAAATATTTCTAGCTTTATGATTAGAATTCTTAAAGCTGGAGCTTGAATCCCTTTTCTGTGTCATGCTGTTGCAAGTGTATACAACCGATCTGTTCTGTATGTTTACACTTCGCTCTGCCTTCTGGTACATCTTACTGATTTTACCTTCGCGTGTCTCTGTTGGACTTTTCTTGCAGATTCTGGGCACATCTGCATCTTCCTTCACGTTTGTCTTCCTTCTAGTTCTTTTTCATTTTGTGTGTCGTTTTGTGGCGCGTTGGTCTCGCTTGCAGGTGATATCTTACGCTTTATGACTTGCAAGGCACCGACGGTAGCACTTCCGAGGGTCTCAGCCTGTGGGCTTTCTACTTCTCCTCTTTCTCTGGTTTCCCTTCTTCCTTCTTCCTCTATTTGCTTTCTGACCTTTACATTGCATTTTCTTTTTCCGTATTAGACGACATTGGGTGACCGCCAGTTTCTAGAGGGGAATATAAGTTTTTGATAAGCAAATTCATGTGTGTCAAATGGATTTGTCAATTAGATCATTCACCCCTCAGAGACTTGGCCGGGGGCTTACATGGGAGAAACTTCTAGATTTTTCTCTTGGATCAGTCCAATTGCCTTCCAATCTCTAGATGATATTATCTAATCAGTAGGCCATGCCTGGTATCCAGCCCTGTAAGGCTCCGTGCGCAGGAGAAGGTCTTGCTGCTTCAACACAGTGAACACGAATTTTGTCTCCTGTGTTTTCATTATCGCATTGCCATTCTTTGCCCTAAATATGCCATTACGTGTCCAGAGACTTTTTGTTGTACATTTTCCAGGAAGTCAACCCTTGTTCTTTGACATGGGTGAGTGAGGCAAATGTCCCGATGAAGAGGAAGCCACCAATGGTTCTGATCCATTCTAACAGCACCATGCTGCTTCTCTGGCACGTTGCCCCACCTTCTCCCCCATCCTCAGAGGTCCGTGGTGCAGCCAATCACTGTGCCTTTGGGGATTCTCTTGGAAGTCAACTTGCTTCTCAGCTTTCCTCACTGCCTGCTTAAGGACCTGTTTGTGCTGGTCTGCAAAGTTAGTTGCTACAACTCCAGCATCTGTTTTCTGACTTCTAAACTTGTGTCACCATTCTCTTTTCTTTGCCCCTATCAACTTACGCCTTTAAAATAATTTACTTGTCTCATTAATGGTTTTCTTCTGGGAGTGTCCAAAGGAGAGGGGATAGAAGTTAATGTGCGCCTGAGACACGTAGCTGTGGGCCCACACGTATGTTCTACCAGCTCCATATAACTGGAAGTTACAGAGTGATTCCTTTCAAAGATTTTCTTCCAATTTTTGATAAAGCATTTTTAGTGGCAATTTTACATGTTGACTGAAAGACCATATCCGAAAAGAACCAGTAGCATGAAATATGCTTGGGTGTTCTTTGGAAAAGACCTAATTTTTGGGACCTACAGTGCGATTCAGAGGGGTAACAGGAGGAAAAGAGGACGTTGACATCTCTACTGTTGACACGTGCTCAGCATTCCTCGTTATTCCTTGGCATAAGTTATCATGTTTCATTTTAAGCTGGTACTATATTTGCTTGACAAAGATGGGGAATGTGGGTAGGCTAAAGAAATACACAACTCTACAATTAAAAACATAAAGATTCAACTAAAGTCGGCTCGAAACCGGAGCTCATGGCATCGCCGTTCCAGCAAGCTAAGTTCAACCTGTGGTTAAAGGTTTGTAAAGTAACTGAATAGCGCACTGTTCCAATTACCAGAATTCTTTCTTGTCCCACACTCACGCTTGACTTAAGAGAGGGAGAGGGATGGCTGCGAATGCGGTCTCTGCTTGGGGACGCTAGCTCGTTCTGTGACCTTGGGAACACTGCTTTCCTCTCAGGGCCTCAATTTCTACATCGGTAAAACAAGGTCATCAGAGTAAATGGTCTGTCACATTGTGATGATCTATTCTGCAGATGGTGAGGCGGAGGTGCTGAGAGCCCCAACAACGCGTCCAAGTCGGAGGGGAAGTCACATGCGAGGCCACCCTCTAACTCTCTGTTTACACTCGGCAAGAAACTTCCCAACAGATAGTCCGACGGCCTCCCAAATGCCAGTGGGCATGATATATGGTTTTCTCCTGGGTCCCTCTTTAGAACTGAATCGCTCCATGTCCCCTGCAGGGCCTACAGGGCCTCATCTATAAGTTAGGTAAATAAATACTCGAAAATGTGGGATAGAAATGGAAGTCAGAGGCTCTGGGGAAAGGAGTCAGCGAACTTGGGCCTCTTCCCATATGGCTTCAGCACATTTGATTATTTTATGAATGCACGAGGTGACACGGTGGGTTCTTTAAAGCCATTCTTATACATGCTGAGCGGGTTTATAATTCATGTGAATTTAGATAATGAGGTAATTGGGTATAATGGCTGAAGCAGTGATTCAGGAAGGAGAAGATCTCAAATTATTTATAATAATAACTGTTACTAATACTTGAATGCTATTACCAAGGAAAAGCCAAAATGGTAATAACTTCCATTTGAGTGATGGAAGAAACCATAGATACATTTTTCTCCAAGTCCTTGTTTTAAACTTAGGAGAAATAAAAAATTAGAGAGGAAATGTGACTTGAACAAAATTTGACCAGAGTTAGATGAATTTTTAGTTTGATTTTTTCCCAATATTCCATTGCACTCTGGCTTGCAATATTATAGTTGATCTCTCTCTGTACATATCACAGTGCTAGCAAAGAATATTGTAACATGGCACCCAGATAATTAGATGTATCTTGATTTGATGACTGCATTGGTAAATAATGAAACCAAGGAAGCATTAGATAATTACTTGGGAAAATAACAAGAAAAGGGGTAGTGGCATAATTCCAGTTTCAACATCACAAGTGATGAAGGCATTAATAGTATAAAACAAGATCATTTTATATGATAACCCAAAATATGTCATTTCCTGCAAGCTTGATCTTATTTACGAATTTTACCAGATTTAAGTTTGCTCTTGGTACAATATGAAGCAGAGACCACTGTTCTCCTCATTCTCTGGCTGCTGGGGACATGAGTGTATTTCTTGCAGTTTGTACTTGACGTTGAATAGAGCTGGGCTATGAGCTTAACCAGAACTACACCGGAGCTCAGATCTTTGCCTCTAAGCTAAGAATTTTTATGGGAAAGTAGGCGAAAGGAAGTTTTCACATTCATTTAAGGTATGTCACATTGCTGCAATTTTACCAATTTGTCACTGCTGTATTATCTGAGCAAAATGTTTCATTTATTTTTGTAGCTATTTATTTAATGGTTTCTTTCTCAGCTCCTTGATCTCAATTTTTTGCCTCTGTGTCAATGACCTGCTTAATGACACCCAGTGTTCTATGATTTCCTAGTGTATAAATATTGCAATTATATGTATTGTTTTTGGCTTAAGACTAATTTATTCCAAATGGTGGCCCCTGTAATTTCCTATTAACATTCTATCATCATAATATTATCTTAAATCTTAAGAATACATTGTTCTCTTCCATCAAAAGAGAGAAAAGAAGAAAAATTATCATTTTGAAACATATAAAAATTCAGTAATTTTTTTTTTTTTGAGACAGGATCTTTCTCTGTATCTCAGGCTGGTCCTGAACTCACTATGTCACTGTGTAGTCAAGGCTGGCCTTGCACTCACACAAAACTCCTGTCTCAGTCTTCTGAGTGCTAGGATTACAGGCGTGCAATACCACGCCTAGTTTATGGGGTGCTGGGGAATCAGGCTCAGTACTTAGTGCTTGAACTCCAGCCCTGAATTTCTTTATATTTTAGTTTCATTAGTTAAAAATAGATAAGATGCCTCATGCATTCTTTTGTTCAACAGCTGATAACCCCTTTGCATTGCAAATTACAAATAAATATTTCTTGTTTTAGTAAGTGGATTATTCGGACGCAGAGACATGGACTTGAATGCTGATTTTTGGCCCTTTTTAAGTTGTTTTGGTCCTGGTCCTGGTTTCTCTTTTATAACCTATGGAAAGCAGATCTTTTAAATCACTACCCTTCAGACTTTGGATGAGATGAGGTGACGATGAGCCCCAGTGTCTTTCTCATAATTGGTGTTAATAATTGTCCCTCATTCCTTTACTCACCTGCTCCCCCACCCAACACCGCTCCTTGCTAGCATCGGGTCCTGTTACTGTGTAACTTGCACAAGGTAAGCTCTTCCAACTCTATTGAAATCTTTGGCTTGAGATGTTTTCTTTTCCATTCAGCGTTGCTTGTTTACATGGTGTGAATCAAATGAGAGAGAAAGGAGCACAGCATTCATGATTGTCTTCTAAGAAGGCAGCTGCAACATAAAGGGGTCTCAGGAAACAGGATGATCTGTTTGTGTGGTCAGGAGCCTGTGATCCCTGACCTGTCTTAATCCTCAGCTGTGGCACCAGGTGGAACTGAATGTTGGGGGGAAAATCAACAATACTATCTGTGTGAGTATTTTTTCTGGTATTGTTGCCGATCACATAAAAAAAAAAATTCTGTGGTAAATGTTGAAGTCTTCCCTTTCTTCAGTGGGCTCAAGTGTGTACATCTGCATTGCAAAGGTAACAAGGATTTTCTGGAAATCCCATTTCTCTTGAGGATTTGGGATGCTCCTGGTTATCTGCCACAATATAAAAAAACAAGTTGAAGGAATGTGGAAATGTTAAGCCATCTGGCTGCTGGTCCACTCTCGCACCGGCTATAGGGGTCACTGAGCGCCCTCCAAGGGCTGCTGAGGCTCAACTCTGACAGGAAGCATTTGATCTCATCCCAGCAGTGTGCGGACATGTGTCCTCAGCTATGTGGATTGTCTTCCAACTGGGTGGTGAGGGAAGATTGAAGTGGGAAAACTCAAGGGAAGTGCTTGGAAACTGTTGTTTAGTCTCCTAAGAACTCCCCAGGTCCCGTGTCAAAGTCTTTGGTTAATGTCATATTTCATTATATGCCCATATTTTTCTTGAGTGTGTCCCTTTGGAAATCTTGAACATGTAATGTGGAGAGACTTTGCCTAAGATGAGAGGCAGGGTAATCAAATGATGGCAATCACCTGGTGGTAGACAGACAGAAGAGCAGGCGTGGTGACATGCATGCCACGTGGTAGCAAGTTCCAGCAGAGGCCAGCTAAGGCACATTCATCCCTAGAACACAGGTGGGTACCTGTTTTGATGAACAGGATCCCAAACAACTAGATTTGACATTCTCTGAGTAAATAATGAACATAACTATGCTACTGTACTTTCTGTACTGGTCCCTGGTGACCTATCCTCAGGGATATATTAATCTATTAGTATTGTCCACAGGTTCAAGGGCTTAAACCATGGAAATTTATTACCCACAGTTATGGACTCTGGAAGTCTAAGATCTAAGTCTTGGGCAAGGTTGAGTTTGTTCTGAGGTCTCTTCTTGTATGCACTGCCACCTTGCTGTGTGCTCACAAAGTTTCTTGATGTTTTATTTTTGAGGTCTTATAAAGCACCCTGACCTTACCGTACTGAGCTCAGCTCACTCTTGCAACCTCATTGAATGTTCATTGTTTCCTTAGAGATACTTGTTTCCGATACAACCATATTAGGAGTTGGGCTTTCACTATGGATAAATGAGGGAGATAATCAGCATGAAGCAAAGGTGATGCAAGTTTGTGAACGTAGGGTGCGTAAAGACGAGAAGTCAGAATTATAAATGCTGTACCACATGTATATCAATGAAGGATTGAAGCCGAATTTACAGGTAAAACATGGGGTATCCTGGAAAACACTGAATTTGAGAGTAACACAAAATAGGTTTTTCTTAGAATGTCCTAACTGTATTTTGGTTGTGACACACTGAAAATAAGAAAGAGACGTTGATTGCCTGCCTTCAGTTCAAATGTGACTGGGTGTTCTGTATTTTCATTTGCTAGATTGGATACCCTTTAATAGAAGAGCTGTTTCCTTCACAGAACTGATCATGGCAAGAAAACAACAAATAAACAAGCAGATGGACAAACACAACACCCCACAAAAAACAGGCACATTCAGCAGAGGGCAGGCAGCTGGGAGGGTCTGACCATGGCTTAAGTCAGCACAGCATGCAAGTTCTTCCACATCTCTTATGGTCATTTGGTGAAGACGGCCTATCTCTTCTATCTCTGTGACTTACATAATTCCAAATACCATGCTCAGTCCAAAGAAAAGTGACATACTCAATTTTATCCAGTCTTAGTCTTGTGTACTTAATTGTACTCCCCCGAAGTTCTTCAGTTGAAGTTCTAAACCCTAGTATATCAGCTTAAGTCTGCATTTGAAAGTAGAGTTTTAAAGAAGCGATTAAAAATAAATGTGGTAATGTGAGCCTTAGTCCATTAGGGCTGTGCATTTATAAGAAGATGACATTTGAACACAGAAGCATATCTAAAGACCAAGACACTTGAAGACAGCAGAAACATATGCAGATGTGACAAAATGGTAATGACCAAGCTAGAGAGACTGGGAGGTGCATGTCTGTCGCCCCAGCTATTTGGCAGAGGGAAGCAAGAAGATTGCTTGAGACTAGGGGTTTGAGATCAGCCTCAGTAGCACAGCAGGACCCTGTTAAAACAAAGCAAAAACAAAACAAGAAGTTAAAAAAAAGGCCAAGAGAGAGGCATAGGGCAAATACAACCTTCCCAACATTCAAGGCAAAACAGCCCTCTTATCACCGGAGTCTTAGACTTCTACATTACAGAACTGTGAAGAAGTTAATCTTCGTTGTCGAAGCCACAAAGCTAATAATGCTTTGGTATGACAGCCAAAACAAACTAGCATACTTACCTTTAGAGAGAGAGAGAGAGAGAGAGAGAGAGAGAGAGAGAGAGAGAGAGAGAGAGAATAAAGTTTATCTGGGGTTAGAAAGAAGCATTAAGTGAAGTTAGAAGCTAGAGCTGAAAGGTTTCTCCAACCACCCATGTCTGCTTCCACATGTGCTTCCTTCCCATTTGATGATGAGAAAGATGAGGATCAGAGCTGGGGATTTTCATAAGGGCTGTGAGTTCAAATGACAGCCTGAAGGATGGGCACATTTATGCATCATTGGAGGAAAGTGCTTATAGAGGTAAAATTATGACCGGTTAGGAAGGGAGCCCGTTAGACACCGCAATGGTCCAAATGCCTTGGTGTTCCCTCAAAATGAGCATGTTGAGATTCTAGCCCTCAGTGTGGTGACAGTAGAAGGTGGAACTTTGAGAGATAGCCGTAAGGGTGAATTCCCGAAGAGTGCAGGTAAATAGGGTTTACAGTATAAGAACAAGAAGACTTATTCATAGGAAGACTCATGAAGAAAATATCATCTATGACCAGAGGAATGGAAATGGAATGTGGTAGTTTTTCCTGTCATGTCTTTTTCTTCCAAAATCTATCATTCTTTCCCTTCCAGAGGCTTTAATCAGTGGCTTCAGTTTGGCCTAAGCCTTCCTTGTAGACTCAAGAACATGTCTTAAAAGAAGGGGCTAGGTTTGAACATTAAATTATTAGAATAAAAAACATACATGTGTATTTTGTTACTCATTCCTTAAACTTTTTGAAGGGCTTGGGATCCTGGAGGTATCTTGTGGTGGCTGCGACCATAAAATATGAAGTGAATAGGGAACAAATCAGGTGGTAATTTAAGAGTTAGATGAAACTCTGTCTTCCTCTGGCCACCCTCACTCCACAGTTCTTCCTCTCTGGCACCAGGACTCATTTATGCACTTCCGCTTTCCCCGTTTCCTCCTTTAACTGAGTCAGCCTTCTAGTCTCCTTAAGCTGAATCAGTACTCCTGAAACATCGTTCATGCTAAATGCTGAAATGTATACTCTACCTAAAGAAACCACCGCTTATCTGAGTCCAAAACTCTAGTTCAACTGAATTAATACTACAATTTGGATATTTTTAAAATAAGTACGGAATGAGTAGTATTTTTCTTTCTTTTCCAGATGGGAAACTCTAGGCTGGGGGAAAACTACTTAATCCAATGTATTGAGGGCTTTGTCAAATGTAGGGGACTGAAAACAACTCTCCCACTACTTCTACAAACGCCACAGCTAAGCTGAGCTTGGCGTCGCTGCTGTACTCTTGCCGTAATGAGGTATAAGTGATATCTTATTGTCCATGACCAGTCTCCCCGGCAAATCCAGAAATAGGGTATAAAGTCAGGGCTGTTTGAACCATGTCTCTGCTGGCTCTGCCACCCTTATGTCTCCTGAGACTCGAAAGCTTGTCCCTGTTTTTTGCCATGAAGATTCGGTAGACCAATTCCCATTAAATTATCAAGGAGAAAACAACAACAACAACAACAAGCCAAAATGAATTTGGCTTCCGGGCCCTGGAACAGCGCCCCCGGTAAGCTACTCTCTGGATGTGGTTTCTAACATCTAGCATACTTTCATATATATCGTTCTATTCAACGTTTCCCTAGCTCAAAGAGTAATAGGGAGAGTTGTTTGGTAGTCTTACTTGCCCTGGTGGGCCCCTTCTCACCACACACCGACAGGAAGGAGGTGCTCTCTGGGTATCACTCTACTCCAGCCTTCTCTGAGTTAGCTCCTCATAACATAGACCCCAGCCTCCAAGCCTTAGGTCTTAAGGCATTGGCAGAGACTAGGTTAATGAGCAATTCTCTCTGCCCTTAGAATATGAGTTTGACTCTTAAGTAGAATCACAAGTTTAGTGATTATATATTAACTGCTGAATCTGAGCCAGGAACTGTTAGACACACTTTGCCTGTACTAGGACGTTTGATATCTGATAGGAATGGATCCTTTGAAACTTCTGACTTTAGAAGTGAGAAAAACTGAGATGTATAATGGTTAACCAAATTGCCCAGTTCCCGGCCTTTCCTGGGTGGTAGAAAATAGTAAAACAGAGATTTTAATGTAGGTGGGAGACTCAACTCGGGCCAATCATCCCTGTGTAAAGATGTAGAATGTAAAGGTGCTTAGGTGGGAGGTTGGTACACAAGGAGTGTTAGTTAGGGCTCCAAGTCACAGTGCTGGATTCAGAGTCCACATGCTTTATATCATTTTGCCTCTCTAGATCATGTGTAAGAATATGGGTTTGGAGTCTGCCTTTGCTTTACCATTCTGCTTCCGTGAGGTCTTGGACAAATCTCTTAGTGGCTCTGTGCATCAGTTACCTTGTCTGCTAAAGCAAAAGCATCAAGCGTGCTCTGAAGTTTGAGTCCTCTCTAAATTCTTCTGTTCAAATCTGTACCCTGAGATGTTACTATTAGAAGAGACTTTGGGTGGTGGGTGGGTCGGTTATGAGAGTAGAATCCTAGTGAATAAGAGTATAGATGTTATGAGAGACACCTGGCTAAGACTATTTGACTGTTCCATTCTGTGATAACACAGAAAGAAGGCACTATTTATGATTTAGCGAGCGTAAGAATTGGAGGCTCTGGATTTGTTCTTTGCCCTGAGAAGACAATAAAAAACAAGTTATTTTCCTATCTAAAATGGTGAGAAACTCCAAGAGCTTGAATTCTGAAGAACGGCGAGGCAGCAATCAGATGGACCCTGCAAGACACTTGGACCCACATCGGTGGATCTGGAACCCGGGGCTAACACAGGTGAGGGGACCAGAAAAGAATAGGATGCTCGGAACAGAGGAGAGAAGAAAGATGAAACTGCATACGTGGCTTCATGCAGCAAATAGCACCAGATTCGTTATCTGAGGCATCTGTGACCTCTGATGGGGTCACAAAGGCAGCGGACATTAAGGACATCTGACTTGAATGTAAGAGTTTCCTACAGAGATATGGACAGAGATGCTGACCAAAACACTAAGTAAGCATTGCTTATAAAACACCTTGTATTCATGTTTTAAAGGAAACAAGAAGGCACTTATATTAACAGCTGCCTCTACTTTAAGGCTCAGTTACTAAACTCTTGAAATATGAATGCAATAACATCCCCCACGCTAGCTGCAGAATGGGCCAACATGTTTTGTTTGCAAAGTGACAATATTAGCACTTTGTGGAATATCAGCTGAGATAAAGAAAAAACACAGTTCCAGGGATGCAGGGAGCGTAACAGGATGACATTGCTTTCGTTATTATGATGATTGATTCCTAAATAATAACCATGTCAGTGTCCACCCTGTGGTGTCGTGTGATGAAACCTCCTTCAGCCACGATAGATGGAGAATGTAATCATCTCTTGTCAACAAGGCCCGAGATGATAAATTAAGATGAAGCCGGTAGGTCTGGGGCGGTGGCTTCTTGGGGCTCATCTTGAAGTGCTTCGGTGAGGTCTGTTTTATTTTCCTCTGTTTGGGATCATTTCTTTTGCCACTCCAGCTACGTAAAGATAATAATCGCCCCGATAGAACTGGTGACCTTTTACCCTCCCTCCCTTTGATACAGTCCCATTTTTTAGTAAAGCCATGGCGAATGTCTCTTCCTTCACCCTCAGTAAACTAGCAGATGATCTGGCTATTACAGTTAATATCCTCACCCCCAGAAGTCACTAGAATTTGGTTTGGATTCCTCTGAATGAGTGATATATCTCTAACCTATGAGAAAGCTTTGCTCCTCTGCACTGTTGGTGGAATTAAATTTGTTTTCACAGCTGATTGTACTTGGAGAACGGTTAGCTGCCGTCTTGGAGGTTCTACCGCACTAGTTCATCACGGAGCCTGCTGTGCAGTGGGGGTTTTGAGCTGTTAACAGGAGGCAGGGAGGCAAGTCTAAATTAATCATTTATGATTTATTTATTTATTCCTTTTTTCCATCATAGAATAAAATGAGAATATGCTAGCATTTCTAGTACTAGGCCTACCTAGATGTTTCATGTTTGATAACTGATTCTTGATAGTTTTCAGCCAACAGGAACAATGTGCAGGTCTAATAACAACTCCACATACTCAGAGACCACATCATAATTCACAGTTTGGTTTTCCTATTCTGGGCCTCAGTTGATTTCTATAAAATCCGATGCATTAGTGGTGGTAGCCTTTATGTCATTGTTTCATGGGTGGGGAAACCCAGCTCAGATGGGTTACGTGGTTAGTCTACATTCACAGAGCCAGTGTCTTGAATCACTACCTCCCAACTCTGCGGTCTGTACTATTTCCACCAGTTCACAGAACAGAAAGCACTGTACACAGGACTTCTCTGACGACCCAGAACTCTGTGGTCTGAATTATTGTGCCCTCCCCAAATTTATGTGTTGAAAACTAATCCCCGAAGGAGATGCTATTAGATTCTGAGCTCTTCGGGAAAAGATCGGGTTATGACAGCTCTATTACCCTAGACAAGATCTGAGTTCTTATCAAAGAGGACTGATAGAAGTTTTCCATTTCTTCTGATCTTGGAGGATGTAGCAAAACGATACTGTATTTGAGGAGAGGAAAGACAGAGAAAGGGAGGAAGCGAGGGGTGGGGGTGGGGTGGGTGCGGGTACTCACCAGAACACGAATCTGCTATTCTTGGTCTTAGAATTCCCAGTCTCCAGAATTGTGAGCAGAAAGTTTCTTTTATTCATAAACTAACCAGTAAAATGTATTTTGCAGTAGAAACTCAAAAGGAGTGTCACACACCAATGTCACCGGCTTCCTTGCCTTTCCCTGTCATAGTTAAGGATTCCCACTCTCCTGATGTTCAGTGGCACTCTTGACTCAAGAGTCCCAGCAATTCTTGTCAAGTACCGGATCCATTTCAGGAACTTTCTGGGTACTCAGGATGTTGGGATGAACTAAGACAGAAAATTGCCTTCTGAGATTTGTGTGTTAGAACTGTTGTACCCAATACAGTCCCACTAGCCACACCTGGCAATTTAAATTTAATTAAAAATAAAATAAAATAAAATAAAATGTTTCATTCCTCACTTGCACTAGCTATAGTTCACATGCTTATCAGCCATAGGTTACTATACTAAACATTGAAGACATTTCTTTGGGGGAGCATTGGTCCAGAGTGAAAATAAATAGGATCAACAATATGGCAGATAAAGAAAATAACAGTCATAAAAGCATGAAGCTTGTTTTAAAATCTGATAACTTTCCCCAGTGGAATTGATCTTGACCCCCTTTGCCCTGTTCCAGTCAATAAGATAATGTGATGAGTATTTCTAGTGTCCAATACACACATTGTTCAATTTAAGTGAAAGGAACGCAATGGCGAAGAAAACAGACAAAGTTCCACCTGGGAGCCAAGACAGCCAAATAATTAAGTTTTAAAAAATGAATAAGGCAAATATTATGTAAAAAAATTTTAAGAGTGGGTCTACATTAAAATATGAAGTTATCCCAAAAATCTGGTGAATTCTTACATTAAAAATTATAGTAAGAGACCCATTGATGTTAATATTTAAAAAAACCCTACCTTTCCCATTGAACATGCTTCCTTCAGCCTTCCTGCCACTTTCTGGAGAAGTTCCGGAAAGCTTCCTTCCTGAGTGTCTTACAAGGTACGGTACAAAAGTGTGGCGAATGTTGTTGTGTGCCACCAAATGGAAGGGCAGGCATCAGACACACTATGGAGCGGCCTCAGTTATTTTATTCACCAGATCTGACTATGTGGAACTTTTAGCTCTTCCCCAAAGCCAAAACGATCATGAAAGGTAAACATTTCAAATCGATTTAGTATGTTAAAGCAGCCATGATTATGTGACTAAAAACACTCATGAAAGAGGACTTCCAGAATGGCCTCAGAAAGTGACAACCATGGGAGAGGTATGTTCAAAGTGAGAGGTCATATTTTGAGGGGATTAATGGCAATGTGCCTTTTATTTTTTTTTAAATTAACACTGTATTTTAAGTCCCTTCTTCTATGATGCTTTCTTAAGAAGTGACTGCAGATGACTTTAGACAGGGTAGGTAAAGAGAAGTTTATGTGAGCTTATATTTCAACTGAAATCTAAACGACAAGAATATTCCAGCTTTAAAAATATTGGAGAAGATCAATATAAAAGTAGAGCCAGCCGGAAGAACATTTCTGATGTGTTCACAGGACTGTAAAAAAGAAAGCTTGCCTGGACACGGGTTAAAAGTTGAAGAAATAGTTGTATGTTAGAAGATGTAAGAGCTAATCAAGAGTTGATTCGTCTTAGTGAAATGGAAAGCTTTTAGAGTGACACTTACGGGTTCTGGCACCATTTGGTTTGCAATTTAAGGGGTGTCGTTACTTACATATGGAGAATAGATTATTGTGTGGAACGAGTGAATAAAAAATTAATTGCTAAATTATTACAATGGCTCAGGCAATAGAAGAGGGTGGGTCGAATCAGGAAACAGCCAAGGAGGTGAAATAGTCCACTTTGAGAGGGGCTTTATAGGACGACTCAGTCCGTTACAGTGATGGAGAGTTTGCAGTGGAACAGGACTGACACCACGGCTGAGCTTCAGGTGAAATGACTGGCAGTACTCCGAAAGGGACAGGTAGGGGAGCATCCACGGAGAATGAAGTCTCGGGGGTATAGTAAGAAACCAGATAAATAGTTTTGTTTACAATTTTGTGGCTTGAGGAAACATGGAATTATTTCTATATCAATGGTGTTTAAAGCTAAATGCTGTGTAAATGGAGAGTGAATGGTGAGTAAGAGTGAAGGCCGAGGGGGGCGTGGAAGACAGGAAGTGAGGCAAGAACCATGAAGAAGAACTCCAGGGATGGAAATGGGGAAACCGGAAGCACTGGATTCACCGGAACAGAGAGAATCGAGGGTTTCACAGACAGTGGACTTGCCGACTCGTCATATGGTGTGTGAGGCCAAATTCAATAAAATCCCGGTTGTGAATATAGAACTGTGCACGTAGGGGTCATTTGAATCTTGAGAATTGAGGCTGATGTGCATTTGTGCAGAGAAAACTGGTTGGTGCTTACAAGGAAGAAACTCTAAGCAGAGAAAAACACAGGCAATTCTTTCAAGACTTTGCGTTGTGAAAGACAGCCAGGACATGAATCACCAACTGAATACACTTTATGAAAACCATTTATCTGAAATATTACCATCCACATATAATCAAATTTAAAAATTAACGGGAAATTTGCATTTTTGAGACAGGGTCTCACTCTATAGTCTAGGCTAATTCTAACTCACTATGGAGCCCAAGCTGGCCTCGAACTCAAAACAATCCTCCTGCCTTAGTTTCCCAACTGCTAGGATTAGAGCTACCAGACCCAGCTATTGTAGTATGTGGAGTTGGGGGATTGAACCCAGGGTCCTGGGCTTCTTAGGCAAGCACTCCGGTCATGGTGACATACCCTTATCCTGAGAAAACTGCATTTTAAAAATCGACCCAAGTCTTTGAAATCTGTTGACTATTTTGCATTCACAAGCATCTCAATCCAGAGTAGCCACATTCGGGTACTCAATAGCCACTTGTAGTTAGTATTATAGCTGCAATATAAGATCCCGCAGGACTGGACTCAATGCCTGTCCACTTGTGAGCAGAGACCACCTCAGTGACATTACTTGAATGAGGCAATTTTTTCTTCTAGATGGTACAGTTTTGTTTAATATAATTCCTCAATAATCATGTAATTATTATCAGTACCATTCTTTCTGATAATCTTTTTATCTTTCTCAGGCACTTAGGAGCCTTTGACCCTAAAATTTGAAAAAATTTATCATCTGTTAACTTTAATGATAAAAGTGACTATAACACTTATGAATGGTGTCTGAGAACTTAGTAGATAAGAAAGTCAAATGTGAAATACAGTAGCAGCCTCACCTTAACTCCTCTGGTACCCATAATTAAAGAAATATGGATTTTTGGGACAGGAGAGTGAGCAGGATTTGGAGAACACTGGAAAAGGGCCTATAGTGCACACCTGTAGTCCCAGCACTCAGAAGGCTGAGGCAGGAAGATTATCATTAGATTAAAGCCAGTTTGGGATATATATATATATATATATATATATATATATATATATATATATATATATTTCAATATCAGCCTAAGCTACAAAGCAAAACACTGTCTCCAAAAAAGTGAAAATTGTCTCTTGCTGAGTCAAATTCAATATAGCATATTAACAGGTAGATTTAATCTCTTTTCTTGGGGGTTGCTTTTTCACGTGGGAATTTGGAGAGTCATCACACATATTATTGTGGATTGGACCTGAAATGTCCCCCAAAAGTCTCATGTATTTGGATGCTACAGATTATCTATGGAACCATGTGATATTGGGAGATTTGGCCCTGGTCTGGGAGGGTGGATTAGATTACAGGCATGTAGAACATTGTAGATTGCAGGGGTGTGGATTGGATAACTGGCATGTGGTGGTGGCTTAAACCTGGAAGGGGTGAGACACTGAGGCTAGACTCAGAAGGGGTGGATCCCCGGAATGGGACTTGGAAGGATGTATGCTGTTTCGTGCCTTCCCCCTGGACTTGAGTTGACTTGGCTTCCTGCTTACAATGTCAGGCGAGCTGCCTCCACCTCTGCCTCTGCCATAGACTTCTACTGTTGCTGGCTGCCTTTGAGTGGACTGTGACTTTCTGAAACTGTGAGCTGAAATCAACTTTTCCTCCTCTAATTATGCATGTCAAGTATTGAGTCACAGCAATGAAAAAGTGACTAAGACACATACGAAGGTGTGTTTAGATAATGTTAGCAAGTATAGGGTCAAGTGCAGGGAAATCTTTCAATCCAGGCTTTTCTGGAGTGTATTAAAGGTGCATAGGAAAGAGAAAAATAAGCATAATATCCATAAGATCAAAATACAAATAGGTGATTTTTGGGTCATTCACTTAGTTGTTCTGTTTACCCATTTTGACTAAAAATGACATTATTTTGTCATTCAAATATTTGGCTGTTTACCAAGTGTTTATTTAATACTACTGCATTAATCCCTGAGCTAAGCTTTGAGGATATGGAAATGAGTGAGAGTCTCTGTTTTCAAAGGTCCAGAGCTAATTGAAGGGCCTGACAAAAGATATTAAAGTAGGAGGTGATACATTCCTGGGTAAACCGGACAGGACATAACATAGTAGCAGAGACATTGACGCAAGATTTAAGTCTGTGAAGTTCTGGAAATTGTTTTATGGTACAATGTTTAACAATATTTCATTAGCATAAGAACTAGTGAGTTTTTGAACAGATATTTTGATGAATTTCAAGTGCTTTTATTTTTCTACCTGATTAGCCAATTGATGAGAACAAATTTAACTACAGGTAAAATGTAGCTGGTGTGACTGGAAATGAAGCTAGGGAGGGGTCAACAGAGAAGACGGCCAGTGAGTGGAGGAAGAATAAGGGAACCAGGAGGTCAGGATGGGTGCAGGGCTAAGCCAGAAAGTCGATGGTAGGAACTGGTCTTTCTGGGATCCTGGTATGTACAGGAAACTCCAGCTAATAAATTTATACACCAGTGGCAGAGGATTTGGGCTTCTTGTTCTTGAAGAGAGGAATATGAAAAAGCTAATTTATACTCTTAATACAGGAGATTAGAGTTGGAAGTATTGGAGAAAAATTACTATATTAGTCATGTACCCTGTAGGTTGGACAAAGTGCCTGAGACACCCAACTGTAAGGGGAACAGATTGGTTTGACTCACGGTTTCAAAAGTTTGAGATCATGTTGTCTGGCTCCCAAGCAGGGACATCATGATGGAAGGATGTCGTGGAGAAAGCTGCTTACTTCTTCATGGCAGTTGGGAAGCAGGTCTGGAAAGCGCCACCAGGGAGGGATTTGCCCTTCTAAAGCACCCTGCTGGTGGCTCACCTCCTCCACCTGGGCCTCACAGCCTAACAACACATTTAGCTGTGAACAACAGCAGCTTAACCTACTGATGAATCTGGTGACCCATGACCCAGTCACCTCTCAGGAGTGTCTTGTTCAGTGATGTTGACAGTTAAGTTTAACTGGCACAGTTTTCGATAGATATAAAAATGTATGTAAAAGCAACTGTACCTATGAAAGCTTAGATGTGTCAATATAGAAATACACAATTCCTTAGGCTTGGCATGATTAAATATAAGGTAGACATGCAGTAGTACCTGAGTTGGCAAGTTTAGAACCAAAGATAAAACACAGACACATAAAAACAAACAAACAGAAAGGAATATTTTAAAAGAATAAAAGTATGGACAAGAAGATGTTTGCAGAAATTTAGCTAGCGAAGTTGGGAGACATATTTGCTTACAAAGCACCCTTGTCCTTGGGCCTCCATCTCTTCCTTCGGAACCTGGCTTTGTTGACTCTCATCAGAGGAGGACAAGGGACCGGAGAAAAGGCTTTGTGCTAGCCACCTCCCAATTGCCGAGACACAATGCCTAACTCCTACACCTTAAAGGAGGAGAGAATTATTTTGGCCTATGGCTTCAGCCCACAATTTGAGGATTTCAAGGAAGAAATGGTGTGGTAGAAGGGTCTGCTAGAGAAGAGCCGCTCATCCTACGGAAGCCAAGAAGCAGAGAGAGAAAGAGGAGAGGTGCCAGGGACAAGATATGTCCTTCCAAGGTCATGCCCACAGTGAGCAGCGCCCAACCATAAAGTGCCTCCTAACAGCACACTGATCTGCTGAACTCATCAATATGTTGACCCACTGGTTAATATAAGACCCCAGGGTCTAAATGCCTTTCAAAGACTTGGGATTTTGGGGGGTATTTTTTACCTGAGCCACACCACTGTCTCTATGTAAGTTATCAGTCAGTCCACTCTAAATAAAGTCCTGTCCCAACTCGAGATTCTATCTGGACCCAGCCAAGATCAACAGGCACCAAGCTAACCTCCAATCAGGAAACACACTGCTGTACCACACAGTAGTGTGGTGTAAATGTAAGTGTCTATGTTTCTTTTCCAAAACTATTTATTTTATATTTAAATTGCAAGGTAAAATTGTATGCATTTGCCATACTCAATGTGATGTTTTGAAATTTATATTATAATTGCTGCATCTAGGTAATTAACATATGCATTAATTCATATAGTAACCACTTCTGTGGTGTACACACAATATCCACTCCCAGTTATTTTGCTTTATTAACCATAGCCACCAGGTTGTATAATAAATCTTTTGAATTTATTTATTTATTTCATCATCACTTCCATACCCCCCAGTCCCCACTATCCAGCCCTTGGTAACCGTCATTTTACCCATTATCTCTGTAAAATAGGGTTTTTAGGTTCATGATTTTTTATTTTTGAGACAGGGTCTTTCTCTGTAGCCCAGGTTGGCCTGGATTCACTCACAGCAGTCCTTCTGCCTCAGCCTCCCAAGTGCTGGGATTACAGGCATGCACTACCACCCCCAGCTTATGTGGTGCTGGGGAGTCAAACTCAAACTTGAGAACTCAGCGCTTGCCTAAGTGCTTGCTAGGCAAGTATTTTAAAAGCTGAGCCAATTCTCCAACCCAGGTTCCTGTTAAGACAATGTGTTTCCCCCAAAATTATCATTTGCATTAGTGTGTATTTGGAAAGCACGATAATTACATTGACCTTGGAAGTTTGAGCGTATGCATATTGGATCTTATCATAGTTCCTTCCCTTCCTTCGGACTCTCCCATGCCTCCTTTCCTTACATCCCTTTTCTCTGCTCATAAAATTGTGACCCTGACCTTGGGCTTTGATATAGTATTTTCTCCTACAAATCATTAAGCTGTTAAAACATGTAAAGCGTGTCAAACACCATGCTAGATGCATTATACATATATACATTATCTTGTTCAGCAATTTAGCTGTGTTGACGCTCTGATAAAGATGGTACTACTTTGCTTAAAAAAATTTAGGGTACATTCTCAAAAGAGAAAAATGAACCCCTGAAACGCTTCACTTCCTGAAGTCTCAGGGCTATGGAGAATTGAGGCAGAATTTAAGCTGAGGCAACCTGTGTCAGATATTCTGTGTGCATAAGAATTTGTGTCAAAGGAGTTTTGTCTGTCAGAGATTTTTTTTTCCCTCCAAATTGTTAGGAGTGCATGCTGAGAGAAGGACCAAAAAAAAAAAAAAAAAAAACATAGTGAAGAAATATAGAACTTCTTAAAATATGTTGTAACAAGAAATTTCTTTTTAATCTTTCTTTTTCTCTGTACACCAGTGACATGGACCAAATTCTCCACTACAAATGCTTGAAGTAACGAAATATCAACTTCTACTCCTGTTTACATTCAAAGTGTGCCAGGAAAAACACGTGCCTACTGCCAGGCTGGACATTAGGTCCTGGGCCTCCGGGACATGTCTCCCACTAATTTGTTTTCATCGCCAGCAGTTTGAATTGTGCCCTCACCCCCTTTCTTTCATCATTCAACTCCTCTTACAGAAATGAGAGAAAAAAAATAAAGGCTGCTTCTCTGAAAAAATTCGGACATATTATGGGATTGAACAGATTGTGAGGGTAGATGCAAGAAGTCCAAACTCTGGACTTGCTCCTGTCCCTACAAACCTGCAGGTTGTCGGGTTAGAAAGTACATCTCTCCCAAAGCCTCAGTTTTCTTTCAGGGTAAAGGGGTCACTGATAGCACTAAGACCCTATCAAGTCCTTGCACTCATTTGCTAACTTAAAATTCACACCATAACAAAGAAAGACAAGGGTCAGATAAAGAAAAGAAAGATCCCTGAAACTTTATTCTTAAAACCATTTATACTTCCATGGTGACTCTTCTGCAGCTCTGTCTCCTCCTCAGGACCCCAAAGCCTCCATTGTGAACGCCTATGCGTGCTTTATGAATGGAAGGACAGAGCAATCACGTTAGATGAAAACAACAGTTTCTACACCACCATTTCCCTTTGTCATCTCCGCCTTGGAAACACTTTCTATAAAGTGTGTGCACATGTAGGTGTGAAACCAAAAGGTTTCGGGATGGCCCATTTGTGAAAGTATCTTCTTTCTTCTGTCCCAAAACAGACAAGTGTTTCAAGAACCAGAAAACGTCGGTTATTCAAATGACATCGATTCATCTAAGTGATTCACACCGTTACCCTTTTTGTTAGTGGAAAAACGGAGTTATGAAAGTCCAAACTCATCAATAAATCTTGTTGAAAACTAAGAGCTGAAATTCTACTGGAAGCTGGGAACCGGAGACCAGGCCACCCCAGAGCTCTGTGAAAACCATCATAAAATATTCAAACAGATAACAAATTACTTTGAAATGGATGCAATATACAATTACTCCTTTTAGTATGTCTGAATATTTTCATGGGAAATTCTGGTTATTTGCCCATCATTCCCAAATGGCCAGTAGTTTGCAATAAATTCACTTGGTGCATGTCCTTAGCAACCACCTCTATAGCCTATAAAAATGTTTTAAGAGATTATACATTTAGAAGAAAATAAAAAAAATTGTGTTGTTTATTTGCCTTTTCTAAATATGTTTAGAGTGAAAATAAAATGTCAGGTCAGATGAAAGCTATAATAGTGATCATAAAATACACAGTGTAAAGCATTCTTAGGGGAGCATAAAAGAACAGCATGTAAAAGGACAGCAGGATCGCGTCAACAACTTCATCACAATAAACTTTATCAACTGAAATTCTCCTGCTGATGGTATTAATTTCCAGAAAGGACTAAACATAAAATCAGGCAGTATTTGATAAAAAATGACTCTGATTAAAGGAATTCAGAAGAAAAAAAAAGAAAAAGAAACAAGGTTGGAACTTCACTCAAAGATTCATGCAGAGGAGAGCCAGGACCGTCCAGGCTGATGGGCACATCTGCTGCCATCCCAGCAGCTGCTCATGGTCCTTTGTGCCAATGATGAAAAGAGATGAGAGAATGGCATGAATTCTCCAAACTTTCTTAGCTGTCTTTCCTATTTTGTGGTTTAACATAGAAGTAGACTGAAAGAAACAAAGGTTTGGGGCAGCGGTAGATATTTAAACTCAAATGAAATTCCTCATTTTGACAACATAAGCATGATAAAAAGACATAAAGTTTAGATTAAAATGCATATTACAGTAAAAGACATGTTGCTGTTAATATTTCTAAAAATTCTCCCCCTCAGGCTTCTACCCCATCCTTCTTCCACTTATTAAAGCAGTTGAGGAAAGTCCTCTGTCTTGAGTGTCGTTAGTGGTGCCATTGTGGCATCTTGCTGTCCTGAATCAATGCAAAACATTTACCTTTCATGGTCCTCTTGATTTTAAGAAAGAGTCCGAAGTCAGTTACCAGACCCATGGACGAAGATGGATGAGAACACACCGAGGTGTTTCCACACCTCTGTTTCCCTTGGTTGACCCTCAGCAGCAGCGTCCACCGTGTTTATGACCGCCCCTTGTGAAGACGTGAAAGAGGATGCTCAGAACTGCAACCAGCCTGTTGAGTTTTTTCGCTCATGACTTGCTTGAGGGGTCTAAGAATGGCTTAAGCTCATAAGGTCAGGAAGCTTCTCTCTTGGAGTCTCCTACATGATTTTTTTTTTTTTTTTTTTGCATTAGTCCCAGATGGCTTAGGCTTTACATGAACCTTGGGGAATTGTCTACTGTAGAACAGGCATTTGGAACATAGCACTTTGCTACACAAGATGTTTTTCTAAAATGAGGAGCTGAAGTTGCTAGAATGAAATACACACAGATAATCTTCTTAGTGTTAACAGTGCTCAACTCAAAAGCTACTCTTATCATTGCCAATCACATTATGCTACTTGATGCGCAAAACCCAAGGTGGGCGTTTTTGAGTCCTTATTTGAAAATGAAAATTATTTTAAAAGTTGCTTTTCTTTTTTTTTCCTGAGGATTAAGCCGATGGCCTTGTAATCCTTATTTGCAGATGACGTGATCCTTTACATAGAAGACCCCAAACCTTCACCAAAAAATTCTTAGAACTAATTAATAAATTCATCCAAGTTTTAGAATATAAAATTAACACAAAACAACAATAATATTCCTATGCACTAATATCAAAATCACTGAGAATGACATGAGGAAAACAGTATCATTCTCAGTAGTCCCCCCAAAATTAAATACTAAGAAATAACTCTAGCCGAGGAAAGAAAGGACCTCTACAATTAAAAATCGATTATGCTAAAAATAAGTTAAAGAGGACATTAAAAATGGAAAGTCACCCCTTGTTTTTAGATAGGCAAAACTAATATTGTCAAAATGCCCATACTATCAGAACTGATTTATAGATTCAATGTAATTCCTATCAAAATATCATTTTTTTCACAAAATAGAAAAAAATTCAAAGTTCATATGGAATCAGAAGAGACCAAAATAACCACAGCAATCCTGAACAATGAGGCACAAACAAGTGGTATCGCCGCCCCAGACACAAAGGAATATTACACGTGATAAAAACAATGTGTTATAGCACAAAACAGAAGGTGCAGCAGTGGAACTGAACTAACAATCCAGAGACAACCTCTGGTACCCTCAGTTGTCTCACCTTTGGCTAAGGGGCTAAAAATATACATTGATGGAAAGTAAGCCTCTTTAACAAAAGGTGCAGGGAGAACTGGGTATCCACATGTAATAGAATGAATCTGTACCCACACCTTTCCCCTTCTACAAAAATCAAATCAAAATGAATCTGAGGTATTTTATTTATACATTTCCAGAAAATAAACTGAAATCACTGAGCCTGCTGGAGGACAAGATAAGGCACAACTCTTGACATATGCAGAGATAATGACTTTCTTAATAGAGCATCTGCTGCACAAGAAATAACCTCGAGAATTAACAACTGATACTGTATCAAATTAAAAACCTTCTGCACAACACAGGAAACAGCACAATCAAGAAAGATAAAATGAGAAAAACATTTTACTAACTACTTCTAGGACAGAGGGTTAATATGTAGAATATACAAAGAGATGAAAAAAATAACTCCCCAAAATAAAACACCCAATTAAAATGGCCAATTAAAATTAAGAATTCTCAGAAGAACTGTAAGTAACCAACAAACGCATAAAAAATAGTCAACATCTCTATATACTCGGGAAATGCAAATTGAAACAACACTGAGGTCTTCCTCAAAGTCAAAAGGACTATGAAAGGTAAGTGCTCTGAGTCAGTTCAGGACAATGTGGCTGCCGGATAGGGTATCTAAAAATGCTCAATGAGAATTTCCAAAAGTGCGTCAGAGAGTGGGAAGACTGATTGGTGAAATGAGTCTTCAAATTGTCAGGGAATATTTTTAGAAAGATAAATAGAATTTGTCTTTTATTACAATAGTTTTTTCTAATAAAAAATAAACATTAACCGCATTCTTCAATCACCTTTTTGTAGATGGTTACAGAAGACATTTTCCTAACTGACCAATCAAAGAGAAAGCTGTCCTGGGAGCTGAAGAGGTTGTTACTCCCTAGCAACGTTCAGTTCCTCCCTTTCTCTGTGACAAATTCGGCACATGCTAGTGATTCTAATAGTGAGGTCCAGAGGACTTGTGTATCCAACTACCGACACTTTCATGCATTCCCGCTACAATTTTTGTCAATCAAGTCAATAAATGAAGGGGGACCCAGCGGGACAGGCCTGCAATCCCAGCATTGTGGGAGCCTGAGGCAAGAGGATTGCAAGTTTGAGTCCAGCCTGGTTGACTTAATGAAACTGTCTTAAGGTCAAAAATAAAATGGGCTGAGGGTATTGTTCAGTCGGAAGGCTCTAGGCTTGATTCTCAGTTCCAAATGCAATAAAAGGCAATCAGTGCATATTAGACTTTTGAAAATCAGTGCATAATGAATTTTTGAATATATAATAAAGCTCATTATTTCTCACTTTGTTGAATAATTTTTGTTCATATAAAATTGTAGCTTACTGTTGTTCTAACATAGTATATTGGTAATGTTTTAATATTACGTAACAAAAGAAGCTAGACGCTCTCAAGTTCACGCTGGCTATACATGTGGAAAGGAGTTAAATTGTTGGCAATATTTCAAGATTTTACTTCTCTCATGGCATTTGCTTTACAAATATGAACAAATTAAAGTGATCTTGGAAGTTGTGTGTTGAGTTGAAACTCCCAGTCCATGGAATTTTTCCCAAATGGCTTCCCCACATTTTAGTATTCAGGTCCTAGACATATGTCAAGGTGTTGCTGACTTCCTGTTTCTGTGTGCGATATTTTTTCTCAGCTTAGTCCAAAAAAAGAAAAAAAAAGACTTTCTCTTTTCTGGAAGAAAAAACTGGACCTGGTGATAGCAAAAGTTGTGTCCAGATGAGAATCTGTGTGGCATTAGGATGCACTGTGACATTATTCAGCTACTATAGCTAAGCGCAAGGCTAAAACATTCTATTCATAAACAATACTCCTCTTCGCACTTGTTTATACTTTCCACCTCATTTTTTCCTTTTTGTGCCTCTCCGGTACATAATAGCTCCACACTGTGTTGATATTTTTTTATTCTGTGAGCCTGTTGTTGCTAGGATCTTATATGTCACATCATAATTGACCAAAAAAAATGGAATAAGTGGCAGATTCTGCAGGCAGTTTTATTATCACATAGAGAAAAGAGAATTACCACACCCTAGAACATAACTTGTTGTTACTCTTATAATAATTGCAATTTTCTTTACATGAACAGAAACTACCACTGCTGGGCTTGGCAGGTCCTGGCTAAGCACTTACGTGCACTTTCTCCTTTAAGTTCTGCAATGACCCCGTGACGCACTATTATTTTTCCCTCTCTCACAGATGAGAAAATCACGACTCAAAGAACTATAAATTATATGAAGTCACATAGCTAGGAAATGGCATACTTGAGATTTGAACCTGGGACTGTCTGTTTCCTGCATCCAAGTTTTTAACTCCTTTGCAACTCCAACCCAAGGATGCAGCCACCCATTCTTCTGGGACTAGGGAGATCGGTGCACTCTCCCTCATTGCTAAGCTCATTATTTCAATAGCCCTTCGAACAACCTGGAGAGGCCGGCATGGCTGTTATTCTCATTGACTGGATGACAGGATAGTTGATGACACGAAAAGCATCTTCTCCCAAAATGCTTCTTAAGGAAAGAAAATCATTTAAAGGGCTTTCCCAGCTCTGAGCTTCAGGCAAGACCCCCAAACCGAAAAACATCTGTGTAAAAGTTGCAAAGATGTTGCTTGTATGAGCCAGTTCCCTCCCCCTCAGATGAACAATGAAGGTGAAGAATTTGTTACTGGCTCATGGTACTGGCAACTTCCAGAGAGAATGCTCTTTTGGAAGTGTGATTCTTTTCGTTCCTTTCTCCAAGGGTAAAGGATAGACGTGTTCCCTTACAGCCCCGGCTTGAAATGTGAATCAAGTACTGAGGCCCTAGAAAATCACCTGCACAACTCAACTTGTGTCATGAGTGGCAAAGGGTGGGTGTTTAATTTAAGCTAAAAAAATAAGAAAACAGCACAGTGAAAGAGAAGAAGCTGGAAGTGTATTTCTTATAACAACACACCTATAAGAAGGGTTACTGAGAACATTTGCATGTATTTATTTAGGTAATTCTCTAAGTGTGTGCTTCTGTCAGGTAGAATTGTTGGCAGAATCAATTTCCGGACCGGAGTAGGGCTGATGGCCCCGATTTCTGGCTTCCCGTCAACTGCAAATCATATTCCTTTTCGTACAGCAGCGGCCTCTCATTTTGACTTACTTACATCTAAGTCAACTACGAAGAATCTGCAGACCAGGTCAACTGGCAAGACAACATCCTGCACAGTGTAACATGACCACCAAAACGGCACCCTTCACTCTGCTATACTTTGTGTGCAAAAATAAAGTCATAAACCTTTCCTACATTCAAAGTATGGGTTTATTTGCACAAAGGTGTGAATACCAGAAGATGGAACAGTGGGGTCACCCTGGTTTCTGTCTACCACGCTGCCCCTGGGTTTTCAGCCTAGCCCTGTAGCTCCTTTTGGCCAAGGGGATGTGGGCGGAGGAGTCAGGCAGCCAGCTCCACGCCTCGCTGTGAAGCAGCACCTCCCCACTCGTGTTTGCTATCTTCGGAAGAAAATTTCTAGGTTAGCCACTTTTCCAAGGAAAATGGGAGGTTCATAGACCAAGCGCAACCAAGTCAACCAATTTCCATTTAACCCCCAACCCATACGCAGGACTAAGCAATTGCTTCAGGCAGGAGGAATAGCACAGCGACTAGAGCTCTTGCATAGCAAGCCCAAGGCCCTGAGTTTTATTCCCCAGCACCAAAAAAGCCAGGTGTGGTAGTGCATACCTGTAATTCCAGCACTCATGAAGCTGAGGCAGGAGGACTGCTGTGAGTTCTACACAATGAGCTCAAGACCACCCTGGACTTCAGAGTGAGACAGTTTATAATGCAATAGTTCTTTAGCAGCTGACTATGATAAAAGCTAAATCTAAATGGCTTGGATCTGCCTAGGATTCCACCTTGGAGAGTAGAAGGGTAGAAGACATTGTGAGAAAGACACGATGACGTAGAGATCGAGAAACAGAGCACTGACGTCTACCTGACCCAATAGAAGGCTGCTTATTTCAGAATCAGTTCCAACATTAAGAGGAAGAATTAGGTCTTACAGATATTTATTTTGATATCAATGCTTGGAAACTATTGCTAAAATATACCCTTTTCATTGCTGAACAGAAATTAGCAACATTGAATATGCCCAAAGGCATAGTTATTTAAAGATGGTGTACATATTGCTCTCTCTTTCTCTCTCTCTTTTTACACACACCCACACACACACATGCATACACACACATGTATGTGTAATATATGGACAGTTATATGTCTGTATAAGTTATATATAAATATATATGTATTCAAGTAAAGATGATTATACATTTCTTCTTTCTTTTTATATTGCTGATGGCAAAAATCACAGTGAGAAAGAAGCAGAGCCCTGGAGTATGAGCTGCCTAGGCTGAAATCACAAGTTGTCTCTTTCAAGTTTTTTCCATCTGTATAAAGGGGATAATAGTATCCCTGGGTCATTTTGAGAGCTAAGTGAAAGACGTTGTACATGTGCAACACCGCAGCACGTGACTAAGAGGACCACTCGCCTGGCTTATTTCCTGGACACCTCTTTTTATTTGAAGCTACCTTTGTTCCAAGGACAAGGAACTTCTTAATTCCTAAAAGATTTGCCTTTTGGAGATGATATCTTAGGTCAATTCATGGAGGCTTAAAAAAAGAAAAAAGAGGAAGAGAGAAGAAAGAAAGAAAGAAAGAAAGAGAAAGAAAGGAAGGAAGACACAAACCAATGATAAGAGGGAGAGTGTCCTCGTTCCTTTGTTCTTGGTGCATTTCTGGAAGTGAGTTCTACACACTTCGGACAGTGCAGCTCTCCTCCTGGCCCCTCCAAAGAGGCTGCGGAGGAATTCTGAAATCTCACCCAGCACCAAAATGTTTATCTGAGAGCTGAGGTGGGGGTTGAGCAAATAAACACTGGGAATGTGTTTGGCATTAGCGTGGAAGGTGACAGGCCCCTCCCCTTCCACTTGTGGAGTCCCTGCAGACACCTTGCAGCCTTGGGACCTCAGCAGGCCCAAACCCGGACCATGAATGGACAGGGAAAGTGCAGGGTGTTTGCACAGCTGAAAACAAGATGAAAACCCCAGGCCCCTCTCACACCCCATTAGACCCTGAAGTCCACGGAGTGTTGCACTCAACACATAAACACTCTGCTTGGGGAAGCCGTGGTCAGGGTGTGAGAAGGAGGGACAGTCTCCAAGAGGAACAATAGCATCTCTGTGGTCATCTGGGCATCCCCACCCTGCAGATCCTGCTCCTGGACACATTCATCAATGCTCCCACCTCCTGCATTTCACTAACCCCAAGGCCTTTGGGGATCGACAATGGGACGACAGGTAAGGAGATACTCGACCAAAAAATAAACGCTTTGGGCATAGTTTTCTGCACCCCCATTCTTTCACCAGGTAGCACAGTGGAGAAAATGAAATTGGACCACACGATGAAGGGTCCCCCACAACAGGTCACGTTGCGGGCAGGTTGAAGTTGTTTCTACAGCCCAACACCTTCATTCACATCGTTCTATCTACCTGGCCTACTCTCCCCCCGTGCCCGTGTTCTGTGTGACACACTCTCACTTGTCATTTCTGGTCCAAGTTCCTGTGCTCAGGCCTCTGGGAAGCCTCCTCTCATTTGTACGGAGATATCTCGTCCCTCCTCTGTCTGCGTAGCATGACACATACTAACTCTTACTAAAATATCTTTCCCAATGCACTGGTATTTGTGTGCCTATCTATTTTTCTCAGTCTCTTTACAGATATCCGTGTGTTGGAATATGCTGAGGTAATTTAAACTGTCAGGCATCAACTCCTTCATTTTCTGCACTAATTTCTATATGTGAAACTCAACTTATGAATGCATTATTGTTATTGTTGTAACTATCATAGGTTGATTGTGTCCCTTGAAAAGAAGGGTTGAAATTTTAGCCCAAAGTATCTATGAATGTAACTCAATTTGGAAACAGTCTTTAGCAAGGCATTCAAGGAATGATCAGGTGATGTTGAATTGAAGAAGCTCTAATACAAAACAAATTAACTCTAGAGTTTGGATATAGAAAGTACCCAACAGGCTCAGGTGTTTGAAGTCTTGGTTCTCAGGTGGTAGTATTGGAAGGTAGTAGAAGCCGTAAGACCTGGGGCCCAGTTCAGTCTCCAAGGCACTGTGATTATGACATTCCCTCTAACAGGGCTGTGGGACTCTGGACTCCACACTTTGGTTTTGTCTCCCCGTCACACCCTTCTACAGTGATGGGCTGCCTCACCACCAGCCCAGAACAATGGAGCCAACCAGTCAGGGGCCAGAGCCCTGAAGTCCGTGAGCCACAACCAACATTTCCTCCTATAAGTTGATTTTTTTTTTTTTTTTAGACAGAGCCTCACTCTGTAGCCCAGGCTGGTCCTGAACTCACTATGTTACCCAGACTAGCCTTGGACTCAAGGCAATACTCCTGCCTTAGCCTTCCAAGGGCTGGAATTACAGGCGTGCACCCCCACTCCCAAACTTATGTGGTGCTGGGGAATCAAACTCAGGGCCTTGTGGCAAGCACTTTCACCACTGTGCCATCCCTACAGCTCCCTAATTTTTCCTTATTATTTGTTGAAATAATAGAAAGCTGGTAAGAGAACAGTTGTTCTTATAAGAGGATGGAGACTTGGACAGATAGAGTACTTATGGAGGGAAGAGAGCTTTGTGATAGTGATGGTGAAAACCGAAGTGAAGCTGCCACAAGCCAAGGAGTGCCTGGCATCGCTTGCAGCTGTGACTCGTGATTGCCAGAGCAAAGGGAGGATGATCTTCTAACCGCTTCGGAAGGGGCACACCCACCCAACATCTGTATAGAAATACATATCAGCCTCTAGACCTATGCACAGATAGTTTTGTGCTGTTTAATACAGCTTATAGCAACCATTGGAGACTAATACAATTGTGAATCCCTGTCCGTTTCTCAAGATTCAGTGAATATTTTTTTTTTTATCTTTCCTGAGTTGTAAAGCCAGAATCTAACTTAATTTCTCTCTTTCTATTGGCTGCTTGCCAATAGCCAATATGAATGTGTGAGTCGCGGCAGTAAGTGTAAGAGTGGCGAAGTCCTGCTGAGGTTTAGTCCTTATCTGCATCAGGGGATTCCCTCTCGGTCCTGCTCCATCCATGTCCTTAGTGGTATACTGCCTTTTGCATCTCCAATCCTCACGTTCTACTCATCTTTCAGCCCGATAAATTAGTGTGTCCCTGTGGTAGCTTGGGTTGTATAGGGGAGCTAGCGATTTATGTCTAAAAAATCATGTGTGGGCACTCCAGTCCCATGGCCTCTCCATTGGGCTATTTGTGCTTACCACCTGTGGCTTTCTCCAACAGGTATTTCACATTCTTGGCATCTCAACTTTCGAGGGTTCTAATAGCATCTTTGGCCTCACTCTTACACCTTCAGGAATGCCTGCTTATGACCCCACACAGGGACTGAGGCCCTGTTCCACATTCCTCATTTTTTTTAACCTGGTCTTCAAGGCTTCTTCTGTAGTTCAGGCAATAGCTTCCATGCTTCCCTACCACTTGAATTCTGCCTGCTTAAAAAATCAAAATTGCGTGAATGATGTCAACATCAGCCACCAGCTTGAGCAGTAGCTGTGCCCTCATAGGCCAATACCACAGTGGCCTCTGAGTGCCTACGTGGCTAAACTTGGAAATACAGACTGCTAGGTGACCCCAAATGAGCAGATAAGCCAGGGAATCTTCTGGCAATTGAAAGATTTAAACCTTCATATCCTTGCGCTTCAAGGGGCTGTTATTGATTTCTGAGATGATTACAAGGCATGTTTCTTCTTGTTTTTATACAAAGTTCATTGCATCTTTTTGATGCTAATCTCTTCAGCAGCCACACTCTCCTCGGCCCCACTTTGCCAGGACTTTCTTTCTGGTGGTCACAAATAAAATTGAGTAAGTTTGCAAATATTTGATCCATAAATAATAAGTGACTGCTCTAAGTTGCAGCTACAATGTGATGCATAGGAGATCCAGTAGTGATCTACTTACAGAAACTATATTTTCTTTTTAGTAACAGAATGTCTCCATGAGGGAAGCAATTATTAAGGAGGGTTGATATAAATACAAAGGAAGATTTTTCTAAGTATCATATTATATATTCTAATCAATCAGTTCATTCATGCATGTAATTATTCATTTGTTTAGAAGAGCTTTTTCTGCGCTTACTACATATCAAGCACTATGTCAAACAGTCAAAACGCGTTTTTACTACACTTTTATTTGTTTGATTCCCTTTTTCCCCTAAAATGACAAACCAATTGAGAACAGAAAGAGCACCTTACTCATTTTTATATTTCTTGCTTGCACAGATAATAACTTAATAGATTGGAGATTAAGGTTTTAGGGTTATAATCAGGGTTCTCTTACTTCTGTAAAATATAAAAATGTGGACACAGAGTTTTTATGGAGCTACTGAAATTCGATTCTGTAGGAACCGCATAGTAAATATTTGCTGAATTGATTTATGGGACATCCTCTTCCCATGGTTGCAGATTAGAAATATAGTGGCAAATCCCTCCAATACATCAAACAGAAAAAGACACATTTAGGCATCAGTGGAGTCAGATATCTGGCTCTATAGAGCAAACATCTACCTTTTCCAGACCTTGGGTTCCGTAACTCCGAGTGAATAATAGAAATGCTACTTAAACAGAGGATGCCGTTTTCCCAGTGAGCGTGAGAGCTCGGGAGCCATATTTCAGAATAGTATGGGTAGTTAATGGAGCACATCAGTTTGCAGTATGGGGCGAATTGTCACCAAATGGACCACCAAGAAAGGAAAGACCAAGGGGACATTGAATTTTAGCACTGGTAGCCTCGGTGTCCTCTTCTTAGGCCTACTGTCTAGTTTCTCAAAGTACTCTTTTAACCAAAGATTTGACCGAAATCACTTTATAGTTTCATGACTCTTTTTGTCTTTTTCTTTAATTCTTTTCCATTTATTTATGTATATATTTTTGAGACAGGGCCTTGCTCTGTAATCCAAGCTGGTCTTGGACTCACAATGTAGCCCAGGCTGACCTTGAATCCATGGCAATCGTCCTGCTTCATTCTACTGAGTACTGAGATTACAGGCATGCACCACCATGCCTAACTAGAACCTGATGCTGGGGGATTGTGACCATTGAAGAGGTTGTATCAACTTGAGGCAATTATGAACCACACCTGGATTCGAATTTATAGGTGTGTTAGTGCTTTGTGGGTCAGTGAATGAGGGACGAACACCCACCTGGATTCGAGTTTATAGGTGTGTTAGTGCTTTGTGGGTCAGTGAATGAGGGACGAACACCCACCTGGATGTGGGAGGCCCAACTGGGAGCTCAAACTGTATAAAAGGAAGGAGGAAGAAAGATTATTATAGCTTTCCCCGTGGGAAAGCTCTCACCTGTGCAATTGTCTACTGATGCTGACTTGTGTGATCCACACTGCACATCTTTATCACAGATTTGTTCCAGTCTCGAATTGTGCCATTCTGCTCGTCACTGATCTTCACTCACCAATCTTTAGTTTCTGATCTTTGTCACTATTCTTCAAACAACAGAGATCTGTAGCAGTCTCCCACCTACCGTCCTGTAGTCCCGGATGCATGGTCTATCTCCCA
The DNA here is from genome assembly GCA_004027205.1 of Ctenodactylus gundi. Classification (NCBI taxonomy): domain Eukaryota; kingdom Metazoa; phylum Chordata; class Mammalia; order Rodentia; family Ctenodactylidae; genus Ctenodactylus; species Ctenodactylus gundi. Next base: position 709,419 of record PVKB01000397.1, read on the forward strand.
AACCCTCTCCAGCTCCCTCACGTGTAGGCCATCATCTTGGACTACCTCTGTCCTCATACTTGTAAGCCTTCCAAATAGTTCTTTTTTTTCTTATAATTTCTGTCAATTCTGCCCTCTGTAGAACCTAAACTAATATAAGAATCTAACCCAGGGCCTTGTGCTTAGTAGGTAAGCACTCTAATTACTGAGCTATGCCCTCTTGCCTCCAGTGTAATAACTCCTAAAATAAAAAAAAATTCACTCATCCATTGAGTTATCTATTCATTCAAATATTTTGTGAATAAGGATCTGAGCCCGATTGTTAGGCAATGGCATGGCACAAGGATTACAGTGATGAAGGACCAGGTATGCCCAACATGTAGCAACCTACTGTTTATTTTTGCCCTTGGTTTTATTCTTATGTTTTAAAAATGAGAAATAGACTAAAAAGAGTAAGAGGCATAAAGGAACACTAAACCCACTAGGATAGACAGTAAATCTTAAAGCTCTCAGGCTGGCACCCACTGCAAACTGGGACAAGATGTAGGCCCCCTAGGCCCACCCCCGTGTGTGTCCCTGCTGGTCTCCGACTTCGTGGTAGAACTCTTTATGCTGTCTTTGCCAGCTGCCTGTGGTTTTCCTTGGTGCTCCCTGCTCTACCTTCCCGAGGTCCCTCTCACGGCTCTCCTCCCTGTGTCCCCTAGACCTTGCACTGTCAATCTAGCAGCTCAGACGTTGTGGCAAACTTCTGCCTGACATCCCAGGCTTTTCTGTGAGATGTTTGTCAATGGAGGCTTCCACGGTTCCATTATCCATGCAGTCTGCACACCTGCAGAACCAGCACCGCCTGGATGCTATGAAAGTCTGCTTCCAGCAAGCTGCTCATGAGCCTGTTTAAATCCAGACTGCAGGTGCAGAATGCTTTTTAGGGAAACAAGGAGTAGAATCCCAGGTGAGCCTGGACTGTGGGCCTACAGAGAACACCTGGAGCCTGGGCCTGCAATAATTCTGCCCAGAAGGCTTCCGGGACTTTAACGCAAAGTATGCCCTCCAGATTTCTGAGCTGCCCTCTAGGCCTCATTCACACGGTCCCAACCATGCATGCAGGGAGAGCACTGGACAACCACGATTTGGTCTTCTGCTTACCTGGAAAGTCACCATGAGAAATGCTCCCATGACTCTGCTGAGGGAATTATGTCACTTAAGAATTTTGCCTGCTAGCTTACCCACAATCTTCCAAAGAAGAAATTCCTGATGCCTGACGTTAGAAAAGCCAGACTTTAAAGCAACTGACTTCTCTATAACCCAGATTACGCACTTTAAATACATCACTATACATACACGGCCACATCTGTATATGCAAAAAGGCAAGGATGTTGCTTCTTTGATTGCAACAACGCTGACAAGCTCCAAGATTGAATTTCGGTTGTCTTATTTTTAGGAAGAAAATAAAAGATTTTGGTATGTATTTCTGTTTACATGCTATTTCTACATTTTTCTATTAAATTGTTTTCTCCCACTTTCACTTATAAACTTTTTAAAACCCTTGGTAAATATTTTATATATTTTTAAACCCCCCTAATGCAAGGGTGAGTACACTCATTCCATTAAAATATTCTCCATTAATAACAATGTTTTGGAATGCCATTAAATTAGCTAACATGCCCTAAATTCAGTTAACACAGATAAAAAACCCTATTCAACTCAAGTATATTAATTTAAAAAATCAATTTCCCACAAACTGTTTTTGATTTTGTTATCACTGTAAAACAAAATCAAATACTTAATCAGTAACTCATCCTACATCAAATCTTGTTAAGCTATTTCACTACTGCGTTATATTTTTACCAGTTACTATTTGTTTATAAAATATCATTAGGCCCATATACAAGATTTTATATATTTTTTGTGTTTGATTTTAGAAATATGTGTTATTAAAAATTTGACAGAGAATGCTTATGGAGGAAACTCTTACACGGAAGCACCCTGTTCTCTTGCCAGTAAATCACCCTGAGGGAAGGAACCAAGGGACAAGAAAGTCATGGCCCAAAGTCTCCCTACCTGAGCAGAATCTCTGCTCCTTTTTACCTCATGATAAAGGAGGAAGAGGAGTAAAAACTCGAGAAACGAGGTTACCTTCAGGGGTTCAAAGGCATTCCTTATTCAACTATTCTTGTAAAGTCCCCTTCTGTCTGTCAAAGTCTCTCTTGACAGTGGACAGCACTGATCCAAGCTCAATGATGCCAGTAGCTAATAGGTTGAGAGCTGTTGTGTAAAGATAATCAATATAAAACACCTTATTAATTAATTAATTAATTTTTGAGACAAGGACTTGCTTCGCAGTCCAACCTGATCCTGAACTCACTAAGTAGCCCAGGCTGGCTGTGGACTCATGACACTCCTTCTGTATCAGTCTCCCAAGTGTGGCGTTACCAGCGTGCAACATCATGCCCAGCTTATGTGGTGCTGGGGAATCAAACTCAGGTCCTTGCACTTATCAGGCAAGAGTTTTAATGGCCAAGCTATGGGCCCAGCCACAAAAGACTTCTTATTCATGCCTTGATCCTATATGAAACTAAGAAAAAAATGATGAAATATTTATCAATAAAAAGAGGTAAGCCATAGGTATGTTAGGTCTGTGCAAAACATGTAACAGTAAAGCAAGCAGAGATAGGGTATCCCAAAAATCTTCTACTTGGAAGTCAATGCCCAAGTATATTGCCCTTTCTCTGTGAAGACTTACCTTAAACCAATTGTCGTCAGTGCTTTGTTCATTCCAAAAGTCAAGGCCAAAATTGATGAACATACCTTCCGTCCATTGGGTGGCCTCAAATTAATATTTCATCTTCTAAAAAACTCACTGATAGGACTGAAGACTTTATTCTCACATTCAACTTTTCACTGAATTTCAATGTTAGTATTTCTTTATGCTTAAATGTTATATTTAATAATTATAATTATAATAATATGTTTAAATATTATATTCTTCACTTGATCTTAGCCAAAAGACTGAGAAGCGATTAAATATTATATTCTTATTAAATCTTAGATTTATTTGAGTAGTACAATTAGATATCATATTTTATTTTTAATTATGACTCAACACTTATTCAATTTTATTGTACCCTAAACACGCACACTGATGTAAACTTGGGCCTCTCTGGACTTTAATAGATCTCTACTCATTCTCCTGTAATAAGTTTTATTATTAAATTATTGTGATGCTTATTCTTATCTGCTCCCTCAGCACTCTATGACTTCTCTTGAAAAAGGTGTAAGTTTTATACTCACTTTAGGAGAAAAGTGCTGCCAAAGTGAAATGAGATAACAGTGACACTTAAAATTTTATTCATATATGGACTTGGGAAATTACTGATAATTCATTATTCCTGAAAATTTATTTTAATAGAATTGGATAGGAATTAAAAGACTATACTTTCAATAAGGTATCATACTTCTGTAGAGATTAATGGGATGAACTTCCATAACAAAAACTCAGATATTAGATACATTTCACACCTGGTTCCAGGGCTTATCAGTTGATGGTAGCTCCCCAGGAGAGCCAGAAAGACCATAGGGCCATGATGGCTTTTAACTGGAGGAACTTTTAAGCTCAGGGAGTAAGTTGGAACAAGAATTAATATTACCTGTGTATTGTCAGGGCTGATTTAAACCAGAAAAAGATAAAGGAACTAACAATTATTCCATGTCTTCTGTAAGTGTCAATGTGTACTAGACAATATACCATGTGCTAAGCACTGTTAATAGTATTTGGGATCCACCTATGATAAAAATGAAGTACAATCCCTTCTTATAATGAATTGATATTCTACTGGAAGGACTTTCCTTAGTATACAAATCACACAGAGGTTGAGCGGCTCTCCTAAATCTGAAATTTTTTATGCATTCACATAGTGTTGCAGTGGAAAATTCCACCATTGACTTCAGGTGATAAGTTTAGTAAAAAATACTGGAGCACAACTTAGTTTAGTCACTGTCCCTAAGGAAGGAGCTGGGACAAAAATCCTGGCAAGCCTCTGTACCTGAACATACCATTTTGTTTTGAAAGAGGGTCTCCCTCTGTAGTAGAGACTGATATTTAACTCACTGTGTATCCCAGCCTGGTCTCAAACTTACAGAAATCCTCCTGCTCACCAACTTTATTTTAGGCAAAAATTATTGAAACATTGTATAGTATTATCTTCATTCTATGTGTATAAATTGCATATGAAACATAATTTTTTTCTTCAGACTTGACCCTTATCCCCATGGTATCTCATATATATGCAAATACTCCAAAGTCACCTCTGCTTCCAGGTATTTCAGAAAAAGGACATTTGACGTTGAACACATTAATTGGTAATAGATACATTATATTAAAAACTTCAAAAATAATGTAATAGAGAAGTGGCACAGATATAAATTTTAGGAAGGATGGTCATGAAGAACAAGTTGAAGCACCAACACAGCCTTGTTTCAGGACCTATAAAGTTGTAGTAATCACATCAGCATGGTAGTAACACAAAGACAGACAAGTATCTAACGAAATGGAGTCGAAAATACAGAAATGACCACGTAGGAATAGACAATTACTTCTTGCCTTTCATGAGTCCAGAGCAGTGAGGCCCGTTGGCTTTGGGCTGAAATAGCCGAAACCATGAACCGCGGTAGATCTTCTCTCCTTAAAGTTACTGTTTCTAGGATGTCTTGTCACAGTGATGAGAAGCTGACTAAACTACCCTGCGGCGAGATTGCTGGTCATCTAGTAGTTAAATCACGCGTTCATTTTCTTTTTGTAGAATCACAAAGACAGAGGATTATGTTAAAGATCCCCTTCCATCGAAAGAAAGTGCCTAGGGAAAGCGAGATCCTGACCCCAGCCCAGCACAGCGAAGCCACAAGACAGACCAGCAGTACTAACCACGGTTGATTGCATAGTGTTCCTATCATTATCATCTTGCAAAATGGAAAAAAATTAAGTTTTTTTAAAGGTTCATATTGCGACTCTTATTGTAGAGTTTAAGTGGTTACTTAAAATATAAGTAGAAAGCAGCAATTTTTATCTTTGGAGGAGTAATAAATTGTTTTCTCTTGTTCACTTGGACCATTACTACCAATGCTTGCATCTGTTAAATAAGTGTCCTTTCCTCCCAGAGAATGTCTCCACGCCCTGTGTGTCAGCTCCTGCACTCTTCTGCTCCCCCCACAACTTGGGTTTTGACCCCCTCTCCTTCACTCTTCATAGGCCTACATGACCTCTGAACAGGTTCAGCTTCGTACCCTCTACATGCAAATACATTTCACAATGCAGTTATTTTTGACTATTTGGTTCTCTATGATGATACCAGTCGGGGCTTGTAGGTTTGTGTGTACTAAGTATCCAACAAAGTTTCTAAAATCTATTAGGCCCCTCAAATGGGCTCTTGATGAAATGATTGAAGAATTAAATTCGAGTTAAATTCCATGAGAAATGTAGTTCAGTTTGAGCTGAAAGGTATAAATATCTGATTGTTTTAAACTCAAGGTAAAAGAATGGTGATAAGTTATAAGGAAATCAAAAAAACAGCAATGCAGCTTCAAAATACAATATATTTTCCTATCTTGAAGGGAAAGCTATACCCATGATGTAGAATGTTCAACACACTCCTACGTGAAAGTTAAAGGACACAGGATCCACACTAGAGTGGATACACACGGAGTGATGGAGCCGTTGTTGCAGTGCCTCATGTGTCTGGTTATGTGTGAAATGTTGAGAAATGAATGACACCTGCTGATTAAATCACCTTAAACATCCTGTGACTCTATCCTCCTCATTTTTCTTCACTCATAGTCACATTAGGGGAAAAAACCCATTCCACTTTTTCCAGATGGTAGTGTAAATTTTCAGGTCAAGTGATATTAAAAATAGATAATAGCCAGGACCCCATGAGTCTCTACAGAAAGACTAAACAGTCACAATGGGGAATATCATTGTTTTGGTTTTCTTTATGAGCCTTTATGTACTCAGCTGCTTCTCAGGCCGACTTTTACTGCAGTGGGACCCGGATCATTCTGGATTCCGGTTCCACATCACTTCCCCTTCTTTACACTCTCTCAGCTCCGCGCCACACAAGTCAAGAGAAACCGCCTCGCAGCTGCACTCAACTCGACGTGCTTTCCCCTAAGGCCCTGGCTTCATCTGGCTCTCAGCACCAGGATCCGCTGAGCGCGTCTCTAGCTGCTACTCTGCACAGGCTGCTGTCTTTAGGATTATGGACACACACACACACACACACACACACACACACACACACACGCACACACACACTGAAAATAAAGTTATTTCAAATCAATTTAAAAGGTTCAGTGGGCTTTGTTTAAAAAGCATAGTGATTATTATGGATTCAGATGGGTAATTATTCTTGGCAACATGCTGAATACACATTTCAAAGGTCATTCCCTTCAGGAGACTTCCAAACACTCTAAACTAAGTGCTCTCGTTGTTCACCCTGTCTAACATCCTATTTGCATCCACTTGTGTGTCTAAGATCACTTGACAAACACAGCGTTCTATCCTGGTTCTTCTTAGCGTCTTTTTCAGCATTTGGTCTTGAAGAAGTGAAGTGGATTGTGTATTTGGCTACTTTGAATAGGGTGACTGGTTACATGGTCATAGGGTGACTGGTTACATGGTCATAGGGTGACTGGTTACATGGTCATAGGGTGACTGGTTACATGGTCATAGGGTGACTGGTTACATGGTCATAGGGTGACTGGTTACATGGTCATAGCTTTTACTGCAGCACATCTAAAATCCTTGAATTATTAATGACAGTTTTGGAACAGTCGACTTACCATTTAAGTCCAGGTCAACTTTTATTTTCATTGTCAGCATATGTCTGCGATGCACATTCTGAGAATTACTATGGAAGTCAAAAATTTGTAATGTTGGTGATAACAGCATAGAACCAAATACTAAGTAAAATATTATCCCAATTCCATAAAAGCTGAAGCTTAGAAGCAACCTAGAGTTATCCTGGAGAATAAACTTGCTTCACAGATAAGAAATATGAAGGTTAGCATATGAGTGATCACATAGTAAACCTCTGCTTGACCATACGCTGAACTGACTCTTTAATAAAAGCATTATGTAATGCTATTATACAGGTGTGAATTTTCTTCAAGTTCATTCCTGCTCTTTATTCTTGGATAAATTATTGAAAATCCCATTGCTTAACGTTTTTCACTTGTTGCATAAGGTGATAGTTCCAACTCTGAAGCACATGCATGACGATAGCGTGGCAAGACAGAGAGCAAAGCACTTGGCACTCACTCGTGGTTGCTGAATCGTGACTACCCGCTGGGGAAGACTAACGTCTCCGACAGCTCTGAGCTGCCATGTGTACAGGAGCTAGTGCTTCAAAATATTTCTTGTTTAGTTCTTTTTAGAGTCTCATATTTATGGTGAAGCATTAGTGTTTTATCAAGCAAGCATTGCACCTTTTTCTCTAAGAAGAATGTGTGATAGACACATCAGTCCCTAATCACTACTAGAAAGATGACTTCACCCATAGTTCTTAAGAGGGACAGTTCTGTAAACCCATATAACTAATACCCCCATTGACTGGACCTGGGCAGCACCTGCCCAAATGACCAATGAGATTGTTTCTGAAGAATTAACAAGGGTTTCTAGAGAATGAGTGAATTAGAATGAAGCATGTGGACTAAGGAGACATGCGAAAGTGGGCGGCATTGGCAATTGAGAGGGAAGATTTTGAGAAGAGATCTCCCCTCAGGGAGACAGATAAAGCAAGTTGCAGACAACAGCAGCAGGAAGAGATTGACATGGACTTGTGAGATGTCTCAGTGGTGTGTTTCTATAATGAAGTTGCTTCATTTGGACGAATAAGCAGATTTTTTTCCTGACAACCAAAATATCATATCTTGAATCAACAGGTAGTGATAGAGATAAAGTTTCAATGGCAAAAAGAGAAAGAGGGTCACCATCACTCCCTCTCACCAGTGCTTACCCCTGTCCCTTTCAGTGTGACATCACTCTGCCTCCATGGGAGCTCACAGGGGTCTGCAGAGGAAAAGAGCTCTTGGCCCCTTCCTCCAGGGGAATGAGTCCAGCTCTGAATTCTTGAAAGGTGACCATGTGAGCTGCCACCCAAATGTGTGGTCTGGGCCGCCTTTGAAGATTTGCCACACTGATCTCTGCTGACTTCTGCCCTGTGCTTTCGCTTCGAACCCCTGGCTGTCTGTTTGTTTTCCTAAATGTTTGCAGACACGGAGCTGATGAGCTTTAAGTGCCCGCAGTGACCAGCGCCAGGTCCTTCAGTTTGCATTTACTTTAAGTATCCAAAATGGACTCGGTCAGGATAGAGAGCATTCCTCACCCACATCCCCGCTTTCCACCCTTTTTCCTTCTTTCCTTTCATTTTCCTTCTTTTAATCCATGGCGCCTTGGTCTTGTATATAGCTACATGATAGTAATTTAAAAGCTAGCATTTTCTTCATGATTTTAGTTTACATTTTTACTATAAAGAATAATGACAATTATCTTTATTGCTTTTTTGTGGGCTTCTCCTGGATAGACAGATGATAGAGAAGGGACTGACACAGATTCTATGTATTTTTCATTTACATTGTTACCACTTTACACACCATATAACTCAAAATTAGACATTCTTAGAAATGACTGTCCTAGATTGTTGAATATTTTAATCATGTAGATTCACCATATTTATTTAATTCTTTGTTTTAGCTAATAATGCTTATCTTATTTTTTAGATATATAAGCTGTAACTATAAATAATTTTGTGTATTTTAAGATAAAATTTAATATGTCATATAAATTGCCCTTAGGTTAAATTAATATAAATGTATTTACCATGTTAAATGGGGTAACAAGGATTTTAAGAAATCTTGATACACATTTCTAGCTAATCCTCCAGGAAGTTTATTCCAAGGCAAATTTAAGAAAATCAGTAGGTTCACGCTTTGAATGTAATAGAGATGCTTGCTAGAGAGAATTTTATTCTTAAAAAATAATTTGAAGATTCAAAATGCGATTAATAGATATTTATTTGAAGATAAAGAAAGAATATCACCTTCCGGTTAACAATGACAGGACACTTTTACTGTTCAATTAACTGGTTTTTAAATATATTGAACACACTTAACACCATGTATACATAAGAGCAAAATCTTTACATCCTATGAGAAAATCCATAATGGGGACATTAATAAAGAAGGCTTATAATTGAATAAAACAGCACATGTATAAATAAAAGTATAAAACTTGAAAACACTCAAAGGACAAATAGCAAATAATAAAATTAATAGAAGAAATATTAAAGTGAAATGAGAGTTGAACTTCTAATTTCTTTTTGGGAGGCAAAAGGCACACGGTGAGATGAATTTGAACAGAAGAGGCAAAGACATAGGGAGGACAATGTGAGAAGGTCTATCATTTGTTGTATCAAGGTCACAGGGGTCATAATACAGGAAACAGGAAAGAAGCATCAATGTGAATGGCAGGCATTGAGAACTTTGGTCCATTGTTTAGAACCCTCCCACCCCAGCCTACAAGGAGAATCAAGCTACACAAAGACTAGGTAGGCATTCTCCACCTAGGAAGCTCATCTCTGTCAAAAGACGTCAGACACAAGGGGCCACTACTCCATCATAAAGACAGGTAGATAGGAGCCATTTGTAGGAAAATGGATGCAACTTGAGACCATTGTGCTTAGTGAAGTGAGCCGGGCTTAGAAGATTCAACATCACCAGGTTTCTATAAAATGAGAAACCCAGAGTATAAATAGGCATTTGAGTCAAATGTGGAGATGTTAGAAGCAGGGGAAGCCGGGGAGGAGGTAGAAGGGCGAGATAGGGAAAGGGGAAGAGAATGTTAAGCTGGTATGATATATATGTGCGCAAATTTGTCAAGTCTAATGTAACCAATATGACTTACAAATACATACTGTCTTAGTTACTTCCTTGTTGCTGGAGCAGAATGCCTGACATCCACAACGTAAGGAATGAAGCATTTGTTTTAGCTCACAGTTTTAAAAGTTCTCGCAGTCCACTTATGGGTGGCTAGCAGTGGTGAAAGGTCGTGGCGGATGCTAGCCGGAGGACAGCTCTTCACAGTGTGGCGATGCAGGAAGCCAAGGCAGCAAGGAAGGCTGGCACCAGCACCCACCTCTCCAGGCCAGCCCCAAGCAGAACGTAGAGGTTCGTGCATGTAATCCCAGCATGTTCCAGGTCGGCTCCACCTCCCAAAAGCACATGGTATCTTTAGATGACCCACAACATCCAAATACGTGAGGATTTGGGGGGAAGATGGCATATCAAATGGTTTCTGTAATGTGAGAAGCCCAGACTACAGTCATATTATGGGGGTGATAGTGGTAATTACAGGAGAGGAGGAGGGTGTGGGAGTGTCAAAAAGGGGAAGGGGAAGGCATTGCAATTTTGACATGGTATATACATGCACAAAATACTCAAGTGCAATGTAAGCATTCTTTATCACATATGTTTGCATATATATTACATAATGTTTATATATAATATTTGTACATATTATATATATACAATAAAGATAAAAGAGAGTTTAACAAATTTCCCGTAGAATCTAAAGATTCAATAGGAAAAGTAATATACAAAAAGATTCATGAACATAAAGTTCATATATACCTAAAAGAGTTCATGTGTATTATACAAAGTTACTCTTCCATCACTCCCTTTGTAATAGTCTCTGTGATTGCTCAGCAGTGGAGCCAGGAGCAAAACAAGACGGGGGTCAGCAGCTGAGCTGTCTCTCTCTCTGCCCCTCCTGTGCCTGTCCCACGGTTCCCTCCCCTTTCCTGAGTGTTTTGTATCAGGTGCTTGGTTGGCTGGGTTGGACATGGTTTAATTCTTCGTCCCTTTCTCAAGCTCCTGTACAAATATTTCCACAACAGCAGAAACCATGGGAATGTCAACTTTCACTTTTTAGCTCTATTATTACAGAAACATATATTGCTTGTAAGTGTATTAACACTTGTTCAATGATTAAAAGGAAGAAGAGGGACGAAAATGAAATACTACCAATTATAATTCATTTAATACTAGCAATAAACTTCTAAGGGTAGTATGGTCAACTTTATTTTATTTATTTATTTATTTATTTATTTATTTGAACAGGGTCTCTCTATATAGTCCAAGCTAGTCTGAACTCATTATGCAGCCTAGGCTGGCCTCTACGTCAGTCTCTTGGAGTGCTGGGATTACACGCATGCAACTCCGTATTCAGCTCTTATGTGGTGCTGGGGATGAAATCTGGGGCCTGTCACTTTCTAGACAAGCGCTGTAATCCCTGAGCTGTGGCCTCAGCCCTAGTCACCCGAACTTTATAGGAACAGAGGCATAAATCAAGAGAGTTTAACAAACTAGTAAGTAGACTAAGAAACATATTTAAGAGCCAGAGTCCAAACTTCCGGTCAATGTTCTATTTTTACTTTGGGCCGAACAACACATAGCATGTCTATTTTGCATCCATGAATCTAAGCTGAGTCAAACACATGTTGAACGTATTTTCTCAGGCTGCTAATCTAAAACAAATCTTAACTAACACAAAAATACAGATTTACATTGTCTCCACTTCCCGCTTTAGTGCTCTCATTATTCCTTGGACAAATAAGTAGTATGCCAATGATTTCTGAAAGGTTGATGAGAAAAATCTCTTTAAGGTATTGTTCTGATTGGGAGATGATTAATATTTTGATTGAATAAAGTTTATAGCTAATTATGCATTTGTTTAATTTTTATTTTTATCACTGAATTTGAAATGATGAACGTTTATAATATTGAAACAAAATATAAGTTTCTACGTAGGCTCAATGATCCAAATATGTCACTGAGTTGCTCTTTGGAAAATCCTGCAATATTAATATCACAGGGATTTTAAAAGAAGTGATTGTTAAAATACATTTGACTCTGAAAGACAGGTTAGAATATAAAATTCTAAATTTGAAAGTTTCTAGCATTTGTATGTGCAAAATAACAGGGCAATAGATTATGGGAAACAAAATGTAATATTTGCCAGCCACTGTAAGATTTTATTTTTACATTTAAGTCAATTATCTGATACTTAATTTTTGTCATTATTATCTTGGTATATATTCAATTTAGCTTTTTAAAAAAGTTTTGCTCTTGGGCAGGCCCTTAGCTTTCTAGCTTGAACACAGAAGACATACATGCTCTGGCACTTCTGTGGAACCTCACGTGTGTCTCAATAAACACTTGTTCACTGAAGGAGACCCAGTATTTGTTTACTAATATTTTTTCTTTTTTATTTGTAATGAAAACTTGTGGATATAGAGAACTTTGTGAGCATATCATCACAATATATATATAAATGAGAGTATAGTCCCTATAGAGACTTAATTATTTTATAAATCATTCTTGGGAAAACATGCTGACTATATATACATGTAGTTATTTAAAGAGATGAGGTGCCACTTCACGCATGTGTTTGTGCATGCGAGGACACACACACACACACACACACACACACACACACACACACAAAGAAACAGCCTGTAGAACTGTGATTTGGGGAAATTATCTGAGTTGCACTCGTTCAGATGCATTTTCCCAAGAGCCCTGTCTTCAGGAGCAGCAAGATAGGCTTAGGCGAGGAACAGGACGAGCCAATACTATAGAAAACCACATTTTAGGAAGTGAGAATCAGCCAGCCAGCACAGAAGTGGGGCCCCCTAGTGGTCGGAGTTACTTGTGGGACTGGACCGGGATGGGAAGGTTAACAGTTGACAAGGGACATAGAAGGAAGGATTTCGACAGCAGAAGCTGAAGGATGATGTTGTGATACTTTGAGATTTATTTGGGGAGCAGAGTGGGGAGTGGGTGGCACGAGAGGAGGGTCAGCCGGCACTCTAGGCCTTTGCTCCTCCCTGCCCTGCTCCCTTTCAGCCAGTACGGCTCTGCCAGGAGGCTGGCCTCTCCTTGTCCACATGGTCTCCTTCTAGATTTGCTGTGACAGGACGCAGAACACGCAGCTACTAACTGTTGGCGGGTTCTGACCGGTATCTCACAGTGGGAAAATCATTCTGGTCTGTGAGATTGATATATAGAAAATCCAGATTTAGTGGGATGCAAGGTAAAAAAAGAAACAGAAGCCAGAGGAAAAAATAATAATAAAATTCCCCGTATCTCAAGTGTTCTCAAGTGTTCTATTGAATCTGTTGAATATACTCTGAGAATCAGGACAAATTTATGTAAGTTTCTGAGGATTTTTTTGGCAATATTTAGGCAGGTACACTCGACTATCACCGGTGTACCAGTGGGGCCACCAAAGCTACCTGTATTTTGAGGAACGCTGCACATTAATTAAACGGGGTGGTTAGGATGTTTTTGGGGTTCCAGTCTGAGAATGGCTGGGCGTAATTGGTTCTGGGGGGTGAAAATTAGTTGCTCCTCGTAGCGCAGCAAGATTTAGTACTTTCCTGACATCTGAAATGGAGTCTGTGCGCTGGGGGGTGACCAAACATTTAAGTCCGTCGCCCGCTATTAACTCTCCGGGCAAGGAAACACGCGTCTCCCTTTGCACCGAAAGCCTTGGCGGTCATGCCCAGGCAGCGCTGGAGCATGTGTTTCTCTGTGACCATGGCAGGAGGCCACACGCCATGCCTAGGTGCACGTTAACATGACCTAAATGTTAATGTCCTGTTCTAACACCAAAGCCTGCGGGAGAGAGGAAATACCACCCCGCCGTACCCGGGGCCCTGTGTTTGGATACTGCAGTCTATATTTTGACTCCAGAGTGTGATGACTAGGTAACTTTTCACAAGGATTTCATTTTTTCCCCTGTCAAGCCACATTATTTTAAGGGTGACAATAACTTGGCTGCAAATGAGCTGAAACCATCAAGGTGATAAATGAGTTTCTGGGAAAAGGAGGCATCGGCCGCCTCTGCTTGGAGGACCACACACCTCTGTCTTTCTTCCACCTTCTCCGAAGAACAATGCGTCACAGATCTCTCCTCCCGCCTCCCCCAAGGCCTCTTCCCTCCTGGCCTCCTGCTTCTTAAGGCAATAGAGAACCATGAGCACTTGACTTTGGAAAATATACCGTAGTTCACAGACTTCGGAGGGAGGCGGGAGGCAGGGCCCATACTTTCCTCTGGCTGTTCGCGAGAGTCTGATTTATAAATCTGCCTTGGAGATGACTCCTCACCTAGTTTATTTTCTCTGCCAGCCGGGGCTGTCTCTGAAGTGGAGTTGCCTATGGCCAGCTCAGTGGTCAGTCTGGTTTTTTGAGCTGAAACTTAAGAGTTATGTCCGGAAGGACCTGGGGAGGTGGGGGCTGGGTTTCTAGTCAAGAAAGATGATGTTCTCACTATTTTACTGAGAGCGGTAGGGGGTCGGGAGTTTTATACACAGTCTCATTTCAGCATTCTCATTGAACTCATTTAAGGTGGCTAGATTAAGCAACTGGCTGAAGGATTTTCCCTGAGGCTTTGCAGCCAGGATTTGAACCAGGAGCTCTTGTATCCCAAAGCATTTTTTTTTTTTTTGGTCTTCTTGTTCAGGGTTTAACTTATGATGGAATAGATTAGTGGAAAGTGGCCTCAACACCTCAGACAATGGATTGCCAGCAGATGCTTAGGAGCAGGGCCTTGTGGTGCCACATAAGAACCAGCCATTTTAACGGCGCCTCACACTGAGTGGCTTATGCGTCATTACTATCCTCACTATTCAGATATTCATGGTTTCTGTCCTGTCTCCAGGTGTGACGGAAGATGCAGTCATGGCTGCTGTGATTTCACAGGTAATTTTTCATATGCCACTAAAACAAGTGGAGGTTTCAAGGTGATTAGCAACCTAGAGCCTAGTGGGTAAACCACGCGGGGTTAGAGCCAAGGGGCACACAGGTCAGCTGACCAAGAGGAGTCACAGGATGGCCTCAAATTAGGGCAGTTGGCAGCAAAAGGCTGAGTGAAAGTGTGACCTCTCCCATTTCTTCCTCTTTATTTTCTTAAAAATAAAGGTGTCATAAAAATGAATTAAAAAGCGATCAGTTGAAATCCATTAATTAGAATGAGCAATGATTTCCTCACATTGTCTAACATATTAGAGACACGTGGAGTGACTCAAATACAAGATTTGTGTCATTCAGTTGTCTTCCATCTGTCTAGCATAGGGTTGGGCACAGAGCTACGTGAATGACCGACAAAACAGCCAATTTTAGGTGGTATGATTGATGAGAAATTGTTTTATTATTAGACAAACAACCTGGCTGATTAGGCTACTATGAGAATTCACGAAGATAATGTTGTTACAGGGACTGTACATATTATAATACAACTCCTAAGAATACTTTTAAAGCTATAAATACATAATAGTATAATTTTTGCATAATTAAAGTATACATATATATCAATAGCTTCAAAATCAATCTTCAATCTCACTGCTTTCTAAACTTTAGACCTCAGTAATTACTCAGTTGCTTACTTGCTGTCTTCACATTGTTTTTGCTTTTTCAATGACATTTAAAAGTTGCCAAAGGAGAGGTTTGGGTGTAGTATAGTGGTAGTGCGCTTGCCTGTCATGTGTGTGGTCCTGGGTTTGATGCCCAGCACTGAAAAAAAAAAGAAAGGAATGTGTCACTCGCATGGTCCCTTTGACAGTTAAGGCAAAGAGTCGATTCGATCGACTTTGGATCCACATGAAGGACTGGGGGACCTCACTCCTGTGCGTGGGTGGGTGGACAGCAAAGTGTTACTCTGGGGTCCACAGCTAGCCCCTCACCCCTTTCTCTGCAGCACTGTTCTCTGCCCTGTGCCTCAGTCTTCATGAACTAAGCAGCTTCTCTGTGCCGTGTCCCTCTCCTGATGCTTCTGTCTTGGAAGCAGCTAACCATAAAGTGGATTCCTTGAAGCCATGAGCCAAATTAAACCTTTCCTCTTTTAAGTTGTGGACATTGAGTGTTAGTGTTATGGCTCAGCAATGGAAAGCCAAGTAACAGGATCCCTCCCCTCCTCTAGCTCTGCGATCTTAGAATGTTTCACCAGTATTCATTGACTTGCTCAGACCAAAACACCTGGAATTTTCTTGAACTCTCCTTGTTCAAAGTCACACCAAATAACCAAAACCTGTTGGCTTTCCTTTCATGGTGTATCCCAGCTTCCCCTTCTTTTCGTATTCATAGCAACTTCTTCCTTCAGTGTCTCAGCACATGGAGTGCTCCTCCTACCCCACTTACCAGAGGGCTCTTTTCACATGCACATCAGGTCACAGACCTCACCTGCTCAAGTCCCGCCCGCACCCCCACCCCCCATGGCTGACCTCTCACCACATTGTGGTTTACGTGTCTCTTGTCATTCTTCTGCCTGTACACATTTACACCCTTCTCCATTTTCACTATGGAGGTCTCTCCCCCTTCCTTCCCCTCTTAGTTTCACCCCCTTCCTTGTCCATCTCCCTCATTTTTCAGGAATAAGAGCTGTTGTAAGCGGTATTTCCTCTTTAGAATATTGTTCTTTTAGATACTCACATGACTTGGCCCATCATTATTCACATTTCTCTTTAAAGACCATTACAACGTGGCGCCCTAAGAACATTTTGCCCACAACCACAACCATCGCCGTGCTCAGGCTGACACATCTGTGGTTTGAGTGAACTCTCTTTGTTCAGAGGCACACCACATAAACAAACTCAGTCAGCTCTACCTTCACAGGATACCCCAACTCCTACCCCTTCTATTCCTCTTCGCAGCAACCTCTCTCTTCAAGACTCTCAGTGCTTCTCTCCTGGACTAATATCACAATAAGCAAAACTGAAAAAAGTACATGCAGGAACTTTTCAGGTTCAGCATTACAATGGAATGAGACAGACAATGAACAGGCAAATGAGCAAACTACATCCAAAACACACAAGAGGAGAGAGCATATTTGCAGTGATGGGGCAGGTGATTTTATATTGGGTAGCTTGAGGAGCTCTATGAGGAAGTAGCATTTGGTCAAAGACCTGAAGGATGCAGGGAAGTTATTTGGGAGAAGAATACTCCAGACAGAGGGGCAGAGTGAAAATCTTTGATATGTTCCAGAAATATTATGGAGGATAGACAAGAGTGTACAGTAGTGGATGACATCAGAGGATGAGGACTGGGGGGTAGGGAGCTTCAGGTTATGTTGGAAGTCACAGAGCATGTGTCAATGCCCATTTATCATGAAAAAATTGGAAAGTTGTGGAAAAGATTTGCATGGAAGACCAACATTGCAGCTCTTACAGTTTAAAGAAAAAGATCTGTGAAGGATCGGCGATGCAGGGCCTGAGTCCAGAAGAATGCAGAGCAGCATAGCAATAATCTGAATGAGAAAAGATGGCGGCCTGGATGGATGGAGACCCTGGAGCTCACAGAGCTGGCGAGATGTGACTGGGCGCTGTATGCATACAGTTCAAAATCGAGTCAAGAATTGCTGATGGAATTTCTGTAGGAGTTTGGGAAATAGAGATGATCCAAAATGAGTGTATGCTGACCGGTTCAAAGAGCCTGAGGAATTATAGGAACAAAGTTTCCATTTGCAGAGATTTGGAATTCAGTTTTGGATACCAAGGTTCAAGAGAAATAGGAGAATTCAACACACACAGTGAGAAAACAGTGACACAAATAAGTCTGTAATTTAGAAGTAATGCATGAGGCTAAAACTGCATATCTTAAAACTTGGGCATGCAGGGCAACATGAGACTGAAAGGCATTATCAAAGGATTGATTTTTATGAATGAAATAAATCAAAGGATTGATCCCGAGAACATCAATGTTTATAGTACAAATGCAGTCCATTTTTTTTTTTTTGCACAGCCATGACATTGTAAATAACACCTCTACATCCCTTAGTAATATACACTGTGGACACTATTTAAAAGAGATCATTACTATAATTATGTAGGTGCTATGCTTCAGACTACAACAAACGCTAAGCTTATAAAGGTGTGAAATGAACGGACACCAAGTTAAAAAGCAGATTTAAAGTAGTAGTACAATACGCCTCGCTTCAATGAAATTTTAAAAGTGACTTACTCCTTTTAGTTTGATAAAATACTCCTTAAAGTGACTTAGTTATTTTTATGGAAGTGAACTTTCTGTAAAATAAGATGCTATATCAATGGGATAAATTTTATACTCATTGCCATCCAAACACTTTGTAAGAAAAACATGACTTTGTATTTAAATATTTTGCCAGTGTCCTCCTACTGGACTGTCCAAATATCAAATCTGAAGTCACCAGTGATGGGAAGGAAAGCTGATAAGAGGACTTAGGGTGGCCCACGCGGCTGCTTTGTGTAAGAGCAGGATGGCTGACTTCTTGGCCTCCTTTTCTCCCCTTCCCATTATGACCAGCAGCACTTGTGGTTTGCAGCATCCTGCCAGCTCAGGAGCCTGAGCGTGAAGGGGTATTCCAGCCCCTTTCCAGAGATTTATCTAGACAGGAGCATGTGACACAAGTCTAATCAATGACTCATGAGGAAAACTTCGCTGGAGTTCTGCATTCTATTTTTTTTTTTTGGTAACTCTTAAGCCACTCTTTTGAAGTAAGCATGAAGAGCGAAGCATATCTCTTTGGTTGCTATTAGAAATCTCTGATAAAGCCAAGCACTGCTCATAATAACCCCAAACTGGAAAAAGCATAAATATCCACCAACAGTAAAAAAAAAAAAAAAAAAAATACACGCAATTGTAACTCAGAGTGGACTTGAACGTGAAGCCCAAATAGATGGCTTAGATCTGACAATGTCAACGAGTATTATGGGCATTAGGCCAAGTGAAGGACGAAGAAACAACTGAACAAAAGACATCTTGGGATGTCATTTACACGGGACTCTGACATAGGTAAGACTGATGTGCTCATGTAGAAGTCAGACAGGGCTTCCTTCTGGAGTAAAGGTTTGCTTGCAGCCACGAGTTGGTAGTGGAGATCTTTATCTGTTTTGTGATCGCACGGATGCAAATACATTAAGCTGTGTGATTAGCATTTGTACACTTTACTGCATGTAACATGAATTTGCCAATAAGTGAATTTTCACCTTGATTTTGCAGAAAAATTTTGAGAAGGAAACATAAAGAAATTCATAATATTAGAAAAAATCTGTAACACGTATTTCTTTTCTTTCCTTTAGCAAATATAAAATTTAATATGACTTTTATTAGAGACTTGAATGCAACTCATTTGTCTTTATTATAAACTTAGTATTTTAAAAATAATCTTTATTTTATAATCAAATTATTTTCAAAGCTACTAGTCTTGGTATATGTATGAGCTAAAATGCAAATAATGTAAATAACAAACAAGTACAAATTAATATCCAAGAGCTTCGTGAATTACTTGGTAATATTTGTAGTTAGTGATAGTCATAGATGTGCTTATTATTTTTTGAGCAGATTAATAATAAAAAGTAAAAAAAACAGGATGACGTGGTGTGAACCAATAATAGTATACTAGAGTTACGATTAATTCAATTTTGTGTTCCAAAATATCTATGTTCTGTGAAACAATTCTGTGTTTCAAAATATGAAATGATTAAACAACAAACAAGAATTTATACTCAAAAATGACTTTATCTTTCACATTGTGTTTCCCACTACCTTACGTCCTCTTTCGGAGAAGTGGAGATTATTATCTCCTCTGTTTTGTAATTGCTTTTCCATCTGGCACTGCACTTTGATCCTCTTTCATGTCTGTTCATATGGAAGTTACTTTTATTTGAATGGCTGCTGAACTATCTATTGTATAAATGTGCCAGAATTGGTTTCCCTAAAGTCCTGTTGATGTGCATTTACACTGGGCTCAATAGTCTGACATTATATGCCATGAGGCACAACACTTGAGACCCCCTCTCAGATAGTGGGAGCTTTCAAATGCATGTACATCTATATCCCTTGCCCATAAAACTGACTGCATGTACAGAAAACATTTCTAACAGCTAAATCTGAGTCAAAAGGCATGTGCCTTTCGAATGTTAATAGTTACTGCAAAATTTTATAGTTTGAATGAATTTAAATGCTTATCAACAACGCATATTTTTTCATTGCGGAGACAATGAGCTCTCATTGTTGGCAAGGATGTTGTTATGTTTTGGATCTGGAATATCCCCCAAAAGCCCCCTAGTTATGGATGTTGTGGAATATATACAGATTCCATGTGCTGTTAAGTGGAGCTTGGCTGGAAAGGGCCAATACTTGAGGGTTGACCTGAAGGGGTCAAATCACTGTGACAGGACCTGGAAGGATATGTGCACTGGTCGGCCCCTCCTCACTCCCTGCTTTCTGCTTGCCGTGCTGTGCGCAGCTTCTCTCTGGCTAGGCCCTTGTGGTGTGCTCCCACCATTGCTGACCGCCCACGAGTGGACAGAGGCCTTCTGAAACTGTGAGCTAAAATAAGTCTTTCCTTATGTAAGTTGTGGATGTCAAGGGTTCTGTCCTAACAGTGAAAAAGTAGCTAAGAGTGATGAGAACACTCCTTCCCTACTCGGAGGCCTTCAGTGTGAAACTGACCCTTTGGAAGACAGTTTAACGATTTCTACAAATCGCGCATTCTTGCCTCCCACAGGAAATCACACACCGTGGAACTTACTTGAGTACGCTAAGTGTTTTTGCTCCATGGAGCAGTGTCGTGCACAGTCACTAAAACTGACAGCAACTGCTGTGCTCTTCATTTGTAGAGAAGAGGATAGAGTGTGGTACACACACTGGTAATAGGATATTACTTTGGACTAAAAATATAAAAACGGGCTATTTCACCATGAAAAGGCATGAAAATAATCTAATCGCCAAGTTAAGGAATCCAATCCAAAAGGGCTACCCAGTATGTGCCTCGAAGTGGAAAGATCTGAAGTTTCTAAGGGTTAGAGAGGCAGAACAGATTAAAAAGGCATAGTGCAGAACTTCTCAGCACCGGGAAGATGCTCTGGGTGGTGGCAAAACTGTCATTGCACGATGTTATTCATGCTGTTTTATATATTTGTTAGAGTTCATAGACTCTACAACACGAAGAGTGAATTCTCAAGTAAAGTGTGGACTTTGAGAAATGAGGATTTCTCAATGTAGACTCACTGATTGTCACAAACACACCACCCAGGGGTAAAATTCTGTGGCAGGGAAGGCTGTGTATCAGTCAGAAAAGGGATACAGAGAACTTTATACTTTTTGCTCAATTCTGCTGTCAAAGAAAGCTGTCCTAAAAATCAAGTTGATTTTTAAAAAAAGTCAATACTCTAAGGAAATGTTTAACATTGTCATATACACTCTGGGTTCAGCAGTGGAGACCTATAGTCCTAGAACTCTGGAAGACTGAGGCAACAGGATTATAGTTTGTGCTTGGTCTTGGCAATTAAGTGACTGTAGTGTGACTCAGTCAGAAAAACAAAAATAAAAATGGACTGGAAATGTAGCTCAGCATGAAGGCCTTGGACTCAATCCTTAGTAACACACACAGACACACACACTATCACACAGCAGTAATATCCATATACAAAGACATGAATAAAGATTATTAATTCAGTGAGTACTTTGTAGTTGTGGTTTCTAGGGCTGTTCCTTATAATAGGTGGCTAAAACTTTAGTGAGGCTATCCAAGAAAGGAACTAATAGTTTTGACAAAGCCTGATAAGTACTCCAAGAAAAGTCATCATTGTGTTCTGTTTTCATCGCTCTGTTCTTGGCTTTCTATAAATTCACACAGTCAAGGTAGAAGACAAGAAGCGGACCTGTTAGTTATTTGTTTTGCTTTCTCTTCGATGCAGCACATGGGATCTCAAAGCTCTAGATGACGAACACTGGTCACTGGGGGAGCTGAGCTGACTGGCCCTGACCTGTCATGACCCACCTTGAGGCTAAGTCCAGACCTAGGTGAGCAGACTCTGGTGTGGTCAGAGCCCCAGCTCAGCTGTGTTTACCAAGAGACGGTCTCAGGGGCATCTTTGTGGAATGCAACCTTCTCTCTGAGCGCTTCATTTTTTATGACACTTGGAGTCATTAGTGCATTTGTTGCTTTTACTCTAATCCATCATTTCAAATATCATATATCTTAAATTCTGATGATAGGAAGTGACTTTTCTCTAGAAGTTTCCTTAGCATAAGGAAGAATGGGAAATTAAGCAGTCAGTCACTGTAACCTCCTAACATACTTGATGGGGACAGTAGCCTTTTCACAGTGCACAGGCTACCTCTTCTGATCTCAGGCACCTGGAGAAAAATGGAGAAGATTCCAAGTGCACTTTCTGATTCACTCCTCACTCGTGTACCAGTTCTCAATGAAGAATACTGATCACTGGTTGTTGTCCTAGTTATCTCTCTGTCGTTGGGACAAAATATATGGCATTTATAGTTTAAAAGAAAGGACTTTATTTTAGCTCACAATTCTAGAACATTTGGTCTGTCATTGGCTGTTCCAAAGTAGAATGGCATAGCAGAGAACATTTTCTGAATTCATGGCAGCCAGGAAACAGGGAGAGCAAGGGAAATGTAGAAAGAAAGGGTCCAAGAACCAGCTATAATCCCCAGTGTCAGGCTCCCATTGGTCCATTTCATTCAATTGAGCATCATCTCCCAATAAACTCATCGAAGTATGAATTCATCAATGGATTAATCCACTTAATGAAGTCAGAGCTCTTGGGATCCACTCTTTTTTCAAGGTACAACATCTATAACACAGCAAGGCTTTGGGGGACATTTAGGACCCCAGGCAGACAAGTGTTTGCCAAGACCAATTGCACACTAAAATCTCTTAATGCACTTTTAAAATATGACGATCCCCACACTTTACCTCAAATACAATATCGTTTGTTTGCTTTTAGCTGACGTACCCTTTGGAACTCATATGTACAAACACTGCAGAAAAAACAGTTGGAAGATGACCTAAAAGGCTTTTCCCACCCAAGAATCTCTGAATCTCTGAGTTTTTTTCAGGAACTAACTCACAAACCACATTTAAATGAATTGACTTATTTTAAATTATTTCATTCATTTGAACACCAGCTGATTGAGGATGCAATGTGTGTTTATCTCTGTAGGAAAAAAAAATCTGATCCTCAGGTCTTATCACTGAGCTTCTGACTCAGAAATTTAAAGGCAACACAGAGAAAAATCAGCTACATAATTTGTTAAGTATAATTGAAATTTAGTTTTGAAAAATGCTTAAGAGAAAACTAGAGAGAAGAGACTCTTAGAAGAGTAGAGGCACTAGTGCAGAAGGTCTAGTCCTTCCTGGCCTGCCACAGAGGCCTGCTGGGACCTAACCAGATCTACATATGTGGTATGCCATTTAGAGCTGTACTACTTTCAGGAAACATGAAAGCCAAGTCTACTCGTGTGTGTGTGTGTGAGTGTGTGTGTGTGAGCGCGTGTGTGCGTGTTTGAGTGAGTGAAACTGACATTGATCGGCTCACTTACTAGAAATTGCATTGGCTCACATAACAGAAACACTTGGATGTCAAGTTGACTGTTGGCTTCTGGTACATTTCATACGGAAACTTCTCCCTACTCCATTCTAACTTAACTCTATTCTTGATTTATTGCCTTGTGTGACATCTCCTCATGATATTAAAAGGCTGTTGATGCCACTCTAGGCTTCATGGCTGGCGAGAAGAGGGCTGCTTTGTTTTGTCTAAGAGTCACCCTGTCTTCCCTAGCTGAGCAGTGGTCCCGATTATTCTCTGTCTAATTCTTGTGCACTGGGAGACGGGATTTGTTGTTCGGCATTGGGCACTCAGAGTCCCTTGCGGGAAAGCTGATCTTTTGTCCTTTTTATAGAGGGGCAAGTTGGAGTAGAGTGGGTTACTGCTTGAGGAGGTCAGGTCGTTAGTGAGAGGGAGGTTTGAAATTGGAAGCCAGGCACCTGATTTCAGGGTCTACATTATGAACCAGTTAACTATCTTCACATTCTGACTACACCAAATTTGTTTTCCCGTGGTTTGTGCCTTACTCATAGTGCAGTTTTCTTGTTACGGTGACACAATAGCGACCCTCACGACTTATTCACCCCATTTGATATTTTAGTGCCCACTGCCAAGGCCCTAATTTTCTCCCTTTCCTGTTTCAGACTCTTAATGGAGAGGACGGATGGGCCCTCTTCGACAGGCCAGGCTTCATTGTCACCCGTCTAGTGCACAGGTCAAGCGCCTTCTTCTGGCCTAGCTTCTTTCAAGGTGAAGGCTTTTCAACTCGGGCTTGTTGTGTTTTCTTCCTTAGCTCCCACCTGCCGTGCCGACCCTCCAGCCGCAGCTCACAGCCTGGCTGTTTCCCATGAAGGTAGATACTGGGGCTGATCTGTGTACTGAAAGGCACTCTACAAGGCACAGCAAAATGTGTGGGCAAATGTGACCCAGTCATGGTGCTGTGACTATTAAAGATGGGAGAAATCTCATCTGGCATGATTTCGAGGAGGTGACCAGAGCTTGGGTCTGGAAGGTCAGGAGAGATGGTGTTAGATTGGTTAATAAAGACGTAGAAAGGACTGTGTGAACTGGGGCCCTAGGATGAAAGCTAGCTTGTCCCAAACGTTGTACCTAGTTCAGGACAAACATATTGAGCAGTGACTGTGTTCCCAGGGCTGTAGGACAATCTCAGTTTCGAAAGCTCCCAGTGCACTTACGAAAGGAGGTAGTCACCAGGTACAGAGCTAGGGGATTCCTTTCGTTAGCATGTTCTGCCCTCTGCTGGTGGATTTTTAGGCTTTTCTCATACTTAGGTCATTCAAAAAGCCAAATACATACCTTTTAGTTTTTAGGTCTCCTTCATAATAATTAAAGTATTTCAAATTAGCATGCTTTATAGCATGTATGATTCATTTATATGCGTGTGACTATTTGCAAACTGACGTGTGTGTATGTGCATGTTGTATGTATATATGCATATGTGTGTTTGTACTCAAAATCTCTGGAGCCTGATAAGGAGCAAATACTGTGCAGATAAGACATTTTTAAAAGCCCAAACAGCTAGGAAATAAAAATTAAAATGTCGGCTTGAATAGAAAATTCAGTTGATAGAAATAAAGACCAGGAAGCTTTGTTAGCCAAGCACAGTGAATGGTGACTACTGTTCCAACTGTTTCGTCTCTAAGGGAACGAAGGCTCAGAGAGGGCAAACGCCACACGAAGAAGGCTTTGTTCACACAAGTGGACGGCAGGTTCTCCCAGGCAGTTTGCTCCCAGGCTGCCCCTGTCCACTCCACGATCACGCCTGCAGAAGAATCACTCCCTGTGAGTAGTTTCCAGGGAAAATCAACACTGCTTTGCCCTCCGGCTCCAGGCTGGTTAGGACCTCAAAACAGAAATATCGAAGTGTGGCTTAAAGATAATCCAGAAAAGATTGAAAGGAAGCAGGAATTGTGCTTTGTCGGGAGCCCACGTGCAGTGGTACATGGGAGTGACGGACTACTGGGAAGGGTATGGAAGGTTGTCAAGACTCTGCACGGTTCTGTCTCAGCCGATTTAGTGCTGTGGTGACACAATATTTGAGAGTGGGATGCCAGTAAAGGACAGATGGTTATTTCTTGCAGCTTTGGATGCTGGGAGCTTCAAGATCAAGGGTTCAGCTTTTAGCAAACAGGATCTAGGGTCCCAGGGCAGAAGACAGAAGGGCAAGAGAGCGGGCCAGAGAGACAAGGGGCAGAAAACACTTTTTAAAAAACCAGGAATTGACATCCAGGGCAACTGACATACTTCTGGCATTCATACATTCATGAGGTCAAGCCCCTCGGCATATAATAATCTCTGAAAGGTTCCTCCCGTCAACATTGTTGCACTGAGCACTGTTTCCAACACATGCTGTGGCTGCTTTTCTCCTCCTCGTCGTCGTCCTCCTCCTCCTCCTCCTTCATCCTTCTTCTTCATATTCAAACCAGACCAAGTCCAATATGAGTGTGTCACTCTGACATTTGATTGTAAACATTGCTACATTTAAGTCTCAGGGAAGCTGTGTGTTTTCCCCTGTACTTTCTGATAAAGAAACTCAAGATCTTCCAGGATTTGCAGATTAAAGCTCTGATGGTTACCTTTGTCCAGAGAAAAGGGATTTTAAAATACCATGTTTGGGGCTTAAGACGTGGAAGCAGATGAGAAAGCCAGGCACTGGCACATTAAATGTTGAGTGCAGTGGATCTTAGGACATTTCCTAACTCACGTTTTCACATGGTGAGCCCCCAAAATATTTTCAGAAAACCCAAGCTGAGATTCCAGATGTGGGATGGGACCTGAATTTCTGCTTTCCTATTACACACCCAGGTGACATTCTTCTACTAATCTGTGGGCCACACTTTACTAACAAGAGTCTAAAATTCCCCTAATTCGGCATCTGGCAAAAAGTAAGTAAATGCAGCATTTTAAGTGAATAAAAAGTTGACCACTCAATCACCAGCTGATGCTGACAGTTCTGTTACTTCAACGGAATCAAGAATTGACCGTCTGAATTGACTTTTGAGGCTGAAATCAGTGAAAGCTTTTTCTTTGTCCCTACCTCTAGATGCTCACACTGAGTTATTTCTCCTGCTTTCTTATTAACAAAAACACACAGGACAAACACAGAAAGCTCTATGTTGCCAGGCCTGGGTATTATGAATAATTCACTCGAGTAAAATATCTTGGAACGTTGCTGACAAATTTGATCCTTTGAGCTTTAGAAATTTCCGCTTTCATGTTCTTCCTCTCCTATCTTCCTCTTTCCCTCTTTTTCCTTTAATCAAAACCAAGTGTGAACTTTGTAATTTGCATTTTCTCTTCTTTTCTCACTTGATCAGCGAAGTTCTTGAAGACCTGGGCTGTCTTCGGAGTGCAGGAGGCAGTGTGAGCGATTGCAGATCTTCTTATCCCGTCCTCACCCTACTGGAAACCCGCCGGCAGAATTATTTTGGGAGCAATTCTGGCAAATTCCGCAGTGCTGTGCCATCTAGCCCACTATTTCAGGACTGGGTGTGCAAATTCACCCGCCAACTCAGCAAAGCCAGGAGGCAGTCCACGGTAAGCTGACTTAAGGACGATTTTATTTACACTCAAATCAGCATCGGAGCTCCTCAGCCTGCCCACCCCACTTAGCAATTTGCTGAATGCAACTTGGAACTAAGGAGGCCACCAACCCTCAGCTGCGCCTTAGCAAAGGTTCAGCTCCCCAGTTCCTCGGGGAAAATAGGAAAGCGCTGGAGGAATGGAATGCAGGATGGCATCTGCTTAGCTGTGTTTTCAAAACTGTTCTGCTGAATTCAGATTCTGGGTGTATGGCAGCTGAGAAGCTAGAAAGATACCACAGTGGCATATTAAAAGTGTTTTCCCCCTAAATTTCAGATCTTAGGTGTGAGTCATAAGCATGTATAAAATGTGTGCATAATCAAACGTCTAATCTAACATACAATAAATTATTAGGTATAACAGATACATTATATATTTTTTTTAAATAATGACACAATGAAACTTTATCCTGCTTGAGTATTTTGAAACACAGCTGACAATGACAACACTTGGTTGGCTGTCACCCCAGATTCAGTCCAACACGGCGGATCCTTCCTATCCACAATGGCAAAGGCATTTTGAGTGCTTTCTACTGTAAAAATAACATATAAATATAAATGTAAATATTAAAGAATACCGAGCTATTATTGTATCAATATACTTATATCAGTTATAGTAAGAATAATCTCATTTTTGTGTAAGGTACAAAGCTATAACATTACATAAATCTGAAAAAAGTAGGAGGAAAAAAATTAAAGTCATTTGCATTTTTACTATTTTTAACAGAACTACAGTCAGCGCTGGGCCTTAGTTTCCGCCTACCTTCTTATTACACATTCTACTTTTTGCAGGCCTACACGCATTGACTTAGTAATTTTGTGTCTTTATGCTTTGCCATTTATCATTTTAAAATATTATTACCATGTCTCAGACATTTTCACACTGACTTCACACAGCTTGGTAATGTTTTGCCAAGTGAAGAAAACAGGTTGGTAGCAAATGCACTACTGTGTTTTGTGTTAAGTTTTTGAATGTACAGATTAAGATGTTGTGAGAAAAATAGTGCCTCAAATCCCATTATAAGACTCTAAAAATCAGTGTCTTTATACACCTGTTCTAATACCTCACTTTAAGCAGGAGGACAAGAGAGTATCAACTGACCCGAGTCCTGGCATCCACTTCTGTTACTTTCAACACCTTGCTTAATTTCAGCACTTCTCTGAATGTTCAAGTTGAATGTCTATAGAATTCAGAATTTTCTCCCTCTGGCATTGAGGGTTGAACCCGGGGACTTACACAACCCAGGCAAACACTCAATTCTGAGCTACACCCCAATCCTGAGGTCAGGCTTAGTGACACCTATTAGCTTACCTTGAAGCCCCGTGGTGAGCCTTTCCCCAGGGGCAGCATTACAGACCTTCAGAGCTCATAAGCTGCACACGACAGCATCCCTTCTTCTGCTGCTGTTGCTATTCTTCTTAAAGTCCTTGCTTTGCTTTTACTCTAGGAAGGGCAGGACAAACTCAGCAGATACTGTGAACGCCACTACCAACTCCAAAAATCAAGGGCAAATCAATAACACTCGTGCTTGGCAAGGCCCAGGAGAGCACACAGCAGAAGGCGTGGTGGCCTTCGCCGAAACTAAGAGGCACCTTCTCGTGCATCCTCAGACACTCGTTGGTAGCCAACCTCCCTAACTTTTCACCTCAACATTTAGACCCCTACTCCTCTTCGGTCAGGTGTCCAACTCATTTTGCATCACAGACTAAGCTTTTACTTTCACCCGGACTTTTGGATTGAGAAAGACTTCCAATTCAAATGGACTTTAAAAAACGGAGGCAGACTGAGCTTCCAGCACTAGAATCAAACCACTTACATAATTAAATTATTAGGAAGTTTGTACTGCTGATAAATTTTGGAATGTCATTACACACAAATCTCTGTCTCCTTCTTTTTCTTTCTCTCTTGCCCAAACCTCAGCAAGTTTAAGAGGATGATAAGTGCAAACCACTTCACCACCTCTCCACAACCACAAGCCAGTCGTACAATGAAATGTGGCCAAACGGTGAATTCTCTTATAGGAAAAGTCATAAAATAATAGAGGCTCTGGCTAGAAAACCATTGATGAAGGAGAAACACAATCCCATCGGACCTCAAAAGAAACAATAGTGTGGTTTCTCTCTGGTGACATATTATGTTCAAATACCTCTCTAGAAAACTGGACTCCTCTGTGCTTCTTTTGCTGATGTCCTGACAAAGATTCTATGCTTGGGCAAATTTTCATCAGACTCCTGAGTCTGCTATTCCTTCCTTGCAGTTCTTGTGAAATTCAAGCTTAACCGTCACTGCAAAGTCTATTAGGAAAACACCTTCACCCTCCTTATCTGATCAAGTCCCTCATCCTTCAGCCCAGAGTCCAGACACTGGGCACCAGGGCTGGTCTTTAGCTAGAATCCTGTTAAACTGGTTGAGCTAGACACTCCGTCCCCACTGATGCCTCTTTTAAGCAAATCTTTATCCACGAACGCCCCCTAACCTTAGCTATCAATTCTTAACTTTCACGGGTTGTATTCAGAGTTGAGCTCAAGCTGCCTCACAACGGCAAGACTCTGTGGCAGTAGTCCCTGTGTTAGCCCTGATGGCCTTGGAAAAAAGCCTTCTTGACTCAACCTTCGTGAGTGTCATTGAGTGTCTTTCATTTTAATCAAAGGCAGTACGATCTGCACCTTCAGAGGAAGATGGGAGGCTTCTCACAGGGTGGAGTCGGCCGCACACACGTGACCTTTCTTTTTTTCTAGTATGATGTCATTCTGCTTTGTCTCCTTTGTTGGCTTTCAAAATTACTGCTACAGGTTTCAGATAATCCTTATCTTGCAAGTATATTTAAATAGGCCAAATTTCTTTGTAAGTCAAGCTTTGTACAAACACAGACACCCTGCCTGTGCAATATTTAACCTTCTGGGTCTGACTCACAATGCCTCAGGTTGCATGTGTTTACCTACAAATGATTTAAATCTGTCTTTGTGGCAGAGAGGTAAGCCATTGGGTATATATACCAATATTTTTAGTCCATGGTTTGTTGATGGGTATTTTGGCATCTTCCATGACTTTAGTTGTCATTAGTTGTCCAGCTAGCAACACGGGTGTGCACATAGGCAATGTGTCTTCCACCTTTTACTTCCACCTTTTACCTCACTTTCAAGCATCCCCTGTGTATGTTGAACGTGTTTCCTAGGCTCCCTGCATCTCCACGTGAGTTCCTTGTTTCCCAGACTCCTTCATGTTTAGCCTGGGGCACATGGCTAACTCTCATCAAGTGTCTGAGAACAGAAGAGACTGTCAAACCAACGTGCTTCCATCCCTCCCTTTCTTTCTCCATTGCATACAACTTGGGGGTCATATATTTCAGGTAGAAATTCAAGGTGGGAAGAAGGAGCAAAGTATGGGTGCTGAATTCAAATCAAAGTGTGGTGTAAATGAAAGCTAAGCCCGTACTGCACGAAGCACACGGAAGTCCCAGGGCCCCTCCCTTTCTGTGAGAACATTAACTAAGCCGACTAACGCCTCTCCACAAGAGGGCAGACTGAAGTGCCTGCAGGTTTTGGTAAGGAACGCATCTAAATATCTTGTGAGTATCTCAGACATCACAGTGAAAAGCGAAACCCACTGCATAGAATTTAAATTCACTGCTCAATTATTTTTTAAGAGATCATTTTTGTGGCATGAATTTTCCACAGCGGCCATACTGACCCCTTTGGCACTTAAGATCACTTAGCTTTCAAGGAGATCATCTTTATGAGACGTGTAGATTCTGGGAAGACAGCATTGTTTCTATCCCTGGAATGGCCCAATAAACAGCTCTGGAAGCATAGAGTTGATGCCAAATATGGACGTTATGAATGAGCAAAGGAATATAACCATATTGAATAGCAATCTTGTTTCCAGAAATGAGAATTTAACAATTTGTTTCCTTGAAGGTCTAACATGCAGGGAGGAAGAAGAGGCTGAAAAATCAGAGGTCCTGAGCTAAGTTTCATCTCTGAAGTAACTTCTGTAAGACTGCAATATTTCTGTTCTTTGAACAAATTTCTGTTCATTTTCCAGGGAAAGTTTTACTCGGTTGCGAAAACTCAATAAATGGGAGTATTCAAAGTAATGTACATCTCATCAGACAAAGGAAAGATTTTTTTTTTTTTTTGATACACATTATGACCATTTTAGTTCAGGGGAACCACAACCTCATGGAACAGGTAAGGGAAGCGAGGTGGGTGGGTTGAACCTCCGGTTTAACTGATTTATGACACAGCCACCAGGTGGCACCATTGGGCCGAGAGAATCCATTTCTTCCCAGAGTACAGGGGGAAGGAAAAATACCAATTCTTACAGTCAAAAAATGTGCATTTTCTCAGTGTGATCACAAAAAAAGATACTCGATAAAGCCTGTGAGATCTAGTGCCACCCTCCCAAAAGCTTTGTGCCATATCTTCTCATTATTTTGCCTAATGCCAAATGCCCACTATTGGCACATTATTATTATTATTGTTATTATTATATTATCATCATCTAATTATCATTGTTATAAAACAGTGAAAGTAGATAAGTTTATCTTCTTTCTGCTTAGAAAATTTTAGCACCGAATTTTTAAGGATTCCCAGAAGGAAGAAAAAAAAAAAAGAAAGTTTCAAGTTATTTTTCTGGAAAGCATTTATAATTTGCTAGTGCACAGGAAAAAATCTACCGTGAAGACTGATCCCTGAGTACCAAGACGAAGATCTGACCCTCTGGCTCTGGGGGAGGAGGAATTTCAAAGGAGGAGAGGTAGGCTCAGCCAGTTTACCCTTAACTTCTGGGATGTCTCAAGAGGAAAACTTGCTGCTGCCTCAGACACTGTCTCTCCAGAAGCTCTGTCTACTGCCTGAAGGATTTCCTGTCTCCTGAGTTCAGCCACTCCCCGCTACGAGATCCCCAGGTCATTTCTTCCCTCGGTGAAGGCTGACAGTCTTTGTTTCTGGCTGCACTTTCCGTTCAGAGGAGGGAGGACTCCAGATCCCTGAGTGCTGAGGAGGGCATAGAGGGAAGAGGCCTTTATTTGAAAACACACCAAAATATTCAAGCCATTTAGAAAAAAATGTGGGATGCAACAGCACTGTGTACTCAGTGTCTACACTTAGCAAGTGCTAGCATATTTCATGCAGTTTATTTATTTTTACACATTGCAGACATCGGAAGTCTCCATTATTATTATTATTCCCTTCCCAGACATAACTGTCCCCTGGGTATTTGGAGTTTTCTTGTTTTGAGTTTCTGACTATGTATTTAAAGAATGGTTATGCAGGTAATTCTTAACTGCATTGATACCGTGCTGTGGAAGTACAGAGACTGAGACAGAGAGAGGCCAGGTTATATGATTTTCATTGGTTTTCCCTTTAAGGAGACGCCCTTTGGGCCGGGGGCATAGCTGAGCAGTTAAAACACTTGCACAACAAGCCCAAGGCTCTGGGTTCCATTCCTCAGCACCACATAAACTGGGTATGGTGATGAATGCCTGTGATCCCAATGCTTGGAAGGCTGAGGCAGGAGAATTGCTGTGAGGTCAAGCCAGTCTGGATGAGCCTGGGCTACAAAGCCAGACCCCGCCTAAAATAAAGTGAAGTAAAGTAAAATAAAATAAAATAAAGGACATACCAATATATCTGCCTACCTGACCCCATATTTCTCCCTTGTTCTTTTTTCTGAAGATGCTGGTATAGGAAACAACAGACTATTTAAATTCAAAGTGCTTGAGAATGGGACCCCACTGTCCTACAAGTGATCTAGAAGACAGACTGTCTCAAATAATTATATTTCTAGAGGAAGCGTTAATGACATGCCATGGATTTTCATTGCTATTGAAAACTACACGTCTGTCGTGCGTGGCACTAGAGACAGGAACCCATCTAAGAATGCACCGCCCCTTCCTGAGAGGAAAACAGGCCCGTTAACCACAATTACTGCCCGATATGATTAATATTATAATTGACATATCTATAAATCACTGGCAGCTGAGAGGAGGGAAATACTACTTTTGCTCTTGGCGTTCAGAGGGAACTTTGTTGCTATTTGTGTATTTTGCTTTTTAGTTTCCAGTTTTGATAGCGATCCTATTTACAGATAGGGTGAGGACAAAAGAGGGGCGTGTGAGTAGTTTTTGCCAGTTCCCGAATGTACCCAGGGTACCAAGCACACCCAGGCCTGCTTTCTTATCCAACCACTCATGTTTTCTCCT
The DNA here is from genome assembly GCA_004027205.1 of Ctenodactylus gundi. Classification (NCBI taxonomy): domain Eukaryota; kingdom Metazoa; phylum Chordata; class Mammalia; order Rodentia; family Ctenodactylidae; genus Ctenodactylus; species Ctenodactylus gundi. The sequence goes on from PVKB01000397.1 coordinate 742,644, forward strand.
TTCCCTGTACGTCATTTGTCATCTGCCTGATGTTTGGAAAATATTGCCATGTGCCTGGTTTCCAGATAATGAAATGGGGGTGGTGGGGGGGGGGGGTCAGCAGGCGTCCAAGGTTCCGCGCAAAGGAGGATTGTGAAAAAGAACTCATGTTCCGCAGGGTGCTCAGGGATCCGGGCTCTAACCCCGGCTCTCTGGACGCTTCCTGTGCCCCTTCGCTGCATCTGCTCAGCTTCCTCAGAGGCCCACACCTTGTGCAGGGCTCTAAGATCCAGCTTTGCATTTGTTTGTACTTTACGCCTGTGTCATGGACCCTGGCGGCTTATCGTCAGCTCCAACCCCACCCTCCATGCCAGGCTCCCTGTGCCCAGCCTTTGGGCTCTCGCCCTCTCGTCTCACTGGAAATTTCTCTCTTATCAGAGTCTTGTCTTGAACCTCAGGGAATCTCAATCTTATATTCTTTTACTATTTTTCTTCCTAACATGAGGTATGATGTCAATAATATAATTGTGCCAGCAAATTTCCTTAGGGATGTTGTATTTTTCCAAATTAAGAGTTCTAAGATTAAAGACCATGTCATAAACACCATACTCAATGTCTTGCAAGAGAGCTAAACATAGAAAGGATTTAAGAAGTTTGTCAAAAGAAACTCAAGAGCAAACTCCCAGACATTCGTGTTTGGTTAAAAGCAGGTTACTTACAGGAGTTCTAAGCTTGTGTGGGTGTGATTCACTACATTATTTCCAGTAGATACGGCACACTGAGAAGCATGTTCGCACCTGGAACTGCCTTATCTCCACATTCACTAACTAAAGAGCTCAGGTTCTTCACTGACCAGGTGGATGGACCCCACTCATGGTTTATCAACCATCAGAGAGTTCCTTTCCTTTTCCCCAAATAATCACTCATTCCTGTTGACTTTTGGTAAATATTTTGCAAGATTATCTCCTTCACTTGGTTATGGAACTACTTCCAGTGCCTACATTTCTCCTCTTAGTGTCAATTTTGACTGCCTGTATTTAAAGCCACTGTGTCGTGTGGCTTCCTAAACTTCATAAACCTGTGTACCGGCTTCACATTCCCTTTGCTCTGTTCATTGTATCTCTACGGCAGCTTCACTCCTCTTCTTGTAATTAAAAAAAGAGAAATTTCAAACTTAGTTAAATGTACATCAAAATTAGTATAAATGAAAACATTGATTTTAGAAGTTTCAACATTATATAGTTATGAAGATTAAAATTAGAATGTAGGTGTCACTGAATCTCTCACCACCTTACTCACCGCGCATCCTCCCAACACTGCTGTGGTCTTTACTGTGTGCTCTTCATTGTGAGGGCCTTTAGCACCTGCGGTGTTTCTCACGGATTCGATAAAGAAATGTTTAGAGTATCCCTGTCTCTGTTCTACAGAAGAGAATCCTAGAACTAAAGTAAATGATCCAACCAATAAGTAAGAGACAAGCTAAGAAACCAGCTGTGGACGACAGACAGGCTCCGCCTTCTAGGCACCCAGAGGTTGCTGCTGCCATGTTTTAGAGGTGCTTGGCTACTGCCCACAGTGGGGGTAGATCTTGGCATTGTCATCGAAGATGCTGGCCTTATTGACATTCAGAGTTCAAGCGATAAGCAGTCAGAGAGGTTTCTACCCAGATTTTAAAAGGAGGCCCGAGAGATTAGTCAAGATGCCCCTGAGAGGGTAGTGAGTGAAGGTGTGGGAATAAAGGCAAAGGTGCCAGGAGATCGTGGAAAGCCAGGGATGCCAGCCGGCACCGTGGAACATCTGCCAATCAAACGTGCAGCTGTGGGTGGAGCTAGCCCAGGAGAGAGGCCATGCGGGCTGTAAGGCCACAGAGTGGCGCCACTCAAGCCCTCTGGAGCTCATTATCCACCACTGGACACCTCAAATGCCAAGCAGAGAGCTACATGATGCTGTTTGCCAAGCTGGATTTCAGACTTGCTTAAGTCGGATTCTTTTCTACCCCCTGCCCCAACCCTGCCACACCCATTTTCCTTTTCTAGAATGGAAATGTTTATTTCATGTCATTGTGTTCCGGGCATGTCTTCCGTTTGTCATCCGCTAACACTTGACCACTGAGGAAGTAAGAGCTTTGAGGAGGGGCAAGTATCTGGATTCTCTCATTTGGTGTTAGTTTCCGGCACCTTGAATAACACAGAGTAGGGGTGGAGTGAGTATTCTCTAAGTGGATGGAGAAGAGTGCCTTGGAGTGTCCTCTTCTGTCCTCCAACTTTCTCCCCTCTCCGTCTTCTATCTCAACACTCTTCAGTCCAGGGCACGCACAATTTCGTGGAAACCTCCCAGGGTCTCAGCTATACTATACTATGTTCCCTGTTTTCTGTGGTCCCACAATACCTTTGCAGATGTATCAGTCATGAAACATTGTAATCCTTTTTTTTTATTTGTCTCTGTTGCTCTCCTGTAGTCTGTGGTCTCTTGTAATATGGCAATTTGGACACTACCATCCTTACTTCCCTGATGGCTAGTACAAACAGTAAAGATCTGTAATTGATTAAATGACAGTGTTTGGGTACTACACCTTTTGAAAGTGGTGAATTTATATAAATAAGAAAGATCAATTGAAGGTCATTCTCTGTCTTGTGAGGAGCCACTGGGAAGAAAAGATAGTACAGGCAATAAACATATTAACAGGTTTATTAGTCACAAAGGCATAAAAAGTGCCTTGTATACCTTCCTTTGATTCCCAGAGGCATATTCCCAGAGATGGGATGCAGGTGATAATTCTCTGATGGGAAGCAATGTGCAGACACAGCCCATGAAGGAAACGAAGCACCTGAAATGCCACTCAGAGCCAACTGCCTTGGTAGGGGCACTTGGGAACGATTCCTCAGGAGAGGTGAATGACGCCGCTCACGGATATTCTTGTGAAGATGAGAACAAAATGCTGTGTTTTATTTCTTGAAAGAAATGGGCATTTATGACACCAGTCCCTGCTGCACATAACGTATATCTCTCCATCCATCCATCCATCCATCCATCCATCTATCTATCATAACCTATCCAAAAGCTTTCAATGTGGTCCTTCACTGTTCATTTTCCACCACAGACCACATGTCTCACATGTCTCTTTGAAAATCTAAAATTATGGCTAATTATGGCTGGTGTGACCTTGGAGTCAGGTGAACTTCCATTCCATTCTATTTTTTGTTGATAACTGATCATATGTCGCATTAGTCAGGTTATTTTACTTCTCTGCTTTTCACTTTCCTCTCTGAAAAACAGGAGGAACTATTGCATTTACTCCACAGAGTAGGTGGGAGACCTCATGGGCTAAAGCCAAGTAGGGCATAATAGAGTCAGGTATTATTTTGATGGAATTATTGTGCGTTATGGTTCCTCAAACTTGTCTTGAGAAGACCTAATATGGAATCTCTAAGTTCTGATGAAGGAATCTGGGGGAATTACTTACCAGTGCATGAGTGTTTAGAAGTTGAACATTTACAAGAAGAATGATGCTAACAGGTAAGTTTATGAACAGAAGAGCTTCTTTTATTGTCTTTAATCTCCTATTTACAAACAGTGATAGGAGCTTAAATTACAAGCGTCAAGTTTCCTGTCTCATAATTCGTATCCCTATAAGTTCCTGGCCTGTGTATAATGAGTCAAAAATGAAACAAAATAAAATAATCGCCTTTTAAAAATATACCTATCTATTAATATAATAATTGCTGAGTAAAATTAGTTATAGATTTTTTTCAGAGCTAGGAGTGATTGTTGATAGTTTATAAGACAGATGAAATGAATCAAAATAGAAGTTAATGATTACAGATTCACCATCTATTGCAAGGCTGCAATGTATGCACCTCTTGTTTTTCTTAATTCTTTCAGAAACCCATATCGGATCCTAGGTTGAGAAATCTAAAGCTTTGCGACTCTCAACCCAACGTCAAAAAGTGAGTATCAGAGCTGGGATACGACCCCGGGTGCATTTCGGTTCACAGCTCAGACTCTAAAGCCACGTACAACTGCTTGTCCTCATTCACTAAAGTTCTTTCACATCGCAAATGGTATGATTGAAATCAGAGGGTTACATCTCATGACTAGGGTCAGCCAGTGAATGACAAGTAAATGACAGGAACATTAATGATCTGTCTCTGTAATTCAGTTATTATTCTGTTTTTGTCCAGCTGTTTATCATTCAGTACAGCTCTCAGTTCAGATGTTTTCCCACTTTGCACTCTAAACTCGCTAAACTTGTTCTCATCCTTCAAGTCTCGGTTTAAGTAGTCCTCAGTCACGGTAGGACACTCTATGTGATTGAGAGAAATCTTACTGGCATAAAGACACAATTGCTGACCTTTTGTCCCTATTCCAGGCCACTGAGGGGCAGTTCAGGGCTCCTCTCTGAGTCCGTGCTCCAGGACACAGACCGGTGCAGCATTGCCACTGCGGAAGTGTCTTGTTCCTGTGCAGAGGGAAGGGGGGTGTGGGAACCTCTTCCTCTACAACCATCACTCAGGGTAGTCACACATCTACATTTACAGCCTTTAGTGAAAATAAAGACACAGACCCATCCCAAGGTGTTCCAGGAGAGAAAAAAAAATACAATTTTCCTAGAATGTGGAGGGAAAACCTTACTGAATGTCTGTGAGTATCTCTAGCACACTTCTCTCAGACACGAGGCAGAGCTGCTGTTTTTAATTTCCAGAGGTGGCTATATACAGCCTCTGCAGGCTGAGCTTTTGAGATTAGACTTTTCACCAGGTTTTGGTGAAAGTTCAACACATTCTTGCCTTTGATAATAGTCTTTGGGGATTTTCTCAGCTGGCGTGGGCTTCCTTAACTCTATCAACAACCTTATAGATAGTGTGTTTATTATCCTCTCTTCCCCCCTCTCTCTAGCACTTCCAAGTGTGATCATTCTTTTTGACTGTGTCCTCTAACCTATAAATTCAGAACTAAACTTATATCCTTCCTGACATGGCTTTTTAAATGAGATATTTGCCAAATTCTTGCTACTGAAATTCCAGTCTTTTATTGACACAGGTTTTCCAACTGTTCTGTCCTCCCACAACGGTTTTGTCTGAAGTTGCACATCATCTTCACATGACAGAGTAAGAGGAAGAAGTTCTGTTTGTATCACTTTGCAATTTCTACTCTCTCCTCACAGTTCTCTACTGAGAAGCTGAAACTCGATGGATGTGCAGTATCGGCTTCCTTGAGCCTTTGGGCCCCTTGAGTTGTGGCGTGGTTGGAGCAGGCACTATATGAGAGCGCTGGTAACAACTCACTCAACTGCCGCTGACCTTTCTCCTGCTAGTAGTCAGGTTTCACATTGCTTGGGGAAATATCCAGTGCCCACACTTCCAGGAGGAAAGGTTTAGTTTGGCTCATGATCGTAGGTAGTTCAGTTCATAGTTGGCTGGATCCAAGGCATGAACATCATGGAGGAAAGGTATGACACAGCAAAATTTTGCAATTCCTGGTAACCAAAAAGCAAAGCAGGGTCAGTGCCAGAGAGGGAGCGGCCAGGGACCGGATGTGGCACCCAAGGTCATTCTTCTATGACCCCTCCAGACACACCTAGCTGCGCACATCACCAATCTCTGAATGGCAGCTCCAATGACAATCCAGTTGATACAACTAAGTTTAATCACTGAATTGTCCCTGGCCATCCTCTATTAAAATGAGTTTCTCATTCAAATGTTGCAAGTACATTTTGAACAAATCTTTGTTCTCACATGTGTCTCCTGATCCCTAATACAGGATTGTCATGATTTGGATCTGCAGTATTCCCCAAAAGCCTCATGTTCCTATGGATACTGTACAGGGTTGGGAGGTGGGGCCTGGGTGGAAGGGGTGGGTGCTTGGGGTTGACCTGGAGGGACATGTGCTGGTTCTGCCCCTTTCCCAGTCCCTCTCTGCTCCACCATGCTGTGAGGATATTTGTCTCCCAGAATCCTGGCTCCAGCCCCACCGTGGGATTTCACCATCTTCCAGCTATCCACCCATGAGAGGACTGAGACCTTGTGAAACTGTGAGCTACAATAAATCTTTCCTCCTTGAGTTGTGGATGTTGGGTATTGAGTCACAGTAATGAGAAAGTAAATAAGACAGGGACTATAAAGTGCCATCAATACATTTCTATACCTTTCGTTCCAACTTTTTTATTGCTGTATCAAAAAATACAAAAATGTATATCTTTAAAACTTCAATATAGTATAATATTTTTAAATTCTATAATTATATAATATAACAATTTTCACTATGATAAATTTATTAATCAGAAATTTAATCAGAGCTCATTTACAGGATAACTCTATGGCATGTAGGTTCTGGCTTGCTTTGACTCAACAGTCAATTGGTAAATATTTAGGAGTTTTTAATCTCCGTAGCTGAACTTCTGGATGGCTGGAATTAGCCACAGTGGATATATAGTGAGAAGTTTTAAGGCTTTTAAGGATCTAGCCTCATGTGCAACATTAATTTGTCAAGAAACTCTCTATGTCTAGCCTAAATTCAAAAGAACAAAGAACAATTCTCCTTCTCAATGAAAACTGCAGAGAGAGTTCTATCTTACGCTGTTTTTCTAAGTGTTATACACACACAATTATCATAGGTCGTCTTCATGTTTTGGCAGGATCTCCAACTCATCATGACTAAGACTACATTCAGATTATTTTGCCTTATATTAGTGAGAATAAATCTTGATAGCTTTTGCAACATACAGTGATAAAAGGTGAGTTCCTTAATGTGGGTGAATCTAAGGTGATCACAGCGTAATCAGCACAGCAAAGTAGAGCTCTAAACCTTAAGTATTAGATTTTTTCACTTTGGAGAGAAGTGAATTCTCTTACCTCCCTATAGCCTAGGACATAAAAGGTCACCCCTACTTTTTCTTAGCCCAGATGGATGGACAAGGATGCAGATACCATCTTAGGAGGCCACAGTCTACTTGGATTGGCTTCACCCAGTGAGAGAGAGCTCAGGATATATGGAGTCCTGGAAAACACACAGCTATACTGGACGTGACTGTTAGCACTATTACCTCACTGTACTTCCTTCCCTTTGTTTTTTTTTAATTTTTATTTATTTATTGCCGGGACAAAGTAGCCAACATCAACAACTTAAGGAAGGAAAGATTTAGTTAGCTCACAGTTTCAGAATATCTCACACAGTCCACTCACGGCAGCCAGCAACGATGGAAACCAATGGCAGAGGCTGGAGAGCCGATCACCCCATAGCAGAGAGAAACAAGTGAGGAAGGAGCTGCATCTGGAGACTCAGGCAAGGCAGAGGCTTCCCCAGGAAGAAGATGGGACAACGTTTCTCCTTCCTTCTTTTAATTTTCAAGCTGCCAATTAGAAACCCCCACATCCATGGTGGGTATCCCTTCCTTCCTTACTTCCTGGCCCACAAATCAACAGCCACACGCCCTAAAGCTCTGCCTTGAGCACCTGCCAATCTGAATCTTCCAACAGCACAAAATTCTATAATTATTTCACTTGATCCAAATACATGAGCCTTTGGGGGGACACTCCAGATCCGAGCCATAGCAGACCCTAACATACCTGTATATCGGGAGTGGTGATTTGGATCCTCAAACTCCATGGTGCTAGCCTTAAATATATCCTTTTTTCCTAATGCCAAAATAAGCAGCCTCTTTTGATGTGGTCAGTGATGAACAAACATTGCTGAGGATGTAGACTAGAGAGGCGGGTAACGGTGGCAGAAGCTTGTCACCGTCTGGCAGATGTTCAGGGACCCCATACTTGGTGCTGTGGCTTTACTCTTTCTCAGGGCCCTCTGAGGATTCTGTTCCCTTTAGGTGGAGAGCAGCTGTGGAAACGACAAGAGGAGTTTCCCGAGCCCCTAGACTCTTTTCCTCCACTCTATGGTCAATTTTATCTTGTTTCCAAGGGAGACAGTGCAAAGCCCCAAGCTACAAACAGGCAGCTATAGACACTGTTTTGAACAGGAGGGTCCGTGGGTGACTCAGAAACTGTTCTCTCCATCAGATCAGATGTCCATGTGCTTCAGTGACCAGGGTTAGAAATGGAATTTGTCTTTCCTCGCAAGCCCCACTGTCAGCCATGACAGAGCAATGCTGGGCAAATGGAATCAAACTTGCTCTTTTTTGTTTTTGTGAAGAAGGGCTCTATGGGCTTCTGGTCAGAGGCAATTCAGATAAGTTCTTTGTTTTGACATAAACTGTGGGCATTTCCTGTCTTAAGGCAGGAGAGGTGGTCTTCTCTGGGTAGTCATTCTGCTCTCGGTAAGGAACTGCCCTGAGAGTCGCCCTCTAAGGCAGGTCGTCTCATTTTCTAGAAGTTTCCTTTATATGTGTAACCTCTTTCTCACCAGCCACATGTGAAGGGGAGGAAGGTCTTCCCTTTCGTGGAGAACTTTATAGCTTTGTTGGACTGATTGCTACTCACAAAAGACTGGAGATTGAAGTGTTATTTTGAGTCTTGGAATAAGTCTCGCTTTTTTTCCCCTTTTACTACTATTATTTATTCTAGTTTCATAGATTCTTTGGCAAAATGATTTTCTTACAAACTTTGCTGACATCTAATTTATTTTTCTGCAGCCAGTCTCATGTGTTACCCAAGTCCTTTCATAAGCCACGATTCTCCAGACTGATTTATTTCTTTGCTTCTTCTCTGTGAGACTTCTTACTTTTTCTAGCAAAGGGCAGCTGATAACAGGGGGCCTCCCGAGACAACATATGGCCAAGCACATCCTCACTCTGATCTGTGAAAGGTTGGATCTTTTCGTCCAATGGAGAAGTCTTCCTAGGTTACCCACATAATGCTTTTCAGAACTGCAATGTTAACATTCCTTAACCTAGGAATAGTTGACTTTTCCAACCCAATGCAACTCTGAATGCCTGGACTTTGGCACATTTTCTTTATTTTTTTGCTTGCCAATTCGCCAACTCTTTCCAAAGCTATTATTTCTTTTACGTAATTCTTGCCAAACACATCCAAAAATGTCAAATACATACTAATAAATCTGTTTACAACATCTTTTTTTCAGCTCATGAGGACAATTTTCCCATGAATTACGCTGCAATTTGACAAGAATCACTAGACGTCCAGCTCGCCATAGGCCAGATTTTTGTCACCTGCCAAACAACTGCAAACGAATGAACATCTAAATTAGGTTTCTTTTATTTTATTCAGTTTCTATTGTTGTTTGATTTGCTTTTATAGCACCTACCTGCCTCCAAGTATCAGTTTTGTTGCAGTCAGTATCAGCTAACTTCTTGCTGTTATGTTTCTGATACTGATAGTTTCATCATTTCTTTGGCAAAATAACTGCCCTATTTGCTATATTTTCCTGCAGCCCGTCTCACGTGCTACCAAAGTCACTTTGTAAGCTGTGATTCTCCAGCCCGATTTAAATCTTCGCTTCTTTGCTGTGAGACTTTACTCTGAGCCCACAACCCTTGCACTGATCTTCACCCTCAGCCCATTTATTATTATTATTATTATTTGGGGCACGGTCTTGTTAAGTTATCCAGGCTTGGCTGGAAAGAGTGACACTCCTGCCTCAGCCTCTCAGAGTGCTGGGATTACAGACACATATCCCTGGGCCTGCTTACTTCTGCAATAAATGTTAGTGTTCCTCACCAGCCCCAAATCACAGAAGACCGTGCATTCCACTGTGGTCTTCTGTGTTGTCAGGTTGTCTTTCAGAGACATGGGTACCAAAATTACTTTGAAGTCCTCTCAGTTGGCAGCTAGAAAGAGAAAGGAGGTTTCCACATGGAGGTGCATGTAGGATAGTTTAAAGACTGAGCCTGGAAGAAGCAAACACAGTTGATGTCTCCATTTTATTGCTTGGAACTCAGCCACCTCAGTCTGTCATGCACTCCTTCTGTGGGAGCAGGAAACAGAGCAAATGGATTTAACAAACGGACTTCATCATCTCCACATGACACAGCCCCCAGATAAATCCCCTTTTATGTGTTTAGAATAACAGCATCACTTAACTGACTCCAGAAGCAAAGCCCAAAGAATAAGCACCCGTTTCTAGCCCCTCACGGCATCACACTGTCCTTCCTACTTCTTCCCATAATGTCCTTTTTCCCTGCTATGAAAACCACTGTCTTATCTTAGGTACTCTTTCTCTCTCTCTTTCTTTTTCTCACATGGTAAGAAATTTTATAGTCATGACCTGCCTGCTCTGCATGCAACCTGTCAAGATTTCACAGTCTAAGGTGCATTCTATTGATAGATGTGTTCTTAGAAAATGAAAATATGATCATCTTATTCTAAGAATTTAAATATTCCTCTTACTTCTAGTGTATTTTTGCATATAGATATCATATTTTATACAACTACAACTAACTTTTGTCTCTCTTCCCTCTCCACTCTGCTCCAGCCATTATCAACTATACTTTTAAATTATTTTTACATTTTGACGCAAGTGTAGATTCATATTCAACTCTAAAAAATGATCGCACTTAAGCCTTGAGACCTATCATGCTTCTGTCTCCCTCACATTCTTTCGGACAGATTTTTCTGACTGTGTCTCAGTCATAAGTCAATCCCTGTTTTCACGATTTTCACAATGGGAAGCCTCCCCCACCCCTCCCACCTTGGTCTGGCCATTCTCTGCTTGCAATCGTACCTCATGGTGAATGTATTTTTGCATTCAACTTGCACACAGATGTGTTGGTCAGTCTATTTGACTCTAGGTAGGAACTCCATCTTTTCAATCTCATGACCCACAGTGTATGCCTCAACTCTTGCCATCTAGAAGACTGTCAGCAAAAGACTGGATTTCTACTGTGTAGAATTCATAATGGCTTTGCATTTAGGTTATGGGTTCTGGCTGACTGGTGTTTGTACATCACAAAACTAATACAGAAGTTGGGGATTGTCCAGACTTGCACCCTTCAAAGGAACTACTGTCAACCTCTAACCCCTTAAAATTCTGGTTGATAAGAGTGTCTTTACATACCTCATGTGGAGCCACCATAGATAACTTATGCTAACAATGAATGTTACTTAGGTTGGAGGTCTTGGGACAAGTTTGGCCTGTGAAGGAGCTAGAGATGACTAATTAAAGCCAGTCAAGTGTTTGTCCTTCCTCTGTGGCTGAAATCCAGACCTGAGGCTCCGACGAGCTTCCTTCGTGGGAGGTATCCACACACAATGCTACACACTGTGGCCAGAAGAACTCAGCGTCACCTACGTTACTCCACTGCCACAGGACACGAGAACTGTGCCTAGTTCCTTCTGAATTCTATCCTGTTTGCTGTCATTTGTTTTATTCTCTAGGTTCTTGATATAATAAACCATAAGTGCAACATATTTTCTGAGTTCTGTGGCTCTCTCTGGTAAACTGATAAGTTAAAAATGTTGCAGAGGCCCCGGCATGACACTGAAAGTAGCTTCAAGCTTTAGATTTGTGAGCCCAAGTGGATCAGGCAAATCTTATAGATTTTAATGCAAATGCTTACCCCTTGCTGTCTTGTGGGAATTCAATATTGCATTTAGGTCATCAGAATGTTTATTGGTGAGCAATAAATGTAAATATTATCACCATCTATTTTTATTACAAGAAAGTACTTATTTCCATGATATTATATATTTTTACTGATTTTACAAATATTTAAAATAACTATACAGCATGCCACTAAGACATAACACTTTGGTTTGATTAGCCACCACTTTATCATTATTATTCTTTTTTCACTTTAAAAGTTTTTTTTTTTTTTTCAGACAGGGTCTCACTCTGTAATCCAAGCCAGTTCTGTACTTGCTATGTAGCCCACGCTGCCCTCAAACTTATGGCAATCCTCTTGCTTCAGCCTTCCAAGTGCTGGAATGATAAGAGTGCACCATCACACACAGATTTTGCCACTACTTTAATGTTCAGCATTTCAGAATTTCTAATTATTTTCATCACTGTAAATGTCACAGGACTAGATATGTTTGTGGTGCCTATTTATAAGATAACTTTATTTCCTTATGATGAATTTCAGAGATGAAATTACAAGGATTAAACATTTTCAAATTTCTGGTGAATATTAACAAACACTTCCCTTTAGAGAAAATTAAGATTTTGTTCATTTTCTAAAACTGATGAGGGTAAAAGCAAGAAAAAATTGAAGCAAATATGTTAGTAACAGATCATCTTAATATGTAAAATTTGCTAAGAATGAACTGAAAATACAAGTTTTCTTCCCTCTGTTTCTGCAAATGGAATGTCCGTATTTGCAGAGATGATGATTCCATGTGTCCTTGACTCACAGATTTCTGCATGGGGAGAGAATTCACCTAATAAACACATCATAATGCAGAAGAAATAATCTCTATAGGAAAGCCTGTATTTATTACAGAGGATTAAGAGGAAAGGAAAACATTTTTATTTTTGATTCCAAAGAAGGAATTAATTCATTAAGCAGTATTATGCTAATTGTATGCACAGTCATATGATAGTCATTAATATTTGCACAAATCTTCGGTAGGAAGTGAGTACTTTTAGAAGTGAATTTTAATTTTGGCTTCTCCACGTGTATCACTACCATAATTGCCTTTTCACCTCCCTGCAACACCTCTGTAATTAAACACACGTGAGAAGCCAAAGCAAAGTCACAGCAGCAGTCTATACTTTCAAACTTTTATTGCTGTGTTGGAATTTTCTTAATGTTTTAGCTCTGAGCAATAGTTGCCTTCTAGGACTGTGGCCCGGACTCCAGCTAGTAGAGCAGATCGAAAAGAGCTAAAGCCACAGAGCGGCATGCTGGCTTCCATGAGGGCCATTAAAGAGCGAAGGCTCTGTAGGCTCACCGTGCCCTCCCCTCCGAGCCCCAGAAGGCTCCTTCAGCAGGCTGACTGAGGGTCTCTCCAGGGTGAAGCCATTTAGCAGTGCTGGACAGAAGCTGTGCCTACCAAATAAATAGATGCAGAAACTAGGGGTTCTCTATGCAACTGCTCTAATTTGTTATCCATTGTCCCATTCCCTGGACCTGGATTTACATGTCCCTTCACCTGTCCTCCTGCAAATCCTCCTGGGGCCCGTATCATCCTCTTATCTCTGTAGAGCCAAGCCTAAGCAGCCCTCCAGACTCTGCTGAAATGTCGAACTCACCATCTTTCTCAGTCTTCTGGAAATTTTTGTGGGCTCATCACACTCAGACTTGCACTGTATGGATTTCTATACATGTCCACTGCCTCATATACATCATCAAACTATGCAAAAGATAAATTTTCTCTGATGAACTTTCCTATTTCCAGCAGGCTTACACGTGGTGGTTAGAGAAGAACATACTAAACAAACAAGTGTAAATGAATACTGAGGCAAATAAAGGTTATTGTGACAATGTGTGTCATCATAGGAAAATGGGGTTCTTGGGTTAGAGATGTCGGTTACCTTATTGTGCTTACTGAATGCCTACCCTGTCTCTGGGGGCATTCCAAATAGTGACCCTGCTTCTAATAAGCTGTACTACTTTGTACATGTAAATTAACTTCTCTATGTGTCAATTTTATCATTCATACAGTAAAGAAAAGGGTTTCTTATTTACATGAACAATTAATGAAGAAAATAGAAAATTTTCTCCCAGTGCAAGATTTGCATAATAACTGACACCTTGCTTTTTTTGGTCCCTCTCCTTGTAAAAGAAAAAAAAAAATCAAAAAGAAAGCACACTCCTGCCTAGTCAGTACTATAGGGTTCTCTGTACTTCAGATAAAAGAAAACAGAATTCAGAACACTATTTCTCAAACATAGTCATGTCTTGATTTGTAAGCTATAGAAAGGTATTTCTAATGTTAAAATAGGAAGAACGATGTCCTTACATTTTGATGGTGTTTCATATGCCAACAAATCCAAGAGTTGGGTGGGGCTGAGGCCTATTTTTTCCCAATACTTAAACCCATGCTCAAAGCAGTCAAGTGGCTTCTTCACTCTTATGCAGGCAGAAAACAGCTGAGCGAAAAAGTGCACCCCTTTCCCCCAGTGCCCAGATGAGCCCTTGCCAGTCTCTGGCATCTCCATCCACAGAAAGTGCTGATGTCTAAACACACAACCCATCAGAGATTCTCTCATCAGCAACCTCCTTCTTGTTATTTTCCCAGTGGGCTCCATTTCCACCAAGCCTGCCCTTGTCCAACTCCCAGCCTCCTGCTTCTGGAATCCTGCGAGCAAGGCCTGGTAAATATGTCATCGAGGCAGCATGTAGTAAATCCATCAGCCTCCCTGGTGCTGTCATGCCGCTGCCTGAACCAGGAACACAGGCCTGGGAGGTGCTGGTGAGCCATAATGGAAAATAAACGAGCCCGCCTTCAGTGGTCTGGAACCTTCTGCCTGACTTAGCTTTTCGGGGTATTTGTTTACTTCCTGCCGCTGACTACGCAGCGCTGGGGACGGTGACGACAGTCTCCATGGGTTTCTTTTACCTCTCCTTTGACTCGACAAGCAACAGCTTTGTTCTACAATTTCCTAGCCTTCCTGGCTTTCTGAGGTGCTCCAGTGTTACGGCCCAATGGACCCTGGCTCTGAGAACGAGATGGGCCCCCTGGCACAGATGCTCACGAGCAGGAGCCCAGCGTGCTGGTCACCTCTTCTGAACGGGAGCCTGGCCTCTGCAGTCCCTGGCCTCTGCAGTCCCTGGCCTCTGCAGTCCCTAGCCTCTGCAGTCCCTGGCCTCTGCAGTCCCTGGCCTCTGCAGTCCCTAGCCTCTGCAGTCCCTGGCCTCTGCAGTCCCTGGCCTCTGCAGTCCCTGGCCTCTGCAGTCCCTGGCCTCTGCAGTCCCTGGCCTCTGCAGTCCCTGGCAGCTTCTCTTTCAAGGCCACAGTGGGCTGCAAGAGGTCTGGCCTCAGAACTAGAGCGACTGGCTTCAGGGAAAATTTTAGTTTTACTCAAACATAAAATCGTTTGGGACAACATTAAATATATATAGATGCTTGACCGTAATATCAGTTTATTGAGTCAGAATCATTGAAAGATAATATGAAATTGTATAGATAGAAACACACACACACACACACACACAGATAGATAGATATAGAAATAAATATAGATATATATCTTTATTTGGAGATAGGAGCTCTGAAGTCCAGGCTGTTCCTAAACTCACTACATAGCCCAGGCTGGCCTTAAACTCATGACAGTTCTCTTGCTTTAGCCTCCCAAGTGCTGGGATCACATGTGTGCGCCACCACACCCAATTTATGTGGTGCTGGAGCATCAAACCCAGAGCTCTGGGTTTACTAGGCAAGTGCTTTCACCACTGAGCCTCACCCCCAGCCTTTGGTATCCTGTATGTTTAACAATCATTTCAGGTACTGCTTGCCATAAGATATATTTGGAAAACATGGGATTCCAGAACCTTCCAGTATCATGACATCTCCCATTTAATGGGTTTCAAGCCAGATTATCGGACCAGAATCACTGAGGTAGGACCAGGGATACTCTGTTCTTAATAATCACGCCAGATGTTGACTCGCATCAGCTGTACTTGTAAAATATATGCTTTGGTGATCTCTATGTGTCATGTCATCTTACATTTAGTCTATGGAAGCTGAGTATGGCTACCAATGTGTGTAATCCAATGCTTTGAGACATTGAAGCAGGAGGGTCACAAGTTTGAGCCAAGCTTAAGAAACTTAGTGACATAGCCATTATCTGCCTCAAAAAAAAAAAAAAGAAAAAAGAAAAAAGAAACAGAACTTGCGATGTAGCTATGTGTAGAGTTGCCGGGCTGAATACTCAATAACTGCAAAAATAATCTATAGGTCAGCTTCAGAATAACTGGCTGGCACCACATTAGTTTCTGGTTACTTGGAGTTTGCTAAAAGGTCAGATCCCCAGGCTGCACTGAGGACCTGCTCAATCAGAATCCTTGGGGGTAGGACTCATGCACTTTTCTAGCAAGCTTTTCACATGACTTTTATCCACATCAAAATGTGGGAGTCACCAGTAGAATCTGTTTCTAGTGTGTAGTGTTTGAAAGTATTTTGAACTTCATAAGGCAGTTGTGAAGATTGTCGGAGATAAATATTTAGCAGAGTTTCTGCTATAGGTAAATCTTGGTCAAAAGTTAGCTGCAAACACAAGAGTTTCACGCTTTTCTAGGACAAAATTTGTATCTTCCCTTGTGGCTTCCATACGAGACTAGGAGGAAGTATGATGTGGCTGGTCAGTATGTTCTTATTAATCATGGCTGCTCTTCGACTTCAAAAGCTCATACTTTCTGTGCTCCATTCTCACGTCTATTTTTGTTTTGGAAGAAACTCAGCAGAATGGGAATTGCACTTTGACCAGAGCTATTCTTGTCCCCGTAATATGTTACATCTGGAGTTACAGAAATAGTGTCGTCTGACATAGGCAGGCTGGTTACTATTAGCCTCATTCATAAAAAAGTGACACTGTACAAGGTTGTTCTGTTGGTCAAAAAAGATGCCAATACTAGAGCAGTGCTTCTTCATCTTCCATCTGTTCTGTGTCGCTTTACAGTGTTGCTTGTCACAGCTGTGAGTACAGGACCATTGTCAACTCTCTTCCTAAACCTTCATGCCTCTTCCCCGTGTCTTCATTCCCTGTGTCCACCTTCAGGAGATCCCATCTTTTCATATTGGTCATCTTTTCAGGCAATGTGTGATAAATAAATTACAGGAAGTATCAGGCTTAAAAGAAAGTTGGTCTCTTCAGTGGTAATTGCTTTTGAAAAAAAAAAGAAGTATGTATTGGGGAAACTTTGATGATAACAATCCAAACACCACAGTACCTGAATAGAGAAAAAGAGTCAGTGGAAATGCTTCTCCTCAAAGCATCATTCTAAAGGTAGATTCCTGTCTTTATGTCTACGGCTGCCACTGAAAACAAGTTAGGCTATATTTTCTTTTTGTAATAAGTCATCCTGATATGTTGGGTTTTAATATTATTTAAATAAAAGCACAGAGGGCTTGGAGAAATATCACAGCAGTTAGAATACTTGCCTAGCAAGTGTCAGGCCCTGAGTTCAATTCCCCAGCACCAAATAAATCAAACATGGTGGTGCATGTCTGTAATCCCAGAACTTGGGAGGCTGAGCCAGGAGGATTGCTGTGAGCAAGTGGCTAGCTCAGGACCATCCTAGACTATAAAGCCTGCTATGTATTGACTCCGGAGAGTCCCACAAAAGTCTCATATATTTGGATGTAGTGGGGTAAGTGTGGAGCTGTGTGCTGTTGGAGGTAGAGCCTGGCCGGAAGGGGCAGATATGTGGGACTTGACCTCGAGGCTTATGCTGACTTCCTGAGACAAGGGCGTGCCCAGGGAAGAACTTTCAGAAGACTGTTATTGATTTGTAGTCCAGGAATTGAGGAAGGGACACCCATCTACATGTTGGGGGCCCAATTGTCAGATTGAACTAAGTAAAGGAAGTAAGAAGAAACATTATTACACATTCTGAGAAAGCTCTGGCCTTCGCCTGGTTCTCTGGACATGGGCTTGCTTCTACTCCACTCGGCAGCTGTCGGCAATGCCAGAGCAGCTCTCAGGCCTCTGTCACGTGCCTCCACCATTGCTGGCTACCACGAATGGACTGTGTGAAACTAGCTGAAACTGTGAGCTCGACAAATCTTTCCTACCTTAACTTGTGGATGTCAGGTCTCCTGTTCCAGCAACGAGAAAGCAACTAAGACAGAGTAGGATCTTATCTAAAAACCAAACCAAAACAAAAAAACATCACACATCTCACAGATCACTGAGTATTGTGGCTGTCACTTTAGACTCTGGCTTTCTTCCAAGTATGGATATGAGGGTGATGACCAAAATAGGGCCTGGAACCCTCTGAGGGGAGTCCATGTAGGGTGGTTCCATTCAGCTGAGAGGTCAGAACTATGTGATCAAACCTGACATTCCTGTCCTGGTCCTCTGGGGCTGAATTGGTATAACTTAAAGCCAAGTTTTCATGATGGAGAAATGTGATGTTTTCACATATTCTTATCTGGTAGAATATTTCTATGTGGAATTTTGTAGAAATAATTCATCTTTCACATATAACCTCACAGATAAGTTGTCCTTCACCCGCACTTACCATTCACATACACTAAAATTATTTCTTCATCATTTTGTGTTTTCTACTTTTAATCTTTTAATTCACTATAAATAAGAGCAATCAACCCATAAAGACTCATTTTCAACTCTTTCCATATTTCTGTTTCAATTGGTTCATTTTTGAAAGTTGTGCAGGGAAAAATGTGCAAAAATTACCTAGATTGTGTTGTGGTTAGGATCTGGAGTGTCCCCCAAAAGTTTCATGTATTTTAATGGAACCATGTGATGTTGGTGGATTGGAGTCTGGTCTGGAGGGGTGATTTGCTGTTAAGTTGGGATTAACGGTGTGTAGTGGCCACATCTGGATGCAGGAGGGACTGGTTACTGGGTGGAGACCTGAAAGGATACATAAGCTGCACCTGCCTTCCTGGAGGATGGGGATTAGTCCCAACTAGCCTCAGCTTGTCTTCCTGTTTGTCCCGGGAAGCTGCCTCCACCTCTCTCTCTGCCATGTACTTCGATTGTTGCCTGCCACCCCTGAATGGACTGTGACCTTCGAGACTGTGAGCTAAAATAAACCTTTCCTTTCTTAAGTTTGTGGGTGTCGGGTATTGAGTCACAGCAACGAAAAGTAACTAAGACAGATTGTAATTGTACCGATCTTTTTGACATATAGGAGTATGAAAACTGCAAGTGGCGTGTGGCAGTCAGTTTCACCTCCTCCACTTCCATCCCTAGACACTCATTGTCCTCCCACAGCGTTCAGTGTTACTAACTAATATGACTAGAGAACTGTATCTGGTCCCTGGTCCCTTTTTCTGGATTTCTTCTGTGCTCTGATTCTTGGATGCAGTAAGCTAAATGGGTTTGCCTCACCAGGCCTTTTAGTCATAGTGTTTCTGTCTTGGAACTAGGCAGCCGTGGACTGGAACCTCACAAACTGTAAGCTGAATTAGACCTTTCTTTGTTTTCGTTGCACCTGTCAAGCATTTCATCTCCATGATGGGAAAGCTGACCAACAAACGGGCTGCAAGTGTAAATACAAACAACAATAATTTAGCATAAAGGAGAATAATAAATACACGAAACTGTTAAATTTGTTAAATAATGTTTAATGTACCAATTCATAATTTAAAGGATTTTTAGCTCAGTTGTGCACTATATTACAAATGGTAAGCTTTCATTCACAGATAATTTCATATAAATTTGGTAGCAAATAAAGATAAAATACTTTAAAAACTAAAATATCTATCAATAGAAGTAAAATGTGGCTGTGTACCTCAAAAGTCACTTTATAATTAGACAAATGCCAAGAGAAAATACAGATCCTATGAAACTCAGAGAAGTTCTCTATAGCTACCATACATAACATATTTCTCTCAATAAGGAGGAAGAAGTTGTGTGAGAGGCTTATGTTCTCTATATATGTTTATCATTTAAAAAATTCTTATTCGTGAACATATACTTCATTGATAGATAAAAGATTCTATTTAAAACACTTGGAAAAACCTGAATAAAATAATTCTTGCTTTAAAAAATGTTACGCCATAATTTAATTTACTTTCAAAAAATTATTCTCATAGGAACTAGTTCACTTAATTTTGTGGAAAAATATACACTTCACCACTACCCTTGGAGAATTAATTATAAGGCCCTTTGGCATTTCTGATATTTACTTACATTGCTGTTTTGTAGAATAAGCATCATACTTAATGAATACCAAAAATTTAACATATTCTGAATTCATTAGGAAAATGTAAGTCTTCTAAGCATTTAAAAATACTTGTGTGCATATAATTATTACAATAAGTTGGGAGCAATACATATTTGTACATATAGGCAAAATCCAAAGAAATTAATTTGTAATAATCTTTTTAGAATTTTGGATGCAACTTAGACCAAACTGATTTTTTGGGGGGTTGGGGGGTCTCATTCTATATCACAGGCTAGTCCTTAACTCACTATGTAGCCCAGGCTGGCCTCAAACTCGTGGCAATCCTATCTCAGCCTTCTGAGTGCTGCAATTACAGCAATGTGCCCTCACACTCAGTTTATGTGGTGCTAGGGAATCAAACTCAGGCACTTAGTGCTTGACTTAGCACTTGCTAAGTATATTAGTTTGGGTTCTTTCAAAAGGGAGAATTTATAGAAATTATAACAAAGAGGATCTATTTGGAAGTCTTACAAATCTGAGGATAGAGATAGTCCAAGACATACGAGAGCTGGAGTGTCCGATGGCTGCTCAGCTGTGAGGCAAAACTCTCATCCAGGACTGCAGGACATTTGGTGACAGTCTGCTGCAAATCTCTGTTGTTCGAAGAATGATGGCAAAGACTGGAGCTTGAAGATTGGCAACTGAAGATCAACAATGGGCAGATAGGCACAAGTTGAGAATGGAGCGAATCTGTGATGAAGATCTGTGATGTGTACACAATTCCAAAGGTGAGAGCTTTCCCAGAGGAAGTAGCTATAACAATCTTCTTCCTTCCTTTTATACCCTTTGAGGCCCAATTGGGCCTCCTACATCTGGGTGGCTGCTCTTCCCTCATTTGCCTGCCCCTAAATAACTCACATTGTAATCCAGGCTGGTTCTCAATTCCCTATCAAAGCATGGTTCCCAAACCTTATTTCAGGCATGGTTACTGATTGCCTTGAGTTGACTCTCTCTCCAGTGGTCAAACTAAACAAGTGCTTTAATTGCTGAACCATTTCTCCAGCCTGAAATGGTAGCTCTTAAAGGCAGAAGCATCATGAGAGAATCAAAATGTGTTGATGAAATCTCTAAGTTTATAATAGGTAGATGAGTACAGACTGTTGTTCTCCAGATGCAGCTAGAATCTTTGAATATTTGGAAAGAATGTCTCAATGAACATCCTGGTGCTCTCTCTCTTTCTCTTTTTCTGTGGTTGAATGTTATTAAAAAAATTAGATAGAGCAAATTTGGAAGGTCAGTGAAATTTCCCTGAGAAGCCTTTGGGAAGGCAGCCATCTTGGAGGTGAACTGTTGCACTGAGTCTAGCTGACTGCAAAGGATAGTTCCATTCGGGTGATGTCATCATATGAGCCTGCTGGTGCCTTTGGTAAAATAGTTTATTTTGTCTCGTGGAAAAGCCATTCTTCAGTGGGAGAATATAAAGTGTTTATACTGAAAACAAAGGCCATGAGTCATCATCAAAGAAATGGCTTCACATATTTCAGGTGGTGTGTTGGCAATTTTGTCAGTTTCCTACACATATGTTTCCCAATTGTGTCTAGGAAGAATGACATGAAAGTTCTTACCTGGCTATCAAGCACTCTAAGCTATGAGGAGCTTAGGCAATACTGGTTTCAATGACAATGTAACGGAAAGGTGAGTGTAACAAGGGAAAGTGAGGAGCGAGGGTGGGAAGGCTTCCCGCGGCCGGCACTACACGGAGAGCTAGATTATTTGGGTTTTTGGATGGTGGAGGCGTTCTCTTCAGTTGTCAGCTGCCTCAGGGATTCCCTTAGTAGTACAGGCAGCCTGGCCCATAGGGAGCGGCAGAGGTAACCCTCCTGAGAACACTCTGAAACGGACGGAAAGAACTGATGGGAAAATGAATTTGGGTGTTCTTCAAGCTTTGGGGAGAAAGAAAAGAATGGCAAAACACATATCCTGCTCCCATTTTTTATACCATAGTCTCAAAGAAGGAACTTTACGTGACCCATCTGCTTCACAGGGAAGGGCTGTGGAAGATATATTGCTTCTCTGTGCTCACGAGGACAAGAGGAGTGGGGAATGGGACCCACAGTGTGGTTCTTTTCAATCCACCATCGTTGTGGTAAGGAAAGGCTGCCCTCCTGGCCACCCGAGTTCCCATACTGGCTGCTGAGTACCTGGGGTGTCTACATTTCCTTGCCTTCTTGTGTGACCTGATGCTGTCTATGTTCATGTCACTACTGCGTCTTTCAGGTTACCTAGGTCTCCGCAGCTGTGTAATGCTCTACACCTGTACAATGCATGGAGTGGCCTCAGAGCTGGGACTGAAATCATGCTTTTGTCTTCATGTTCAAGGATGGACATATGATAAAATGGAAAAAAAAGCCCTATATATTTGAAAAACATTCAATGCTTTTTTTTAAAAAAAACAACTAGTAAACCTGAAATCTTAAACTCTACTGAGTGATTTTATCTTATTGGCCAGAATGTTACAGTTAGTGCTACAGCGAGTTTAGCTTATTCTCGTTCTCAACTTACAATGCTTTTAAGAAAAAGCATTTGTGCTTCTCGGTTACTTTCCTGCTGCTGAGACACAATACCCAGCACCCACAGTTTAAGGGAGGAAAGATTTATTATTGTTCAAAGTTCAGAGGTCTCGGCCCATTTATAGTCAGTTCACAGTGGCGACAGGGCAGAGAACATCTGCTCAGGGCATCTAATAAGGAAGGATCCGAGCCTGGGGAGATGCTGGGCCAAAAGAATGTCCTTCCAGGCCACACTTCCTGTAGTCCTCCACACACCCTGTAATATGCCACATCCTATCAGACCCTATGTTCCAAAAGTGCGCCAAAGCCGCACATAATCCACAACATTCAAGTACATGAGGTTTGGGGGGACATGCCAGAAACCAACCATAATAACTTCTTTTTTAATATTACATCTTTTGGCATTCAATCAGCCTAGTTATGGTAAATTTGCTGAGATTAAGGCATTGCTTCTAATCCAGATGTAATTTTTTTTACAACTCAACAATCACATACAGTTATCACAACTTTACTTACGACATGACTGTGGAGACATTGGATACCTAATCCTGATGTGGAGAGCAAGTACTGATGTGCCTGTCTTGAATGATACCTGATCTTCTGTGAACTGCTTCTTTAAAATAATTTTCAAAAAATAACTATACCTTGTCTCACAACTTGGTCCATCATGGTCACATCAGATAAAAGGCATGTCAGCAAGACGTCTTCCTTACAATTTCTCACACCAAAACTGAGTCTACTTGGCTGCACGAGAAACGCCCACCAATGTGGTGACATCATAGTGAGGAGAGCCCGGATGTTACTTATTTTACCAAGTACTTCGTGCATGGAAAATCACCCTGTGGAAGACAAATGTAGAAATGCAGAGTCTTTATACCTTCACCCCCAGAACTCAGTGGAGACATGATGAAAGAGAGGATTCTGATGACTGTCAGTTTTATGTTCACTAGTCGGTTCAAGTTGTTGGTTTTTGGAAATTTGGTTTTTCAGTTCCTTTAAAGATTCTTTATGTGGTTCTAATCTTCTACTAAATTATCATATAAACTTGCTGGAAATGTGTTGCCATCTATTGTAACCGTATGTCCAGGTCTATATGGCAAATGTTTGAAAAATTAATCTCTGCTACAGATGCAGCTTCTGTATGATAAGTGTAAATCCAATTTACATACGGCAAGAGCTGGGCTAACTAACCTGCCTTACTTTGAAGTCAGGCTCTTTTCATCCCATTGCTCTACTTCTCTCATGTTTTTTGGAAGTCATTTGAATAAAATTAACACAATAGTAAGAGGATTCATTCATGACAGCCTCCAATGATTGCTTGTCCTGAAGCC
The DNA here is from genome assembly GCA_004027205.1 of Ctenodactylus gundi. Classification (NCBI taxonomy): domain Eukaryota; kingdom Metazoa; phylum Chordata; class Mammalia; order Rodentia; family Ctenodactylidae; genus Ctenodactylus; species Ctenodactylus gundi. The sequence continues at coordinate 766,172 of PVKB01000397.1, forward strand.
CTGTTGTGGAATGGCAGTGATTTAGCAAAACTCACTTATTCTGTGTATTAACTCCACCTTGAGTACTATCCCTGCTCTGCATTATTTCTGTCACTGCTCTAATTTTGTGACTCGAAAGGTCTCTTCCATAACTTCCTAGGAAAAATCTTCTGATTTAAATCCTTTCCCAAAGTTTCACATTTGTATATTCTCTCTTCGTAGTCAATCATGCCACCTTAGCAAGACACATCAGTGAAGATATGATCAAATCAGTCTCCTGTGTTGACAGTGCCCAGCAAGAGCTGCAAGCTGAAGTCTACATCGTCCTTGTGTGTACCGGTGTCTATTAGGTTTTTTAATCTGTCAAACTGAGACAAGAAAATCTATATTTCATGATCTACAAGGAACCACACGTTCTGACTTTTCTGGTGATTCTTGAGGGCAAGAAAGCTATTATTTTCCATGAAATCCTCTTCCTTCTCATAATCTTGTGTTTAATTCCCAATACTGCGTAAAATATCTGTGCTAGCCCAGCCTGCTCTTGGTTTCTAAAGACTCAAACAAACAAACAAACAAGCACAACAAACACACTTTACTGTGATAGAAAACTCATGAGTGGAGTGGATTGTGTGGAGAAGTAGCAGTCACACACACACACACACACACACACACACACACACACACACCATGTAAAGCAATATAAAACATTGTACTGATCATTTTAGTTCTCTAATGTCCTTTTCAAGAACTAGTGTTAACTATGGAGTTATTGACTGTACTCCTCCTGGGTTTGAATACAAGTTCCTACAAGTGCCCGTTGGATAACTGTGAGGAAGTCTCTTAAACTTTCAGTACCTTCCTCAGCTGCAAACTAGGCATAAGCGAAATCTGGGTGTGTTTTCTAGAGTTAAAAGTGCTACATAATAGAGACACATGCATACCCATATTTATAACAGCACAACTAATGATAGCTAAATCACGGAAGATGCTGAAATATCCATCAAGGGACCAATGGAGAAAAAGAAAAGTGACTTAAAGGCAAATAGGCTTGAATCACTTGTGAGAAAATGGATACAAGTTCAAACTATTCTGTTTATTGAAGTGAATCAAACTCTAAAAATTAAATATTACATTGTTTCTCTAATGTGACAAACCCAGAGTATAAATAAGTGATAGAGCCAAATGGGTGAGACGTTGAGAGGCAGGGAGGTGGATAGGTTGATATGGAGGGTACGTGGGGGAGGAGATAGGAGAGGGGGCAAGGGTGAGGGATGGGAGGGGAGAGGGAGGAGGGGCGTGACAGTGAAGTTGATAGGTTGTGTATACGCACTAATTTCTCACGTTTAGTGTAACTATTGTGTATCACAAACATATAATCATAAAAAACAAGAAAAAGAAAAAAAATCTGTCTCATAGAGTCAGTCTGAGGTATGGAAACATTTATGCACCTGGAGAATTGGTTGGTCATGGTGTTGGGCATAGGTCAGATGTTCAAGAAACCTTCGCTTCTGGTAAGAGGGTGCTGGCAGCAACCTTTGTCTCTTGCCACCACTCCATTCCTGGGTTCCTTCCCTGGTCTCCCCTCATCAGCACCTGTCCCCACATCGTTTCTTTACTGTTTTATTGTCATCACCTTCACAAACCACAGCTACACTCTTCACATAGCTGGGAGAGGAGCCGGGTGAGGGTTTGGCTGTATCCTATAAAGACAGATTCACCACGTCCTGAGCCCAGCAGATTATCTATTACTATTGTCCCCACGAAGAGGAGCTACTCTGCAAGTAGTTCAGGTTTTAAGTATTAACGATTTTTAAAAATTCTTTCTTCACATAGCTTGTACACATTTCATAAGCAAAATTAAAGGTTACCCCTTAATGTCATATCTTACTAATGCCCTTTATGTGGACAGAACTCTGGAGCCACTGAGTTGCCTCCACCTGAATCTTTCACTTTTATGTGTTCTTGCATCAACCCGGGCTCCACTTTTGGAAGGTATCCCAGACCGTCTCCTGCCTGCTGTCACACCGCGTCCAGTGTGGTGTTATCCTGACCTTTGAAGCTTGTGAAATATTTCTGTTGGAGATTCAGGAGACTTGATAAATACCATCCCATTTTTCCTTTTAGAGTTCAAAATATAAATTGTAGCGTCCTCTTTTTATAGTTTGAAATATCAGCTAAGGATGTGTTGACCAGGCATGGGAGAGGCCACTGTGTGCACCTTACCTCAATTCTGTGCAGCTTGAAAGAAATCACAGTGGATGAATTTATAAAAATAGAATCTTTAAATACCCCAAACTATGTTTTTCTACTCCCACAGATCACTTGCTAAACATTCGACATCTCAGTGACATAATAAAATGTGATTAAAAAATTAGCTATTTGACTGATATGCCTGAAGGAGAACTTTCTAATAATAGATCTTATCTCCCAATACCATTCCCTAGCACAGGTAGAATTAGCCACTCTCTTGCAAAAAAAGACTGAAACAGCAGCTGACCCCTGCTGTAAATGGGGACCAACGAGGGGTGAGGAGGCAGCAGATCACGAACTCAGAACCGGCCACTGCTTAATGCGGTTCAAGCAAATGGCGTTTATTAACAGATGACAACAGGTTATATAGTCTCAGGCACTGGGGAAGAAGTGGGAAATGACGTTCTTTTCTTCTTTCAACCAATCGGATTCCATCTCCACATTTCGTCATTGGTTGCTCTTGGTTGAGGCAGATGGCAGGTTAGCTGGTTCCCGGTACCTCCCATGTGCATGTGTGCAATCATACGTCCCACAGACCCCAAAGAACATCAGCTTTATCAAGGGGGTTGTCACAGACAGAACTGAATCGAGAACTCAACATATGCCTATGAGGAATTCTTCACCAGCGTCTCCCCTCAAGCTCTCCAACCACTCTAATCTCTTGGGAAGGACTGGGGACTTGGGGTTCAAGAGACCAGGGCCCTGACGAAATAGTTTTTCCTCTTCTTGAAAATGTACGGACCCAGGAAAGAAGGCAAAGGAAGTTTCCCTTGGTTGTTGCCTTCCAAATGGGTCCACACGTTCTTGAAGTTAAAATTCATTGCACTTTCTGAAGTTCTGTTCAATTGCCTGTCACTCCTACTGGACTAGAAGTCTGATGCTAAAGATATTTGCATCTCCAGAATCAGATGATTGCAGAAGCACTGTAGGTACTTCACAGGTCTTGAGAGGATTACAAGGTCAAGCCAGGAGTGGGTAAAGAGTACGTTGAAATTTGCCTAAGCCCGGTCATTCTAGAAAACCCAAATGGAGAAAGAAATCTCTCTGACCCTTTGTGTCCAGCCCCTCCCTTCATGTTTGACTCTTCTGTAGCTCAAATTCTTTCTCCTGTAAGTCTGGGTTTACTGACACTAGAATACAGATGATTTGGTACTTAATAACAGAGATTCAGAGGCTAAGGTCAGAAGACATCAGAAAACAGAGGAGGGCAGGAACCGAGGTGGGGTAGTGCACGAAAATTAATTTGTGATCATGATTCTCGGAAGTACCAGGGAACTTCTGTCACCGTTTCCACCTAAACTTATGAACTGGAATCCTTGGGATGGACACAACTTTCCCAAGTGGTTTACATTAACAGTCAACTGGAGGAAATTTTGAAACTTCTACTTCTTCATTTCTATCCTTTTTATTGAATCTGCCAGTGTTTCAAATTATGCATTTCAGTATTAACAAAATTGGGCTGTGCAATTTAAAACTTTAATCCCTAAACGCTTAAATCCAGGTACTCATTTTCTGTTCATGCCCCTCTCTTTTGAACATGACCTTTATTTTAATAGTGATGAAATTTATGGAACATGATTCATTTTTTTGACCCGCTATCACATAGCTAAGTACATTTTGGAAATGATTAGACTGTGGCTCCATGTTGAACCCTTAATAAATGAATACAGGTGAAATCATCAATGCCCTTAAGACACCTAGGTAAAAATATAAATAACGAAAGCAAAATTTTCAGTCAAAATCTTTTTCTTTTTGATGACTCAGCAGAGCTCATCTCCGCTATTCAAAATCCAGGAACAGATAGATAATGTGACCAAAAAAATGAAGTCATGTCTTCACTGAACCAACTTAGCTATTAGATACCTGGTGTCAAATGAGCAGATGGAAATATTTCCTGTCTGAGGAGGTTGGTTGTTTTGGCAGTTGTCGGTGCAGCCTTAGGTTACCCAAAAGGAGTGACCACTTCCAGTACACGCTTTGGCCCAAAATTATTTTTTCCTTGTTCCGTATCATTTGCCAACCCGGTAGGCAGTGAAATGCAGTAGGGAAACTATGAAGCCAAATAACACAGCAAAGTACTGGGATGTCTCTTGGGGTCAATTCTGAGTACATAAAGTGGCTGTCAATGTTTTCCAGCATTTTCTCCAAAGGAGGTTTGCAATTACCATGGTATTCCTACGACCTCTCTCAAACAGATAGAGGACAAATGTTATGAAAAAAATAGCGTGGAGATCCACATTTTCTCCTGGAAAAAATAGAGCCCAGAATGCAGCCAATGATACAGAAGAGAGAGGAATTATGAATTCAAGTTAATTTCATACGAGGCATCTACAGCATCAAGTTTATACCTTTTGTAGGGCTGCTGCTGAGAAGTGGTATGAGCATCATTTTACAGGCGAAGAAGTCGAAGTACCAAGGCCTTAAGCAATTATCTTAATTGCTGACTTAAAAAGTTGTAGGGCTGAGACCCACAGCCAGTATCCGATGCTTCGGAGACCAATAATTACCCACACAGCCACATTACGCCGTGAATGTCGGTACACTTCTGCATGTGGATCTGCTTCGCCTAAATAATAACACTTTGAAACTGGAAAGGGTGATTATTCAAAATTATCTCTCCGGAAGATCGCTTTAGCTCTGACCTCCCCACTCTGTTACCTTGCAGCTCACGCAATCCAGACACGCCCCTCCTTGTCCGGAGGAGCACACGCTATTGCAAGCGCCTGCCTCAGAAGTGTGCAGAATCCCGCGAGAAAGCCTGCGTGCGAATTCCAGTTCCGTCTCCCGCTCCTTGTGGAAGGCAGCCTTTTCTCCTTGCGATCAGCGGCTGCATTAACAGCTTCTGAAAAACAGCGGTCCCCTGCAAAGTATCGATGTTGACCTATAACAAGGATTTTGGTCAGGCTCAAGACTAGCAGGGGGCCGCAGGAAGGAGGCGCAATGCTGTAGTGTTGACTGGGGCCTAAGGTCACGTGCGGAGCTAGGGGAAGGGCCGCTCTTTGCCAAGGGTGCGGTAGGAGCTGCGTCCGGCGACGATGTGTCTTGGGAATTGTTTCGTCTGAGGCAGTGTTTTTGTTTTTCCTTAGACACACCTTTGAACATCACGGTGTCTCCACTTGGCTCTGGCCTGGCTCTCCACTTGCCATCCATCACTTCTGTTGACAGAGACCTGCGGGCTGTGTTTTTTTCTTTTTCTTTTTTTAAGAAAAAGAAAAAGAAAAATTGGCACTGGGTTTTCCTTCATACTTGGGTGAGATTCTTGGCATTCGAAGCTTTCTTAGTCTTAAGGAAAAAGAAAAGGAAAAAGATGGTTTGGTAAAATATGCTTCATTACTTAGGCAGTATTTTAAAACAAATACCCGATGCAAGTGTATCAGTGAGAGCTTTAAGCGGTTAATTTGTGAGGAATTTCACTTAGAGCTTTGCAAGCAATTTCCCATCCAACAATTTGTCATCTAACAATATTCCAAAATTAATTTTTATGCTACATTATAAACATGATCATGTAAATAAAAATATTGTTCATGAGAAGCCAGCTTCGTATGTCATCCTAATAAAGTAATCTAATCTAGATGGCTCACACGATAACAATTTGCTTTTTCATGTTCTGGGATAAGGCTATTATGTGGGCTAGTGTCTTCTGAGCCCGCCTTCTTCGCTTGCGTACAGTCATCTTGATGATGGGATGAGGGAGGACTCCTCCTTGGAGGTTGAGGAGTCAGGGCTTTATTCAAAACACAGCAGGGACAGAGTTTTGCCTTTCACAACACAAAGTATCTTTATTGGAAAAGTCTAGAGTCAAATCACTGCTGCCTGTCTTTGTCCTTCAGATTTCACAATAGACATGTTTCTCCAATAATTGGCTATAATAAATAATGCTACGATAAGAATGGGTATGCATGCACCTATATGGCATGTTGACTTTATTTCTATTAGGAACATGCCCAGTAGAGCAGTAGCTGAGTCAAATGGGATTTCTACTCTCAGCTTTCTAAGGAATCTCCAGACTTCTTTCCGTGATGGGTGATGATGCTGGGACAAATGGATTACCACATGCAAGAGGATGAGATTAGATCTATATCTGTCATCACACATGAAAATCATATCAAATGGATCAAAGAAATGTACATCAGAACAGAAACATTGAATCTAGTGGAAGACAAAATAGGTAAAACTCTAGAAGACATAGCGACAGGAAAGGATTTTCTGAGTAGATCACCAGCTGCGCAAGAATTAGTCAGAATCCACAAATAGGTCTATGCTCAACTAAAAAGCTTTTGCAAGGCAAAGGAAACTGTCCACGAGGTGAAGAGACTACCCATAGAGTGGGAGAAGATCTTCACCAGTAATAGGTTTTTTTCATTGTTTTATTTGTTTATTTTTATTTTGGTATAACAGGTTCACATGACAAAATTTTACTTTTATTGTAAATTAATGAGTTTCAAATTCTGTAACGTATTAGAACCATCGGGCTTGGGGAATTAGTGAACATCTGTGTCCACGCCTTTATCAGGAACGTTCACTCCTTTCCTACATGCCTCTCTTTCTACCCTACCATTCCTGAAGATGTGGTACCTATGCACAATGGAACGCTATGCAGCCATGAAGAAAGACAGATATGCAACGTGTGGCCACCTAGAGTCAGTAATGCTCAGTGAAATGGACCCAGCACAGCAGACTGACTATAAACAGGTGTCCCTCTTATGAAACGCACAAAAATCACCACATATAAAAGCTTCCCCAAATCATTCTTCCGACTCGCCTTCTCCATCTGCGTTTGCAACTGTGTGACCCATAGAATTTCTCTTCCTTTCCAGCTCTTGGTGAACTTCGGAGACAGCACCATCTAGTGGACAGAACAAGAACTTTAGAACACAGAGAACTTCCTCTTACAACGACTCAAATTTCTCCCTCTGTAAAACGTGTTTCACCGTGTTTCCTAAAAGAAGGTGGAAAAAAGGAAAACTAAGATCTTTTGTTAGGTTAATTCTATGGATACATATTATGGCATGACATTTTATATCTTCAAATTCCACTTAGTTAATTAAAGCTGAGGGAGATGAGAGACCCTGCCTGTCTGTAGTAAGCAGATGGGCTGCCAGGTCTGCGACACGCAACGAGGGGAGAGCACGTTCGCCCCACGGCGTCACGTGTGTCTGAATATCAGCCGTGGACAAGGTGGTGGGCTCTCACCCGAGCCGGGACCCGATGCCCACCAGCGGGGTGGCGTGATCTTACACGAGTCACTTAATCCTGCTGTCTCTGGGATTAACCCTAAACGAAAAGTTGACTTCACACAAATCCATGCGTGTGAAGTACTTCGTAAGTTCCAAAGGTGCAGGCTTATGACGATACATTGTAATCACCTCTATTTTCGGTTCATATTTTGTAAAATGTAAATTCAAGATGCAACCGAAAAAGAGAGGAGTGGCAAGAAGGATAGAAATTCATCACAGAATTTACTTGCTTTGAGGACGGAGATTCTCACTTCACACCCGACCTTTGCCAGAGGAGTCACTCTGCTGTGGCAGGAGGCCTTCCTCACACAGGGCTCACTGGACGATCCCCACTGCCACCAGATACACCGTCCTTTTAATCATTATTAAAGCCTGGGACTCTTGTACTAGGCTCAGTCTTTTATTTTCTTCTTTTCTCCAGTCACGTCACTTCAAATAATTGCGATTGACTAAACCAAGATGTGCTCTGGGTTGGAAACCCTTAAAAAGTGACCACTGGGACAGGTTGCCCATTCCCTGGACGGAAAGAGGAAAAGATGGATAGAATGAACACTTCGTGAGAACCCGTTCCTAACGTCACTGCAAGAGTGACGGTGCCTGCAGCGAGAGGTGGGCAAGGAAACGGTGTAGCGCCCAATAGGAAGAGGAAGATGGGACTGCACTAGACGAGCGTCCCCTAAACTCAAACTCAAGATCATCCTTCTACTATCTATGTGATTTTGGACAAATGTGTAGTTTCTCTGTGCTTCAGTCTTCTCATACATAAAATAGGGTCAATGACAGTGGTAGGCTTGATGTAAGGTTTACAGGTGGTCATTGGTGAAAAGAAGTCACAACAAAGTTTTCTACTTACTGAGTGTCCTGTATCAGCTTCTTGGTGCCACCCACAAGCCCATTGAAAGTGTGTGTCAGTGTGTCATCTGCGTTTGGGATTTTATCCTTGTTATTGCTTTCTCTTCTGCTCTTTTTCCCGCCTCGCAGAACCATGAACCTCCAGGACAAGAGCTGTGAAACTCTGCCTCCTCCCCTGAAATCTGTCCTACAGATTACTGTCCACGAGCTCATCATGAGTTCTTAAGTCATTTTAAAGATGCAAAAACATAAGGAATGCTGAGTAACATAGGCAGACCATATGCGGTTCGTAAAACTCAAAACAGTTAACATCTGGCTTCTAATGGAAGAAAAATTGCCAGTGTTTGTAGGAAAGATACTGTATTTCAGTAATTTTTATGGTCAACATATGTTTGGTAAAGGGGAGAAAGAGAAAGAATAGGACAGAGGGATGTCTGGGAGATTACATTATTAGAAACAGGGTAGAAGGGGCAATTAGCTTTATCATGTTTGCAGGAAAGATTCTCATATAGGCCTTTGCAGCTGGGGCTGAGCCCAATAAGAAATAATGTTTTGATACATACGGGTCTGGAAAAGAAGACACTTGTAAGATATTTCATAAGCAGTGTTAAAATAACAGCTGGGCCCAGTGGCACAGGTCTATAATCTCAGCACTCCGGGAGGCTGAGTCAGGAGGATCACTAGTTCAACCCCGGTCTGATGAGATTTAGAGGTCCTGAGGTCACGCCCGTTGTCTTGTTTTTTGTCTTAACCATCTGACCATATCTAATGTCTTCTAGTGGGAATGTAACAGAAGGTTGAATGAACAATGGCTACAGATGATGCTTCTGATTGTGTAAGTCATTGCGGTTATTTGCCACTGTATTGTATGTTCTTCGTGTGTGTGTGTGTGTGTGTGTGTGTGTGTGTGTGTGTGTGTGTGTTCCTGCCTTGTGGTAAGGGGCCCCTCAGGTCTCTTGGTTCATTAAAACCTGATGTTTAAGCAATGCTTTCCATGCTAGCTCTGTGCAGAAATACCTAAGTTTTCTTCTCATCAAGTAATTACCTACAAACAGCTTAAGCAGCATATTCAAATTTGAAAAAAATGCTTTCACATATCTCTTAATTATGAGATATATTCTGAGAAATACATCCTTACATGAGACAGTTTTGTCATTTTGGAGCTCCCTTATGTAAAGACGGCTGGTACAGACTCCAGTCCACCTAGACCATGAGGCATGTATTGTTATTAACACAGCCTTTTGTTGGCAAATCATTATGTCATGTACAGTTGTGCACAAAAATAACACATCACAGAAGAAGGCAAGACAAGGATTGTTGGGAATGATGTTGGAAAGTAGGTTGAACACAGAGAAGCAAAACATACTTAACTACGTATCAGTACACTTTTAATGACTGCGACCTTCTGATCGCGACCTTCCCCTCCGTACCTGACAGACACATGCTAGGAGTGATCATTTACATTCCCGGTCCACGGTGTCAGAAGTAAGTGGTCGGATCCCCATCGCACGAGGTTCTTCTATTCTCTAGAATAGAGTGGTCTTAAATAACTCTTAGTCTTTGGGTGCTGGAATGAAGGCTCATCATGTTGTCTTATCATGATGAGGAGTCTAAGAAGGATCTAAGAGTTAGAAAAAAAACATATAATTGGGTTAACCTCAGATCTTAAGTTATCATCTACGGGCACCATTCAGTGAGTACTGTGTAACTATATTCAAGGCATTCCTACTTCAGGTAAGAGACAGGGCTAGATAATCTCATGGCTTTTCCATTAGTTACTTTTTTTTTTTTCTTTTTTTTTTTGCTAACATTCAGATCCTATTTTTCTTAAAAAAAATACATTGAATTGGTGAAAATTATATCCAAGACAGGACTTACAGGGAAAGAGTTTGGAAACTTCCCCATTTTCTCCTTCACGGTTGAGAACATTCTGTAGAAAAAGCTGTGTCAGTGTGAGCTGCTGTGAGCTAAGTAGGCCTCATTTATAATGTGTCTTGTGTCACATTCAGCTTGCTTGTGAATGAATGTTCTCGTTGGTCGTACATAATTCTCATATTTGACTTTAAGAGGAATGGACAAAGGCGCACAAATCACCGAAGTCTTTAGTGTGCGTTGATATGAAGACTCACTGTGGATGATTTCTTTCCACTCTCACTGTGTCTAGGAAGCAGGTAAGATGCCCTGTGGCACATCGTTGCTCCACTTAGGATCAAGGCTGCCCTTCTAGCACTCCAATGGCATTCTGTTCTTCAATGAGCCTTTTCAGTCAGCACACATAAAGATCTCAGAGCTAGGAATTATGGTGAAGACCACATCCTTCAACCTTCCAGATCACAAAATGGGCTATTTTGTACAGATGAGAAGTTATTCAGAGCTGGTAGTACCATGGCAGGTGATAGTGCTGCTGATGGTGACGGTGGTGGGGGGAGGATGACAACTACCATTGTTAAGCTCTTGAAATGGTCCACAGCATATATTCATTTGTTTAGAAAGGTTAACTCCTGGGTTGGGGGCATAGTCCACCAATTAGAGCATTTGCCTAGCATGTACAAGGCCCTGGGTTCAGTCCCTCAGCACCATATAAGCCAGGGTTGGGGGAGCACACCTGTATCCCAGCAGTATGGAGGCTGAGGAAGGAGGGTTGTCATGAGTCAGAGGCCAGCTGGGCTATGCAGGGAGTTCCACAGCTCTTGTCCTGGAGAATCACGGTTCTGTGAGAAAAAAAAAGAAGAGCAAGAAATAACAATAATGACGATAAAAGCCCAAGTACAGATGACACACTGACACACACGATCCATGGGCTTTCGGGTGGCACCAAGGAGCTGACACACGAGACTCAAAAAGTGGAAAACCGTGTTGTAAGTTCTTTACACCAATGACTACCTTAAAATCTTACACCAAGCCTATCATTATTATGAACCCTGTTTTATGTGCGAGGAGACTAAGCCACAGAGAAACTACACATCATGGACTGCACAATATATTTGGTAGTTTACTACAAACACTATTATTATTTTTCTTGTCCCAGAGTTAATCTCTTCTCTTCAGTGGTCACTGTTAAAACGCTGAATTGCCTAGTGTTAAACTTCGTATTCTGGGATCCTAACCTCCAGTACCCTGGAACGTGACTATTTGAAGACAGGTTCTTTAAGGAAGCAACTAAGCTTAAGTGAGTTGTCTTTGCCAGTTTGACTTGCTGTAACAGAAACACCATAGAACGGGCGAGTTGAAATATGGAAAGATATTTCTCGCAGCCAGGGAAGTAGCAAGTCCCAATGCAAGGTTTTGGGTGATCTGAATCTGGCGAGGGTTTATTTCTTAGTTTACAGGTGTCCTTTTCATCACTGTGCCCTTACATGGAGGAAACAAGAGAGACAATGAAAGTTCTCATGTTTCTTACCATGCGGCACTCACCCAACTGTAAGGGATTCACCATTGTCACCAAAGTATCTTGTAATGGCTCCGTTTATTAATGCTATCACATTGATGGTTAGAATTTCAATATATGAAATTTGGGAAGAAAAAAATAATCAACCCGATGCACTCGTTAGGTTGGTCCTTAAACTAACATATCTGGTGTCTTTATAAGAACAAGAGATTTGGACAGAGACACACACACACACAGGAAAACCACTTGAGGACAGAGGGAAGATCATGGGAGGACACAAGAGAAGATAGCCATCTACAAGACAAAGAGAGATCCGGCTCCACCCCCGCAGAGCAACCAGCCTTACTGACACCTTGGCCTCCTGTCTTCCAGGACTGTGAGGAAGCATGTGCTGTGTGTTTTTTTGTTAGTGATGTAAGGCTTTGCAAACTGATAGGGTCTCCTTCTCTCACAGTGCTGGAAAATATGGGACTTGTGCCTCATCTGTTGCCCTGCCGTGTGCTTCAAATCCACCGTGCAAACTACATTATACCTGCTGGCCAACACTCAGTTCGGTAGCATCCAGATGCGCTATAGCTACAGCAGTGATGCACCCGTGGCGTCTGGCACAGTCCTTGTTTACAAGGGCTGGTCCTTGTGTGATGGTTAATAGAACACACTTCCAGTTTCCAAAATATACTTTTGTGTACAATAAATCACATATTTTATTAGTGATGAGCCTCTGCTCTTTGATCCACCTGAAACTTCCAGGTTTAATTCCTTCTGTACCCTGAAAAGTGACAGGTGTAGGACAGGGCTCACTATTTTATTTCTACTCATTTCCTTTCCTATCATTTCATTTTCCGTATCTCAAGGCTTGCTACATACACATAGTTGTTTCCTATTGAATAGTTAAGGCCATAGAGAGCATTTGTAAAACAGCAACACAAGCTACAATATATTAGACCCACTTGCCTTTGGATGTTCCTTACCTGTCTCCCGTAAGTTATCGTTATGGCTTCCTTTATATACAGACTCGGCTACCTCACCTGTTTTCTTGTGTTCTCCCCCTTTGATATTTATCCTCTTCTAATATACCTGCAATTTCACTCATATTCTAATTTGCAACATCTTTTTAAATCTTGGCTTCCTAATTTGGTTGCGAAAAGAAATTTTATTGTCAATTAAAATGCTCTTATCTCTTTTATTGTATTGTTTTATCCCACTTATTTTATTATTAATGAGCCAACAAGTATTTCTGATATCAGCATGGAGTTTAAACGCCTTCCCTCTTACCTACATCCCTGGCTATAATGTAGTTACTTCATTTTCTCTAGAGTGTTGACTCCTTCACTTACATGAGGTCTCAGTCCCATCAGCCTCCTCTTGAAACTTAAACAAAAGTGAATATCCAGTCTCATCTGAAATATATTGAAGCTGAGTACATGCAGACAGAGTTCAGGACTCTGTGTATTGCTGTGTCCTATCAGCAATTGAGCTACACAGAGAAACATGCCAAATGCTTTTCTCATCTCCTTCCAAACCTTCCTCAAGCCTGGGTTTGCCTCGTGATCAGCCCTGCAGAACGGTGAGGATTGGATGAGATTTTCTTAGTCAGCACACATCGGTAGACCTAGAGTTAAAAATAGATAGAGAATATGAAAAATAGGGGAGTTACTTTAAGAGCAAACATACAATGATGCCTGGAATACAGATATAAAGATAAATATTTCATTAAAAGAAGAGAAATCACAAAGGTCTCATTTAAACAAGATGCAAAAATGCTGTTAATATCTTACAGTTTAACAAATATCTGCTGTGTTCTTAGTTAGGATGCTTCCTTCACCTATATGGAAATGAGAATGCGGGGAGGTGATTGAGACTTGAGGGTAAAGCCTCATAATTAGATTAATGTCCTTCTAGAAGAAGGCTCAGAGAAGACCTGCTTTGTCCCTTTGACAGTGTGGGTCGCAGAGAAAAGGCTGTCTACAGAGGTGAGTACTGGGTTACAGCCGTGGGTCACCGCGCCCAGCTCTAGGCGGTGCTGGGGAATTGAACTTAGAGTCCTGCATTTGACCCTCGGTGCCATTCCTCCAGTCCCCCATAAATGTTTGGGGTTCATGTGCCACCTAGCTCATGGTATTTTTCTTCCAGTAGCCCGAGTGAACAGAGATAATGACACACAATCCTTACTCACTAATTTGTTTCCACATTTTGGCTTTATACTCATTATTACTTTAACTGACAAGAATTTGATATTATAATTTCAGTAGAAGCAATTAAAATATTTTTGTCTTCTTTTTTCTGTTACGATTGCTCAACCTTAAATAGCTTTATGAATGATAATTTAAAAATATGTCTGCCAAACAACAAACTAAGGGAATTGCTTCACAAATATTTAGGACCATTGTGAAATTTGGAAATATTCTCTTTGAGATTCATTCATGAGATGTTAAGACACATGATCATATTTTACAGTACTAGTATAAATCCATGCCCTGTACAAAACTATTCCATGTCATCCCATGACCATAAGAATTTTTCTAAAAATCCTAGTGTGTTCTTAATTGCACATGCTGCATTATTGACTACATCCCTGGAATTATTAAAGCAATTTTGACTATGCATCAGTGAAAATGGAAACTTCTGCTCACTAATTTACATTTCTGATGATTGGAAGAACTTTCCACAGGCTAACTTCAGACTGCATACATTTCATTCATTCCTGCTGCAGTACCCATGTGCTCTTGGTTGAGTATCTTAGGAAACATTACCCCAATTTAAGCCTCTGACCCTACAATGTCATAGTAACTCTTGAGTAATTGACATTGGGATAATAAGGGTATTCTTCAAAGCCATTTCTTCATAGAGGCTTTGGTTCACTGTAGCATAAATGGGTTCAATCAATTTAGAAATAGATGAATATTTAACAAACTTTTATTTTTGCATGAAGTCTAGGAAAGCCTCAGGCTACTTAAACACAACTAACAGGAAGAAGGGCATGACAAGAGGAAATTTCAAGTGCAGACACTTGTTGCATGTAACCCATGCATTTGCAAACATTTATTTAAAAATCATTTACAGGCTAGACAATTGCATGGACTCCTGTATACAGCCCCAATTAGGATGTCTTAAGAAACTCATCTGGGAACAGACAGGCAAGATGGCGGCAGTGGCAATGCAGGGCAGGAGAAGACGTGGTGGTGGAGGCAGTAGTGGGGCTGGCCTTGGCCCCAGGTGGGGAACATGTGGCGGCCACAGCAGCTTGTTGGGTAAGTGGAAGACTGATGATAAGCTTGTAAAAATTGACAAATGAGATGGATCAGCTGTGAAAAACTCTCTGGATGATTCTGCCAAAAAGGTACTTCTGGAAAAGTACAAGTGTGTGGAGAATTTTGGGCTAACTGGTGGTCACCTTGCCATCTCTACCATCTTCTGTTACTTTGATTTGGGATTATATGCCCCCCCCCACCCCGCCTTCCAGAATCCAAGCCAGTTTTGGCTTTGTGCATCGTGTCCTATTTTGTGATGATGGGAATTC